>JAGFNQ010002223.1:0-391031 GCA_024364735.1 Boesenbergia rotunda
CTGATCCTGCCCTATATTTTGCACGATACGGGCAGCCAACGTGGCGAACGACCTGGCCTGCTTCAGGGTCCACGTCATTATACGAGCAGCCGACTCAACAGACATTCTGACCGGGCCCAAAGCCTTCCCAGCCGGTCAAACCCGGCCGACCACAGTAAGGCCTACATGCCTCGTTCAGCCGAGTGCATCCGCCCGGCCACAGTAAGGCTTACATGTCTCGTTCAGCCGAGTGCATCCGCCCGGCAGTCCTTTATGCCCGGGCCTGATACCCATCCGGTCGAACCGTCCGGATATCCACTCAGGCCCTCTCTCGGAATCACCCTGAGAAAAGGACAATATATACCTGCACCAGCTGCAGGTAGCAGGATGTCACTCCTCGTACGAACGGACACTCTCTGACAGGCGCCGCCTTACCGTAACCTGTCTTTGTCCTCGCATAAGACAAATAGTATACGATAAAAAAGGATGGTTACAGTCGACACAACCATGCCATATCCTCTGATCCTGTCAGAAGATCCTGACACAGGCCATACCCATATCGACAGCACCATACCACATCTTCTGACCCTGTCAGAAGATCCTGACACAGGCCATGCCTGGTCCTTTTCCCCGGCTATATAAGCCACTCCACTCCTCATTCTCAGGTACGCATACATACTCGCGCGAATCCTCTTATCTTTCCAGTGCTCCATTATTTCTACTGTTCCTCGGAGTACTGACTTGATCGTCGGAGTGCCTTGCCGGGACGTCTCCCGGCTGGGTTGCTAACGGTCATCTTCCTCAGCAGGTTCACCTCTCGTCGGCCGGCCCTGCACCAGGCGACATCCACTTCCATTCGGTCGGAGGATACCCCCCCCACGAAGCTGCCATTCTGCGCGAGGACGCCCCGTCAGCATCTACGTCGTTCATCCCTACACCGTCATTCCGGTTGCGGCTCCACTACGCTCGGCGACAGGATCAAATTTGGCGCTAGAAGGAGGGCCTTCCGCCTGATCGAGAGCGAAGAATGGATAACCCCAACCCCTGACGGTTACTCTTTCGCCAGAAGAATATGAAATGCTGATGGCTGCCAGGACACAGAAGGCCCAACAATCGCATCCGCCAACCGGTAGTCAAGGGGCCCGGCCCCCTGGGCCCTCTGTACGGGGAAATTCAGAAGGTATAGCTGCTCAGCCCGATCCCCGTGCTCCTAATTTTCCCCGAGCACTCTTCCGGAACGAGGCCCACTCAGTCCCGACCGAAGCCTCAGCGTCCAGTCTGGCGCACCAGACACGCCCAGATAAAGGGAAAGGGTTAGCTGACCCCACGGCGGCCTGTCCGACTCGCAGCCCTTTCTCCTCACAAATTCTTGGGGATCCCGTTCCCAAGAACCTACGATTCTTCACCATGCCAGAGTACTCGGGGGCCAGTGACCCCGAGGAGCACGTCATGAAATTTGAAAGCTCGGCCCAGTTGCACCAATACCCGGAGGGCGTCAAATGTCGCGCTTTCCTGACAACCCTCTCCGGGCCGGCTCAACGATGGTTTGGCGGGCTCCCGAGTGGATCAGTTGGGAGTTTCGCAGAGGTAAAGCGGCTGTTTCTGCAACATTTTGCAAGCAGTCGGAGGCACCACAAGACCAGCCTCAATTTGTTCGCTCTGAAGCAAGGTCCGAAAGAGTCACTCCGGGCCTACATACAGAGGTTCAATGGAGTAGCGCTAGAGGTGCCCAATACCACCTCCGAAGTACTAGTCACCGCCTTCTCACAAGGGCTTCAAGAGGGTGATTTCTTCCGATCCCTGATCAGGAAACCACCGAAGGATTTCGACAGCCTGCTCGGGAAGGCTGGTAAGTATATCAATGTGGAAGAAGCACAAGCCGCCCGGCGGAAGGAAGCGATCGTAAGCCCATCGCCCGCACCTCAACACAACAGATCGCCAGGGGGACCGATTCGCAGTCCCCGACCGGCCGATCGGCTCGGAATGAGACCCCAGCAAGTGCAAGTGGCACAGGGGAATTGGCCCAACAGATGGGCCCCGTATTGTGCGTTTCACCAATGCAATACGCACAACACTGAGGACTGCCGAGCAAGCAACAGAGCTCGGACCCCGCACGGTAGGGGTCAAGGACGGCAAACCCAGCAGGGACGCGGGCGCGGTCAAGGAGCCACAGCCCAGCAAGGACAAAGGCGGGATGCCCCCGCCGCCCGGCAATTGTTTCCTCGGCCCGAGCAGGAAGAGGTGGAGGAGCTTGACGAAGATCAAGCTAATCACCAGAACGCCGTCAGAGGAGGCGTCAATGTGATTTCCGGAGGTCCCACCGGCGGCGACTCCAACCGAGCCAGAAAAACGCAGGTTCGCCGACTGGAAATTCATCAAGTCGGAGTCAGCACCTCTCAAGCTCAAGGGCCCCAAATCAACTGGGGGCCGCAGGATTTACAAGGATTGGAGGTGCCGCACGATGACCCGCTGGTCATCACAGCTGTCATCGCCAACTATGAAGTCCACCGAACCATTGTGGACACCGGCAGCTCGGTAAACATTTTATATAAACGAGCTTTCGATCAACTGCAAATTGAGTTATCGCAGCTAGAGATGGTGGCTACTCCCCTGTTCGGATTTACGGGAAACGAAGTGCAGCCGATCGGACAGATACGGCTGGCTGTCTCACTTGGAGAGGAGCCACTCAAGAGAACCCGATGGACCACGTTTCTGATCGTGGATGCCCCTGCTGCCTACAACGCCATCCTCGGTCGACCGGCTCTCAATGAGTTCAGAGCGGTAGTTTCCACCTACTACCTTAAGGTGAAGTTTCCGGTCGGCGACAGAGTCGGCGAGGTGAAAGGCAATCAGACCGTGGCCCGGCGCTGCTATGCTGATGATGTCCGCTCGGGAGGTCAAAAGGCGAGGCGGGCAGGTAGCAGCTGCAACATGGTGCAAGCCTCCCCTTGGGCAGAATTGCGGGAAGACAAAGAGGAGGTACAACTTTTGCTCGGTAAAGAAGATGCCAAAATACAAATTGCTGCAGGACTTCCAGAGGAGCTGAAGCAATCCCTCATCGACTCCCTCGCCCGGAATCAAGATGTATTTGCCTGGTCGCCAAAAGACTTGAAGGGAGTCCGACCGGAAGTCGCAGAACACCAGCTCCATGTTTACCCAGGTGCGCGGCCGGTCAAGCAACGAAGAAGAGATCGCAGCTCTGCGCAAAATCAAGTCATCCGGGCGGAAGTGGAAAGACTGCTGGAAGCAGGACACATCCGGGAAGTTCAATTCCCGGCCTGGTTGGCCAACGTGGTGCTGGTGTCCAAACCAAATGACAAGTGGCGGGTATGCATTGATTTCCGAGACCTCAATCGTGCCTGCCCGAAAGATTGCTATCCACTTCCACGGATTGATCAACTGGTCGACTCGACGGCGGGCAGCGAGTTCATATCGATGCTGGATGCGTACCAGGGTTACCACCAAGTCCCGCTGGCTGTGGCCGACCAAGAGAAAGTTAGCTTCGTCACGGCTGACGGCACCTACTGCTACACCGTCATGCCGTTTGGCCTCAAGAACGCGGGCGCCACCTACCAGAGAATGATGAACAAGGTGTTCCGGTCGCAGATGGGGCGTAACGTCGTGGTATACGTCGACGATATTCTGATCAAGACTGCCCGGGCGGAAGAACTAATCCCCGACATTGAGGAGACTTGCCGAACTCTACGGCGGTATGGCCTGAAGCTTAATCCGGCCAAATGTCTATTCGGGGCTCGAAGCGGGAAGTTCCTCGGTTATATCGTCACCGAGCGGGGCATCGAAGCAAACCCGGGCAAAATAAACGCCATCATGGAGATGCCGGCTCCAAGGAATCTCAGAGAGGCTCAACGGCTGGTCGGACGTATAACGGCCTTATCAAGATTCATTTCCCGGTCAGCCGAACGAGGTTTACCTTTCTTCAGGACATTACGCCGAGCCACCAGATTTCAGTGGGACGCAGAATGTGACAGGGCGTTCGAAGAGCTGAAGGCTTATCTGGCTGAGTTGCCTACACTCGCCCGGCCGGAGCCAAATGAGATTTTATATGTATACTTAGCAGCTTCCACTGACTCGGGCAGCATGGTGTTGGCCCGACAAGAAAAGACTGAACAAAGGCCTGTGTATTTCTTTGCTCACTTATTTAAAGGAGCCGAGTGTCGATACACCACACTCGAAAAGCTGGGCTATATACTGTTCTTAGCCGCCCGGCGACTCAGACCATATTTTTTGGCTCACCCGATTACTGTATTGACTAACAGTAACTTGGGTCGCGTGCTCACAAATCCGGATGCTTCAGGGCGGCTAGTCAAGTGGACAACTGAGCTGAGCGAATATGACATACAATATCTACCCCGGCCGGCTATCAAAGCTCAGGCCTTAGCCGATTTTCTCACGGAATGGCATCCTGATGAAGCCGAAGGCGTGTGGAAAGTGTACGTTGATGGGGCATCCTCTCGGCAAGGAAGCGGCATCGGCGTTCTCATGGTTTCACCTGAAGAAGAACGGCTACACCTGTCCGTGCGGCTAGAGCACAAGGCAACTAATAATGAAGCTGAATATGAAGCACTAATAGCCGGTCTGCAAGCCGCCCGGCATGTCGGCGCCACCCGGGTGTGGCTATATTCGGATTCTCAGCTTGCTATACAACAACTGGCCGGTAACTTCGAAGTCAACAGCGACCGGCTGCAAGAGTACATCAACGCATATGAGCAGCTGAAGGCGGGTTTCCGGGAGGTACTTTTACAGAAGATCCCTCGAGAAAGCAACTTGAAGGCAGATGAGCTAGCTAAATTAGCTAGTGCAGTCGGATCTTGGGTGGTCCCTCGGCCAGCCTGCCATGCCTTATTCGTCATGCAAATCGAGCAGCAGGCGGAAGCTGAATTGGAGACCGATTGGAGAACTCCCTTGATTGCATTCTTGACCAGGGGAAAAGTGCCGTCCGACCGGGAGGAGGCTCGTCTGTTCAGAAAGAGAGCCGCGCAATACACTATGGTCGGAGATGTCCTCTATAAACGTGCTCACGCCCGGCCATTACTCAAATGCCTTAGCAGTGAAGATGCAGATTATGTGCTTCGAGAGGTCCATATGGGGGTCTGCAGTAATCATTCAGGAGGTAGAGCCACCGCCCGGAAAGCTCTTTTGGCCGGGTACTATTGGCCAACTTTACAGAAAGATGCCAACCGGTTGGCCGCAACATGCATATCTTGTCAGAAACATCAGTGCCTGCCACACCGGCCAACCGAAGTAATGAAGACATCGGCAGTCTCTTGCCCGTTCGACCAATGGGGCATGGATATCGTAGGTCCGTTCCCAACCGCCCCCGCTCAGAAGAAGTTCTTATTGGTCGCGGTGGATTACTTCTCTAAATGGGTGGAAGCAGAGGCGCTAGCTAGAATCACCGAGCAGACGGTGATTAAGTTCCTTTGGCAAAATATTCTATGCAGATACGGGATACCCCACAAGTTGGTGTCTGACAACGGTCGGCAGTTTCAAGGAAAGAAAATCAAAGAATGGTGTTCGACTTACGGTATCCATCAGGCTTTTACATCCGTGGCGTATCCACAAAGCAACGGCCAAGCAGAAGTCACCAACCGAGAAATCTTGAGAGGGCTCAAAACCAAACTGGATCATGCAGGAACCAACTGGGTAGAACAGCTGCCCGGGGTCCTTTGGGCGAACAGAACCACACCCAGAGAAGCTACCGGGCAAACGCCTTTCCACCTCGTCTATGGCAGCGAGGCGGTGGTGCCGGTCGAGGTCGGCTGTGAATCCGACAGGCGGTTAAGCTATGATGAAGGGAATGAGGAAAGAAGACGCCTAGAGCTTGACCTCATAGAGGAAGTCCGGGAAAAAGCAGCCGCCCGGATGTTCACGTACCGTCAGCGCATGAAACAAAGGTACGACCAGAAGGTGTTGCCGCGCTCGTTTCGACCTGGAGACCTTGTCTGGAAACGAATAAAGCCGGTCGGTGATGTTAACAAATTACAACCACAGTGGGGCGGACCCTTCAAAATCGTCCAGAAATTGCATTCAGGCGCCTACTACTTGGAGGACGAACATGGAAAGAGGCTGAACCGACCGTGGAGTGCCCTACACTTGAAAATGTACAGAGAGCCCTAGAGTAATGCGAGCTTGTAAAACGCCACATTTTAGCTATATCGAAAGGCGCACCCGACCGAAAATTCCCGGTCGGCCATGTAAGGCAAAGTCATACCTGGACGGGACGCTGGCTGACGCGTCATACCCTCCAGAAGCCTGAGTCGGCGACTGACTCTTCGCGTCAGCCCACTCGGAAGCCTGGACTGGTTCCCGGTCGGAAGCGTGGCGTCCCACGTGAAAGATTGGCCCATCCGGAAGCCTAAAGGCGGTTCCCGACCGGAAGCGTGGCGACCCACGCCGAAGGCTGGTCCCCTTTGGAAGCCTGAGTCGGCGACTGACTCTTCGCGTCAGCCCACTCGGAAGCCTGGACTGGTTCCCGGTCGGAAGCGTGGCGTCCCACGTGAAAGATTGGCCCATCCGGAAGCCTAAAGGCGGTTCCCGACCGGAAGCGTGGCGACCCACGCCGAAGGCTGGTCCCCTTTGGAAGCCTGAGTCGGCGACTGACTCTTCGCGTCAGCCCACTCGGAAGCCTGGACTGGTTCCCGGTCGGAAGCGTGGCGTCCCACGTGAAAGATTGGCCCATCCGGAAGCCTAAAGGCGGTTCCCGACCGGAAGCGTGGCGACCCACGCCGAAGGCTGGTCCCCTTTGGAAGCCTGAGTCGGCGACTGACTCTTCGCGTCAGCCCACTCGGAAGCCTGGACTGGTTCCCGGTCGGAAGCGTGGCGTCCCACGTGAAAGATTGGCCCATCCGGAAGCCTAAAGGCGGTTCCCGACCGGAAGCGTGGCGACCCACGCCGAAGGCTGGTCCCCTTTGGAAGCCTGAGTCGGCGACTGACTCTTCGCGTCAGCCCACTCGGAAGCCTGGACTGGTTCCCGGTCGGAAGCGTGGCGTCCCACGTGAAAGATTGGCCCATCCGGAAGCCTAAAGGCGGTTCCCGACCGGAAGCGTGGCGACCCACGCCGAAGGCTGGTCCCCTTTGGAAGCCTGAGTCGGCGACTGACTCTTCGCGTCAGCCCACTCGGAAGCCTGGACTGGTTCCCGGTCGGAAGCGTGGCGTCCCACGTGAAAGATTGGCCCATCCGGAAGCCTAAAGGCGGTTCCCGACCGGAAGCGTGGCGACCCACGCCGAAGGCTGGTCCCCTTTGGAAGCCTGAGTCGGCGACTGACTCTTCGCGTCAGCCCACTCGGAAGCCTGGACTGGTTCCCGGTCGGAAGCGTGGCGTCCCACGTGAAAGATTGGCCCATCCGGAAGCCTAAAGGCGGTTCCCGACCGGAAGCGTGGCGACCCACGCCGAAGGCTGGTCCCCTTTGGAAGCCTGAGTCGGCGACTGACTCTTCGCGTCAGCCCACTCGGAAGCCTGGACTGGTTCCCGGTCGGAAGCGTGGCGTCCCACGTGAAAGATTGGCCCATCCGGAAGCCTAAAGGCGGTTCCCGACCGGAAGCGTGGCGACCCACGCCGAAGGCTGGTCCCCTTTGGAAGCCTGAGTCGGCGACTGACTCTTCGCGTCAGCCCACTCGGAAGCCTGGACTGGTTCCCGGTCGGAAGCGTGGCGTCCCACGTGAAAGATTGGCCCATCCGGAAGCCTAAAGGCGGTTCCCGACCGGAAGCGTGGCGACCCACGCCGAAGGCTGGTCCCCTTTGGAAGCCTGAGTCGGCGACTGACTCTTCGCGTCAGCCCACTCGGAAGCCTGGACTGGTTCCCGGTCGGAAGCGTGGCGTCCCACGTGAAAGATTGGCCCATCCGGAAGCCTAAAGGCGGTTCCCGACCGGAAGCGTGGCGACCCACGCCGAAGGCTGGTCCCCTTTGGAAGCCTGAGTCGGCGACTGACTCTTCGCGTCAGCCCACTCGGAAGCCTGGACTGGTTCCCGGTCGGAAGCGTGGCGTCCCACGTGAAAGATTGGCCCATCCGGAAGCCTAAAGGCGGTTCCCGACCGGAAGCGTGGCGACCCACGCCGAAGGCTGGTCCCCTTTGGAAGCCTGAGTCGGCGACTGACTCTTCGCGTCAGCCCACTCGGAAGCCTGGACTGGTTCCCGGTCGGAAGCGTGGCGTCCCACGTGAAAGATTGGCCCATCCGGAAGCCTAAAGGCGGTTCCCGACCGGAAGCGTGGCGACCCACGCCGAAGGCTGGTCCCCTTTGGAAGCCTGAGTCGGCGACTGACTCTTCGCGTCAGCCCACTCGGAAGCCTGGACTGGTTCCCGGTCGGAAGCGTGGCGTCCCACGTGAAAGATTGGCCCATCCGGAAGCCTAAAGGCGGTTCCCGACCGGAAGCGTGGCGACCCACGCCGAAGGCTGGTCCCCTTTGGAAGCCTGAGTCGGCGACTGACTCTTCGCGTCAGCCCACTCGGAAGCCTGGACTGGTTCCCGGTCGGAAGCGTGGCGTCCCACGTGAAAGATTGGCCCATCCGGAAGCCTAAAGGCGGTTCCCGACCGGAAGCGTGGCGACCCACGCCGAAGGCTGGTCCCCTTTGGAAGCCTGAGTCGGCGACTGACTCTTCGCGTCAGCCCACTCGGAAGCCTGGACTGGTTCACGGTCGGAAGCGTGGCAGCCCACGTGGAAGATTGGTCCATCCAGAGGCTTGAGAAGCCTAACATATTTATAAACCTGGTTTGGTTCCCCGACCGGGCGTGTGGCGGCCCACATCCCTCAGTCGGACCAACCAGCCGGCTAACCTACACTTGCCGTTTTCCTAACTTGGTTTGGTTCCCCGACAGGGCGTGTGGCGACCCACACCTCAGTCGGACCAACCAGCCGGTTAACTTACGCTAACATATTCCTAACTTGGCTCGGTTCCCCGACCGGGCGTGTGGCGGGCCACACCCCTTAGTCGGACAAGCCAGCCGTCTACCTTACACTTGGCCGTTTTCCTAACTTGGTTTGGTTCCCCGACCGGGCGCGTGGCGACCCGCACCCCTCATTCGGACCGATCCGCCAGCTGACTATATACTGGGCCATTTCCCCAGGGCATTGAGCCTCCTAAAGTAAATGGCCTATTCCAGAACCAAGGGTGTTGATCGAAAACACCTAAAACAAAGTTGGAGCGAGAAAGAAGAGTTTCATTCAGATCCCCAATACATTACCTGACAACTAAAACCAATCAGCAACATCTACTGAATCGTTGTATAAAATAACACGTTAAAGGATAAGGCCTTTGCATTGATGGTTACTCGGCGGCATTACCAAAAAAGAGCCCCAACCGGCGGCTAAGGATTACACGATTCAAACTAGGTAAAAGGCTGGAAGAAGTCCTTGGGGAGTAGCTCCTTGACCCGGGACACTATTACAGCGTTGGCAGGAATGTCAGCAGGCAGATAGCCGCCCTCTTGGAGCTGCAGAATAGCGCTGTTAATGCCCATCTGGAACATGCTCGACGTCCGCTTGCCCAGCTTATCGCAGAACTCTTTGGAGTTAATGTAGGCCAGGCGGTGTGCGTCCATCCGGGCGGGTTCGCCTTCTTGGTGCAGCTTCAGGCTTTCAATTTCCGCCCGGAGGCTGGCTAACTCCTTGTCCTTATCTTCCAGGGCAACCGCTTGAGAAGCCAGTAGTCCTTCAGATAAGCGAAGCTCGTCTTCTCGGGAGTCCAAAGCCTTCTCCTTGGCCTGTAAGTCTGACTCCCGAGTGGCCAGCTCCTGCTCTTTATCATTCAAGGTCTCCCGGAGCTCCTCAGAAGCCTTCACCAGTTTGTCTAGCTCCGCCTTCATGGTTTGGACCTCGGCAGTCTTCTTGGCGAGGTCCGATCGGGTACGGCGCTGCTTATCCAGAGCCTTCTTCCTCTCTTCTCGAGGGTCTCGTGTAAGGAGGAAGACCTGGCAAACGCCCGCTCGGCTGCGTCCGATCGGGCGGCTTCATCGGTCAGTCGCGCCTCGGCCGAACGGAGTTTCTCCTTAAGGTCCAGTATCTCCGAGCGGAGAATATCGGTTCCCTCCTCCCCGACCGGCAAGTTCGCATGCGCCTGACGGAGCTCCGATTCCTCGAGCCGCCGCTCGGCCATTCGGCGTCCCCTGGTGTTGATAACCAAGGTATGGGCGACGCTCGAGCAGGTGGCCCAAAACTACAATAAGAATTGTTAGGAAAAAAGCAAGTTAGCTAAGCACTAAAGCATCGGACTTACATTCGTAGCATCCTGCATAAATTGGTCGGCCAGGCGGATCGGGGGTTTGGAAGTCCCTTCCTTCATACCAAGCTCCCAGCATTCTGCCAATTCCCCATAAAGGGTAAGTCGCTGCTGGGCTCCCCGAGCGGCCGCGGGGTCGAGGGAGGGGAGATATACGCCGTAGCAAGGCGGTTGGGAAGATTGTCCCCCCGAGCGTGACGAGCCCGGCGCGTCTGCAGGTCGGCTAGCGCTAGCCGGGCGGGCAGCGGCTTCTGCAGGCTGAGCACCAGAGCCAGACGCAGGATTCCTCGGGCGCTTTCGCAAGGGTTCCGGGTCTGGGGAATCGGAAGAGGATGTGTCCACCTCCGTCGGCTCCTCAATGCGGATAGAAGCGCTAGCCTTCCGCTTGGAAGGCTGGGACTTCTCCATTGAAAACCGAACCTTCTTCTTGCCGGCGGATTTTGCGGGGGCAGGAGGTTTCGAAGAGCCGACCGGCTCCCTAGAACCAGTCGGCGCTGGTTCGGCAGAAGGAGCCTGAGGAGCTGGCTCCGCGCTCTCAGGAATCGTATGTTGGTCGGGCGGACCGGCCTGGCGCAGGCGAAGCTGTTCGGCCGCCCGGGTGTTGATTTCTGCGTCCGCCAGACCCATGGCCTCATCAAGGGACGCTTCCCACATCATCTTGGCTGCAAAATCAAGAGATTTTGAGTTAGGAAAAAAGGAGTACGAAGAAAAGATAACTTACAGAAGGCGTAGGGCAGGGCGGCAGGCACTCGGCTTAGCCCAAATATGTACAGAACGGCGTCGGTGAGAAGTTTCATGCCGTCGAAGTGACGACCGCCGATTAGAGAAGCGGCCCTTATGAACAAGGGGTCATTTTTAAAGTTTCTTAAGGGAGCTATAGGGGGCATGTCTTCGACCCATCCGATCGGGAACCCAGGGCTGGTCGGAGGGCCTATGAAAAAGAAGTGAGTTTTCCATCCCTTATTTGAGGAAGGAATATTCTCCACTATAGATAGTTTGGCCCGGGCTTGGAGGAAGAAATTCCCGACCTCCTGTTTCTTCGGGTAATAAAAGAAATACAGAACCTCCGGTCGGAGGGGGACTCGGTAAAGGGTGAAAAGAACAATTAGGTTGCACAATATACGAATAGCGTTGGGAGAAAGCTGGAAGATAGGAATGTGGAAGAAGTTACAGAAGTCTACAATAAAGGGATGAAGAGGATAGCGCAGGCCAGACATGTGTTGATCCCGGAAAAACACAAAGAAGCCAGCCGGAGGCTGGTGCGGTCGGTCATCCTTTGTCGGAACGGCAATGCGGTAGTTCGCGGGGATGTCGTAGGCTAGTCGGAGGTCGGAGATGGTCTCGTCGTGAAGGGAAGACTCGACAGAGGTATACCACGTAGGGGTAGCCATGGAACGGAAAGAAAGGGAAGAAAAGGGAGAATCTGACCGTCGGGGTGGCGGAAAAGATTAACCAACGGAGAAGCACGAGACCGGCGGCGATGCGCGAAGACGGCGGCAAGAAGTGAGAAGCACCGAGGTAGAGAGAACAGTGAAGAGCAAATAAGGGTTTCGGCGAATGCGGAGACCTATTTATAGCTAGGCCGAAAGAAAGGCGACCGTCGGATGGCGATCCACGTGTACGGCGATCGCCTCACCCAATGCCGAAGAGTCGTCCCACGATCAGCCTCGAAAAAGCGTGCCGCATCCGCTGACGTCGCCTGATGCGGCGGCAGGGCGCGTCGCCGTGACGGCCAGTCGGAAGCTGCCGCGTGGCAGAAAGAATTACGCGCATTAATGGCCATTAAAAATTCGTAATCATGGGATAAATCGCATCCCGGTCGGCCAACCGGCGAACGCCACGTGGCCCAGATCATTAAAGCTGAGGTGATGTCGTTATGGCGCCGGTCGCATCGGGCCTATCACATCACCCCATTCGGCTTAGAATGTCCCGTCTCCATTAATTGACTGACTCGGGCTGTCCCGAGAAAATCGTCTTGAGGCGCGTGACACCACATTTCTTGCAACTCAAGGCAAGCATTCTCCCGCCCAAACGTGTTCAACAAACCTCTCATCGACTAACAACATTCGTCCGGTCGGACGCACTAGCAGGTTACGAGGACGTGGTGGCCCACGTTCCTCCGGTCAGAATCTTCTTCCGCCCAGACAGGGCAAACATACTCAGCACCAGCTGTTGAGCATCGTGGTAAGCCGGCCGGATATTGAAAGGGCAGACAACGCCCGGCCGCAGGATGGTTGTACACACTTGTAGTCCAGTCAGTCGGACTGATCGCCTCCTTCGACTAGACTCGAGGGGAAGGCTATTGATCCTGCCCTATATTTTGCACGATACGGGCAGCCAACGTGGCGAACGACCTGGCCTGCTTCAGGGTCCACGTCATTATACGAGCAGCCGACTCAACAGACATTCTGACCGGGCCCAAAGCCTTCCCAGCCGGTCAAACCCGGCCGACCACAGTAAGGCCTACATGCCTCGTTCAGCCGAGTGCATCCGCCCGGCCACAGTAAGGCTTACATGTCTCGTTCAGCCGAGTGCATCCGCCCGGCAGTCCTTTATGCCCGGGCCTGATACCCATCCGGTCGAACCGTCCGGATATCCACTCAGGCCCTCTCTCGGAATCACCCTGAGAAAAGGACAATATATACCTGCACCAGCTGCAGGTAGCAGGATGTCACTCCTCGTACGAACGGACACTCTCTGACAGGCGCCGCCTTACCGTAACCTGTCTTTGTCCTCGCATAAGACAAATAGTATACGATAAAAAAGGATGGTTACAGTCGACACAACCATGCCATATCCTCTGATCCTGTCAGAAGATCCTGACACAGGCCATACCCATATCGACAGCACCATACCACATCTTCTGACCCTGTCAGAAGATCCTGACACAGGCCATGCCTGGTCCTTTTCCCCGGCTATATAAGCCACTCCACTCCTCATTCTCAGGTACGCATACATACTCGCGCGAATCCTCTTACCTTTCCAGTGCTCCATTATTTCTACTGTTCCTCGGAGTACTGACTTGATCGTCGGAGTGCCTTGCCGGGACGTCTCCCGGCTGGGTTGCTAACGGTCATCTTCCTCAGCAGGTTCACCTCTCGTCGGCCGGCCCTGCACCAGGCGACATCCACTTCCATTCGGTCGGAGGATACCCCCCCCCCACGAAGCTGCCATTCTGCGCGAGGACGCCCCGTCAGCATCTACATCGTTCGTCCCTACACCGTCATTCCGGTTGCGGCTCCACTACGCTCGGCGACAGGATCAGCCCCCATCTTCGTCGCCATCGGGTTGTATCAGGATAGATTTGAGATGGGGATAACATTTTCATATTCACCCTATTCAAATATGGAGATTTAAAAAATCCCTGATTCAAACTCATACTTAAAAATACTCTTTGAATGGACTCCAAACCTCATGGAGAACTTGCCATCCCTGTATAAGAGAGTAGGAGCCATCAATCATTTATTAGGTTCAATATTATGTCATTTTCTAATTTATTTATCAAATAAATTCAAATATTATGTCATTCTCTAATTTATCTATCGCATAAATTCAAAATCAATTTTTAAAATATTCCTTTCTAATAAAATTCTTCGAATTCTAATTCTCTTAATTGTTTCTTTCAATATTTTATCATAATTACATTATATCTGTGTTTGTCAAAATTCCAACGTTATTTCATTATCTCCGCAACCATAATGCAGAGAAAAGACGTTAAGTTATCTCTCAAATATTTATAATTCGATCATCAATTATAGTATATTTTATAAATATTTTTTTTTCAAATAAGACACAATCATGTGATATTGAATTTCTTGACCATCCACCATAACACTTCTTAATTTATTCTGATAATTAATGAGAAATTTTTATAGAATCGAATCAATAATCTCAACCAAGGTTAATCATTTTTCCAATGTTGTTTCATTTTTCCAACGTTGGTGGTAAGAATCAACTATATGAAAATGACTTTGGTGGCAAGAATCAACATTAGCCTTGCACGACTTCCATTGCAAGAATCCAAACAAAAATAGAATCTCACATGGAGCTTCTTTGAAAAGGATTGGCGTTGTAATAATTCAATGAAAAAAGAGACTAATTTGAACATAAACAATGCCATACATTTTGGTTTGTTTCATAAATAAATCTAGAGACAAATACAAGAAAATAGAATGAGCAAGACTCTAGTAGTAAGTGAAATTTTTGTGCAAGTAAAGTCTAGTTTTTAACATAAGAAAGATTAGGAATTTTTTTTAGAAATTAGCTAAACAAAACTTATAACTGGTCATAAGGTTGATAGTTAAGGACTATTCGATTTTTTAATAAAATTTTTATTCTATAAAATAGAGAATATGAAAAAATAATAATTCAATTTTCAAGAATTTACAAATGTAAAAACTTATTCGATTTGGTAGAATTGAATTTGGATGGCTTCATCTCGATTGACAGACTCATCGTTTGAATATGCAATGGAATACTTGAATCAAACTTGTGACCAAATGCACAACACATTAGTTTTACTTGTTATCCACCTCTTAAAACGACTAATCCAAGATCTAATCCTAACGATCTATCTCTACTATATCTTCTCATTCTCAAAAACCTTTAGGAGGTGGAAAAACCTCGTACAATAGATTTCACAACACAACAATAATTGTATAAGATATAAAAGCAAATACAAGAATGTAAACAACTTTATAAGAATTTCGCTTTTGATTGACGTTGATTACTTGAGACTATCTTTTGTTGGTCTGCAAATGCAATAACACTTCGTCCGCAAACCGCCAAGAACTAGTTATAAAAATCTCCTCGAAATCCCTCTTTTAAAGCCTTTAGATCGAGGTTGATTTTCGTTTATCAATCGATTGATCTTATCCACTAGTCGATTGATATAGTGTCCGACACTGTTCCTATCGTTGAACAACCTCTAAACTTTCGAAAATCTATTTGATTTTGTCGATAATTTGAATATCAGTTGACTGATTCATCCAATCAATCGACTGATAGCAACTAGTCAAATCTCACAATTGAATCGACCTACTTTTGTTCAACTCCTGATCGACATCATTCGATTAATATCAACCATTAGTTAATTGATATTATTAGTCGAATCAAACAATTGAATCGACTTGCTTCTATTTAGTTCTAATTGAAATCAGTCAACTGATGCTCATAATTAGTTGAATGATATTAAGTAACAAATTTACATTTGGGGTTGACTAAGCTCACGTTCACTCTAGCTTAAGTTTAATGTTTGACAATATATGAAAGAGAAGTTAAGTAAGTTAAGGTTGACCGAATACTTGACGATGTCAGAAGTCTAATGAGAAGGTTGGCAAGAGGAAATCCAAGTGGCTCACTGAGGACCGGACACTTGGCACAAATAAGAAGTCTATGTGATTCACGGAGGATTGAACCCTCATCCCAAGAAAAAAGTCCGAGTGGGTCAAACGTTGACCAGACACTTAGTGGTCGAAAGTTCAACAGGAAGGTTGGTAAGAGGAAAGTCTATGTGGGTCAAAAAGTTGACCAGACACTTAGTGATCGATAGTCCAATGGGAAGGTTGGCAAGAAGAAAGTTCAAGTGGATCAAAGAAGTCCAGACACTTGGTGAACGAAAGTCCAACAGGAAGGTTGGTAAGAGGAAAGTCCAAGTAGGTCAAAAGTTGATCAGATGCTTGGTGATCAAAAGTCCAACGTGAAGGTTGGCAAGAGAAAATCCAAGTGAGTTAAGGAGGGTTAGACATTTAGTGAAGAAACCTTGACAGGTTAAAGTTGATCGAATGCTAGGCATCAGAAATTCACAAAAGGTCATGAATGATTGAATGTCTAAATATTGGGTTAAAAAGTCCTAATAGGATGAGGTCAACATGATACTGGGCGAGACGCAAACTCAGCCTTGAAAAAGTTAAATTTAGGATTACTAATCGATTGGTAAGAGGTAACAATCAATTGGTAAACCCTAAACTCAGATTCAGAGTTTATGGTTGGGTAATTGATTGGTGTAATTGATTAGCCCGAAGTAATCATTGAGTTAATCGATTGAGAGCTTATTTCGGAAGCATAGTAGGGAATTGATTGAGCTTAAGTCAATCGATTGAGACAATAGATTGGCAGAACTTTCATAAGGAAATATAAGTCTACCGAATCGATTGGCCTAATCAATTTAGCCTTGTCATTCGATTGAACTAATCAATTTACAGTGTTTTTTCGAGAACAGAATGCTTCAGAATTGATTGGAAGCCAGCAATTGATTGATATGACTCACCAATCAACTGGTCAGGTGAAAAAGAACTATTCTGTAGGTTTGAACGGTCAAATATGACATGATAATCAATTAGTGAGTAAGACTAATCGA
This sequence comes from Boesenbergia rotunda, assembly GCA_024364735.1. Taxonomy (NCBI): domain Eukaryota; kingdom Viridiplantae; phylum Streptophyta; class Magnoliopsida; order Zingiberales; family Zingiberaceae; genus Boesenbergia; species Boesenbergia rotunda. The sequence goes on from JAGFNQ010002223.1 coordinate 16,574, forward strand.
TTGCTACATGGAAATCAGTTCAAATAACATCCACATAAAGGAGATTTCAAAGAGGTTTCAACCTGCCAATTCTTGATGGTTTGTAGAGAAAGTGTTACTGCATTTCCTACCACCAAGAGACAATCCAAAGAAACAAGAAAGTTTCAAAAGTAAAGATCTCATATGTAAAGAATAAGTACATGGGTTGATTTTGATGTGATCAACCAAGTCAAGTTAGGTCCTACATATTTTTGATCCTTATGTCTACATGTGCAAGAGCTTAGGAGCACAAGAAGTCGAGTGAAAAATACAGTAGATGAGAAAGATGGCACGGGGAAGGGAGTCGACGGGCTCAGTATATCCAAGGGACGCAGAGGTTGAGGAAGAGTACATCGGTGGACGAGAAGGGCGTGTGCGACGTCTGAGGGATGAGAAATCGGGAGGAAGCCCGTTCGAGGTGAAGGTTGGAGTCGGATTTGGGTGAGCCTAACTCTAGTTGATTGAAAATCACCCAAGAGGACGAAGACAGAGAAAAGTCAACAAGAATGTTGACTTTGATCAAAAGGTCAATGGAGGCACGTCAGTTGCCTCTGGAGGCGTCTCAGTTGAAAGAATCGGTTCTCCGGAAAAATAAAACTAAGGCGTCTGAGAACATGAGTTATCACTAAGTGACCGTTTACGCCGTCGATAAAGTCTTATCCATATGATGTGCCTCACATCACAACTGAGGCGCTTCAGGTCCACATTAGCATAATGTTCACTTTTTAATTTGGCCTATAAATAACCTCTAGAGCTAAGAAGATAAAACCACAACTTGTATTGAATTTCCTACTCTTTCTCTACGTTTTCCAAGTTTGTAAGAGACTTTTCCACCTACACCAAAGGAGACTTTTAGTGGAGCTTTTCAACGTCTTGGATTAGCAACCACCCTGGTTACAACCAAGCAAATAGTGACTTCTTCTTTTTATAGTTGTTATGTTTTTATTTATTTTAACTGCTTAACTAACTTGTCCATCTTTGCTTAGAGAATAGCAAAAAATCAATTTTAATTTTCAGAGCTATTCACTCTCCCTCTCTAGCCGGCCTTCACGGAACATACATAAAGTTTGTTTACTTTCATTTGCTTGTGTGTTGTGTTCTTATTAGAAAAGATTGTGAAAGACTTCTCCGCCTCTAGAAAAATTTCGAGAAGGATTGTGTTCATAGTGGATGTGATCACTGGAGTAACCATTAAATTAGTCACCTCAAGGAGGTGGATATCAAATAAAATCACGGTATATATAGTGTATGTGACATCCAAGTTGATTGAAGTTCAACTGTGGTTTCAACGATGAGCACAAAACGAAGCCGAGAATCGATCGAGGCTATTCACCCCCTCTTGCTCGCATGGGTCCTAACAACGTATATAAATCTCTGATCGAGCTCTGATCACACCATAGATCATCTCATTCTAATATCTAAGTCAAAATTTATGACCTTCAGAACTTTGCTCTATTGTTTCTGCATCACTATCAATCAACTAATACTCCTATTTTAGCTTTATTAAAGCTGAATTCTCATCTTATCCGGTATCCAGTTGCCCTCAACCTACTAGGACCTTCTTTACATGACATTCAGTCAATCATGACCTGTCGAGTAGAAGGCACCGAGATCGCCGTCTGTGGCTGTCCACGCTCGGTCGGGTAAGCCAGACGGTGTCCAGACTCTCGTTCAGGCGAGTTATAAGTGGACATGCTCCCACGCACCCGCCGACCTCGGTGTCGGTCGAGCGTGGTTGTCCACGCTCGGTCGGGTAAGCCAGGCGGTGTTCAGACTCTCGCTTAGGCGAGTTATAAGTGGGCATACTCCCACGCACCCGCCGACCTCGGTGCTGGTCGGGCGTGACTGTCCACGCTCGATCGGGTAAGCCAGGCGGTGTCCAGACTCTTGCTCAGGCGAGTTATAAGTAGGCATGCTCCCATGCACCTGCGACCTCGGTGTCGGTCGGGCGTGATTGTCCACGCTCTGTCGGGTAAGCCAGGCGGTGTCCAGACTCTCGCTCAGGAGAGTTATAAGTGGGCATGCTCCCACGCACCTGCCGACCTCGGTGCCGGTCGGGCGCGCCGGTCGGGCGCGGCTGACCGCACTCGGCCAGTTAAGCTGAGCGGTATTCAAATCCCCTTTTTACACAGATTATAAATGGGCTTGCTCCCACGTGCTCGCCGACCTTAAGATCGGTCGGGCATGGTCATCTTTGCCCGATCAAGGCATTTAGAGGACGGTGGTACCCGACCCACTGAAATATGAAAAAGTCCTATGAGGATTGAATAGTCGAGCGAGGATTCAGCCGACCTGAGCGTTCGATCCCTAGTGAAGGTCTTACCTAGCCCAAGCGATCAATCCTGAGTGAGGCTCTTGGGTAGCCCGAGTGATAGGTCTTGAATGAACATATGTCTTGAAGGGCATAAGTCATTTCTGCATAACAGTCGCTAAGTCCTATCCGAAGGTGAGCAGGGTCGTAAAAATTAGTTGGCCGAAGAGCCGAATGATTGAGCAGCGAGTCCAGAATAATCGTCATGGCCCAACTGACCGAGTAGTTGGGTGAATGTTCGGACAAAAATCCATTCGCGAGAGAAGATTTTTATTAAACCTGAACGATTGATCCTGAGCGAGTGTTTCAGCTAGCTCGAGCGATCGATCCTGAGCAATGGCCTTAACTCGACCGAACGACCGATCTTGAGTAATGACCTTGACTCGACCGAGCGACCGATCCTGAGTAATGACCTTGACTCGACCGAGCGACCGATCCCGAGTAAGAGATCTTAGCTAGCCTGAACGATCGAGCTCGAGTGAATGCATGTCCTGAGGGCATGGTCGATCTTTGTTTACAGTAAGTGTTAGACCTTAATCGGGAAAGGGTCAAACTCCAAAGGTTTTGTTAGTGAACGAGCCAAGTGAAGGCCTCTGAATATCAGGGCCGACTGGTTGGTGTGGTTAACTGAGCAACCTGATGACCAGAGCTGACCGTCCAAAAAGACTTAAAGGATGACACTAAGGTCCATCCAAGGAGACAACAAGGTAACAAAATAACATTACATCAAGATAGGAAAATAAAAAACAGAGCTTCATATTGAAATAAGGCCCAAGGCCATCAAAACAATTGTAGGCCCCAAACGGCCGAGTCAAAAAGAAAAAAGTTAATTACATTCTAAGTAAAAGGTGGGAGAGAGTCCTCTGGGATGAGTGCTTGAATCAGGGCGGGCCTCACGACATTTGGAGGCAGATCTATTGGGATGTGGCCGGCATCCTTGAGTTGCTGCAGGGTGTCGTCCATGCCATACTTGATCATATTGGTCGTGCGGCGAGCTACCTGTCGGAGGAAGGGTTCTGACCGAAGATAGGTCAGTCGAAACTCTTCTATCCAAGCTGGTTCTTCCGACTTGTAGGCCTCCAGCTCGCCCTTTAGCCGAGCTATCTCCGCATCCCGATCCGCCACCTCTGCCTCCATGGCCCCCAGCTGAGCCTCCACGGGCTCAAAAGCCTCCGCCTGGGCCGCCAGCTCCGTTTCTTTGTTTGTTAAAGCCAGCTAAGTCTGATTGTGGGCTGCGGCCGACTCCTTCAGCGTTCCCGTAGGCCCTTGGCTTCAACGGTTTTCTTGTCCAGATCAGAGCGGGCTCGGGCCTGGCGGGTGACAGCAATCTTCTTTTAAGCCTCCGCGGTTTCCAGCCGATTGGACAGTTGGTCTATTTCTCGGGAGGCAGCAGCTAGTACTTGGTGCTCCTCCTCTGACCTAGCGTCAGCCTCCGCTAACTGCATCTTCAAAGCAGTTATCTCTGAGCAGAGGAGCTCCAGACCCTCCTCGCTAGGGGAGAGAGTACAATGGCTCAGCCGGTTTCCAATTCCCTTATCCTCAGATCCCCCGCTCGACGTTCCCTGGTGTTGGTAACCAGGGACTAGGCGATTGCTCGACAGGCGACCCAAAAATATGCAAGAACAAACGTTACAAATAGAAGTATGAGTAACAAAGAAAAGAAGAAATTTACCTAGGTGGCATCCATGAAAAAACTGTCAGCTAGACTCAGCAGGCTCCTTTCTTGGATCATCACCATACCCTGATCCCAGCTGGCGACCAGTCGTCCGTGTAAGTTGATCGGTTGAGGTTCGACAATCTGAGTCAGACTGGTTGCTGAGGGGAGCTGCAAATCCACCGGGTGTCGGGGAGTAGACTGCATAGCCAAGAGAGCAGCCACGACGTCTTCTCCAGAGGGATCCGCCAAGGCTGCTGAGCGAGAGGCCTCCTGACTGGAAGTTGAGGCCCCTGGGCGAGGTAGTCCCGAGCTTGAGGTAGAGGCCCTCGAGCGGGGAGGCGCTGAGCCCGAAGTCGAGGCTCAAGAGGGAGCGTGGTCGGATGGAGGAGCTGCCATGCTGCGCGCCTCCTCGGTCCGAGCCCGGGCCCGAGATGTGCCTGGGGAGACAGTCACTCAGAGGCGTTTTCTTGTTGGCCCCTCGAGGTTGGCTGTTCTGCTGCTGCTGCGGGTGTCTCCGTATCCACATCCACCACTTGAGGCTCTGCCTCAGAGTCCTCCGTTGGCAGCCCGGCTTCCAGATCATCTCTAGCATCCCTTGACTGCTCAGGAGCTGGAGCAACATTTACCGGGGGCACCTCCCAGTATGTCAACTCTTCTGCCGCTCGAGCATTTAGCTCTGCCTCGTCTAGACTCAGTTCTTCGGCGAGGAGGGCGTTCAACATGGTTTCAGCTGCAACACAGAAAAAGCTTTAGTTAGAGCTAAAAATTCAAAGAGAAGAAAGGACTTACCAAAGGTGCCGGGCAAAGCTGTGGGAGTGTGGCTCAACTGGAAGATATACAAAACAGCTTCGCTCAACAGCTTGTCGGCGTGGAACTGTAGCCCCCCCCCCCCCATCTTGGAAAACGCTAGCTGGAAGCTCGGCTCCTAACGATAACTCTTGGGCATGGGAGGTTGGGTAGGCAGGTCCTCTACCCATGCGGTCGGCCAGGTTGGGGGTGGGGACGAGCGCACATAGAAGAAATGAGACTTCTATCCCTTATTGGAGGAGGGGACTTTATCCAGAAAGGCTGACTTGGCTCGGGCTTGGAAGAAAAAATTGTCCGGCTCTTGCTTTTTAAGATAGAAGAAGAAATGGAAGACTTGGGGGTCAAGAGGGATGCAGTATGTAGAAAAGATAACTACCGTCCCACACAAAATCCGAACAGAGTTCAGGGCCAGCTGAGAAAGGGGTACTTGGAAATATCTACAGACCTCCGTAATGAATGGGTGCAGGGGGAATCTCAGACCGGCTAGTAGGTGATCTTTGAAAATAGTGAAGTAGCCTAAGGGGGGCTGATGGGGTCGGTCACGACGGGAAGGAAGAGCTAGAAGGTGGTCTTCGGGGATCTGGTAGTCTAAGCGAACGGTCTCTAGATGGCCGAGGGTCAAGGTCGAGAGGATGGTGGTGTACCATATTCTGGTCGAGGAAGTTGACTCAGCCATTAGGTCGAGGTCAGTAATTATAAGAAGGAACTCAAAAAAGAAGAAAAGGAGTACCTAGAGGTCGGGGTCACCGGAAATCGTAGATCGCCGGAGCTCACAGGGTCAGGCGGGGAGATCGGACAAGAGAAGAAGTGAAAACGAAAGGTAAACCGAGAAAGGTTAAAATGAGAGAGGCGAACCTATTTATACCGCAGGGGGGATTGGGAGAGTCGTCGGATGCGTAGGGGGAAAAAGGCGGGATTAGATCTCGACCGTTGGCTTTCTGCTCATTCTCGATGCTTCAAGATCGCTTACCCTGATGTCGCATGAGTCTGACAGGTGACGCCTCGTTGCCAGGGAACGCCAGTCGGGGAAAGACACATGTAGAGCTGTCAAACGGGCCAACCCGTGGCGGGGCGGGTCGGCCCATGGCGGGGCCGGGCGGGGCGGGTCTACCTGACATCTAGGCGGGTTGGAAAATCCCCAACCCAACCCAATCCAAGGCGGCCCGTGGGTTAGGCGGGCCAACCCGCGGGCCCATCAAAATATTTTTAAAAAATTAAAAAAAAAATCATATATTTAGATTTCATCAGTCAAATATATTAAGAAATATATTTTTTAAATATAAATGGATACAAACGAGTACTCATGTGATGAAAAATATTATTTTTTATTTCAAAATAATAACAAAGAAAGATAATAAATTGTCATAAAACTTAACTAACATGTGATTCTCAACCCGCGAGCCAACCCAAGCCCGTCGCGGGCCGACCCGTGCGGGTCGCGGGCCTAGGTGGGTTGGCCCGCGGCGGGCTTGGGTTGCTTAAATTCTAACCCAACCCGCTTAAATTGATTGGCGGGGCGGGCCAACTCGACGGACGCAACCCAAATTGACAGCTCTAGACACGTGACAGAGGTGTTAAATGCTGATTTGACTGGGGATTCAGCCCATAATAGCTATGATTCGGGGGCCATAATGAGGACCAGGGTTACGACGTCATGGATGTCCGACCAGGCAAATAGCCTAGTCAGTCGGACTCACCGCCTCCTTCGATTAGACTTGAAGGGGAGGCTTGTGATCCGGTCGGGTAGGTTTTCTGATCTGATAGAGAGCCTGGTTGGGTCAAGGTTCGGTCGGGCAGAGACGGTCAAGCGTATCAAATGTCAACCTAGCCCGAAGGATTAGAGTTCAACGTTGCTCGGGCTTGGGTTTGATTGGCATCATCCGGCCAAGCGTCTCCGGTTGGGGAAGTTCAGTCGGTCGGAAGTAAAAACACATACCAGACTCTCTTGAAAAAGGGGAGCACCGAATATATAGCGGCACTCCCGGTCGGGAATGCCCGGTCGGGCACGGTCGGTCGGGAATGCCCGGTCGGGCACGGTAGGTTGGCAACCCCCCGACCTGACGACTGAAGCACCTTGCCCGTGAAATCCTTCACTCCGCTCTTAGGCACGACTTGCATAAGTCGGCTGTCCGCTTGGGCTCGACTAATATGACATATCCGGTCATCAAGTCAGAGCAATACCCACCAGAGATGGAAGGACCTCCTTGGCGATGGGTCCATTCCAAAAACATAGATAGTCGAGAAGCCTAGCTTATTTGACTGACCGTCTTCACTCGGTCGGCCATACTTAGATAGACTCAGCTGCTCGATAGGGTGAGCCCGAGCGATCGAATGACCGCATCGCCCGAAATGGTTAGTTATTATCAAGCTTCCAACAACTATGAGATCTCCTCAAATCTTCTCATTATAAGGAAAAGACATCTGACATAATCATAACTTGTCATGACATCAGACATTAATGGTGATGTGAGTGACCTCCTGATGGACATTTAGGTGGCTGTGGCAGACTCACAGAGTAACTAAGGCTGCCAAAGGGTCAGCTTGTCAGTTGATCAAGTTTTAATGAGATAAGACAGCTTTGACAAGACAGAGGGCTTCCTCCTCCCCTATATAAACCCTTCTTGGAGCTCCAAAGAGGGGGTTTTGGCAGTTGAAATCTCTCCTCCACCTTACGTTCTTGTTTTGGTCCAACCCCAAGTCATCTTTATCCTACTAGCTCTCAAGCCCGACCCCGACTCATACGCTATCGCAACCCAAGTTATCTTGGTCAGACCGAGTCATCCAAGCGAGAACCCTCTTCACTCATCGACAGGATCATATTCTAAGAGTTTTGAGTTTCATTTCTTATTGGCTCATCATTATTTTTTATTCTAAAAATTTCAATATCAATTTCGATTAAAAGAGTCCATTAAATAACTTTAATTATATTTTCCACAATGCATGTGTGAACAAATAAGACTTGACCGTGCTTTATATATGAACAATCAAGACATGATATTTGATTGACTTGTATCCGTCTTTGGATGCTGGTCAACGAGCTAACTATTGATGTATCCCTCCGACACATGTAGAATTGCTACAAGTCTCTGAGACTTTTCTCCTGAATAGATCTTCAAGTAGCAAATGTTAAAATTTATTTCTAGGTTTGGTTGGTTTACATTTACAGTTATACCACACGGAATTGAATTTAAATGCCTCATTTAGAATTTCATTATGGTTAATGCTTTGTTTTTACTATTAGCAATATATATATATATATATATATATATATATATATATATATATATATATATATATATATATATATATATATTAGCTTGAATGGAATCGTGAATTCTTGAAAAATTACATGGGTTTCTTGCACTGTAATCCGGAGTATTATTAGCGATACTTTTGACAATTACTAAGTATGTAACTTGCTTTTGTAAATTACTTTCAATTGATGCCATGTATCAAATATTTTAGTTAGAACTATAATAAATTTAATAAGATTAAGTATTGAGACCTTGGGCCAAATGCTTTATTTTAAGAATTTAAATATCAATTTTTGTTCTGACACAGTCAGTTAAATAGTTCTAACTATATTTATGATAATGCATCAGCGTGAATACGGAAGACTTGACCGTGCTTTGTTTGTGGCAAGTTGGCATCGACAAACAAAACACGGTCAACGTCAACGGAAGCAAACTATTAGTCGTTGAATGTTGGTCAATGAATTAAGGCTATTTTTGGATAAAAAATAATCAGTCTTATAATATAATCAAGATTATATTACAAGATTAATTACTTTATTTAATATATTTTTAAAATTATAATATAATATAATTTGTATTATAAAAACTAGTTAAAATGTTGTAATCTGGATTACAAGATCTTAAAATATTGTAATTTGGATTACAAAACTAATAATATATAATCTAGATTATATTACAGGCTCAATTATATTATAGACTGGATTATATTTATCCTAATGCATCCCTTTGACATAGAGCGTCTGAATCTATTACTAAATTGATATTTTATGAGTACAACAAGAGTAGACGGAGATCTGGCAGTAGTAGTATATAGTATCTTAATCAGTACAGCGTCGGTTGCAGAGCTATTCCGGCGTCAGAGGCCCCTGCCTCTTCGTCCGCCGGCAACCTCTCGTAGACCACATTCCCGAACGAAACGGCGACCGCATACACTGTCCCTGCCGCCATCAATTTCCCGACCACATTCCCGCCCATTAGCTGCCCTGCCCCTCGGTTGGCAACGGAGATCGCCAGCCCGCTCGCCCCCAGCGGCGCCGGCGCCGGAAGGAACGCCCCGTTGAGGGACACGATCTCGAACTGGCCGGGCAGTGTCACGGACGACACCGCCGCAGCCTCCAACCAGGGCTGGCGGAGCGTCACGTCGGTCACGGCTCCCCTGCCGCTAAGCACGCAGAGGCCGCGCTGCAGGCGCGCAGCGAAGGCGGAGACGGCCGCGACGATGTCGGCGCCGCTGGCGATCTCGAGCACGTGGGTGCGGAGCGAGTTGGGGCTGTCACGCGTGATGATGACCGGCGGCTTCTGCTTATTCTTAGAACCAAGCGGCCGTCCTCGCCGGGGACGCCGACTGCTGGCATTGCCGGAGTCGTGGTTGTGGCTGCCCTTGCTGCCGCTGCGATTGCCAGTGGCCATGGGATATTGGGCGTCTTGTCGTACGGCGAACTGTCGGTCGTCGTCTATATTCCCGTCGAATTGTTCTTCGTGATCCAATTTTTATACCAAAACCTGAAGAAAAGAAATCACAGATTAACGATCGATCCAGTCAACAAACAAAACACTGAAATAATTGATTGAAAAACAGAGGAAGAAGAAGAGGACGACGACTAAACGACGAATATGGAACTCTATCACTGCTCTCACTTTAAACCTTCACCGGAAGACGGAGGCAGTTGAAAACGGGGAGAAATAAATTATGCAGGGAAAAGAAGAAGCTGGGAGGTAGTGTACGAGGACCGAGCAAAATTAATGCTAGCTAGCTCCATTAATATACATACGGAGCAATATTATGTCTGGTTCTCCTTTGCCGTGCTTCCCTTGGACGTGTAAAATTTGGTCAAAATAATGACTTTTACCCTAATATTTGTAAAATTATTCTATTTAGCATTACAATTTTGCTTGTTAGTTTTATCCACCTAACCCAACACTAAATGGCTAGAATCTAACCGGCTAAAATTTTTTCTTCTTATTTTTTGAATTTTTAAATCATTATTAAAAATATTTAAATCAAATTATATCTTTTTCTATTTATTTTCACATTAAATTATATTTTTTATTTATTTCATATTAAATTATATTTTTTCCTATTTATTTTCATATTAAATTAATTTTTTAATTCATAAAAAATCTATTATGATTTTTTTATAATTTTTAAGAATATTAAAGGTGTTTAAATCCAATTATATGTTTTTATTTTTATTTTCATATTAAATTATATATTTTTTAGTTTATTTTCATATTAAATTAATATATTTTTATTTATAAAAAATCATCCTAACTAATTAGATTTTAGCCATTTTCAGAATCACTTTTATTGGGATTCTAATTTCGATCATCTTATTTGTCCTCTGAATGCTCTACCATTTTATCATACCATGGGGGGCGGATGATTTTTTATAATGTTTATGATGAATTTTCTTTATTGAAAAAATATGTTAGTCATAGTCAATCACTGAACATTGTTCTTTGAACACTAGAGTCACCCTAGAAAATATTCCTAGGAAGATGTCCTCAAAGAACTCGAACCCCTTCCACAGGTGTGATAATCCCTTTAAAAGTGTTTTTTAATATAAAGAACTTATCAAATTTATTTCCCATCACTTTTGCCTTCTTGTGAGAGGAGTTTGGTATAACGATAAATATATATAAAAGTTTTGGTGTAATGGTAAAATTATTATCGATCTTGAAAATAATTTCTTGTAAAATAAAATAAGACTACGTGAAATATACCCTTTCTTGAGACATATTGACGGGAGTTTGTGGATTGAACTGTCTTTTTTACTTCTTTCAAATTTGACAAAGATTTTGATCTCAAATGGATGATCCCAAAAGCATGATCTCAACGAAGTTGGTCTTTGCAAGATGATCACAAAAGTTTGAAATTCGAATGATACATAATCCTAAGAAGCCGATTACACCAAAACATTGGTCAGGTCCCTATGGAGCTAATACATCCAGTTTGATCTCCACCACCGAGAGAAAAATGATTAACAAGATTTTTTCAACTTCGGACGATCAGCCCCGTCTCACAGAAGTTTTTCACCGGCTGCTAGGGTAAATCGGGAAGCGCTCGCGGTGCTCCACCACCGCGCGCGCGCGCGAGAGAGAGAGAGAGAGAGAGGGAGATCTAAATTTATACTCAAGCCAAATAGTGCGTCGATGGACCCGGGCATTCCATATCTAAAACATTACCACTCAATTGTAAGCTGTCACATACATCAATATTCTATTCATTTGTTACTCCAACAGTCAAAAGAGAACTCTTCAAGAAAAGAAGTACGTAGATTGTACATTGTCTTTCCTCAAGAACTCTTTGGAAGCCCTTGTTATTTGCAAATCATTGTTTGTCATGGAAACGAAAAAGGACACATTAAATTCAGATGATGCTATGATGCATAGGCAGATGTCGGCATATATTTCACTACTTAATACTTCTTTCCTTCCACTTCCTCAAGAGCCTTCAACTTCCAATAGCCTTTATCGGTGCCAAACAACCTGATAGATTACACATTTGAACATTAAAAATGATGCTCTCAAACTAGGTATTAACAATTGAATTAACAAACATTTTAGAAAGTGTGTTAGTTGAAGAAGTTAACAGAGCAGATTTAACCAAGTTTGAAACGTAATAAGCTCTACTCACCGATCCATGTAAATAAAAGTTGATGAATAATTGCCAGACTTAGTATAAAGCAAACGGTGGTGATAGTCATGGAAATCAGCCCTGCAGAAAAAACAATCAAGATATCGAACTAATATCACATAGCATTAGAAAATTGTCAATCATCCTGACATAACAAAACTCACCCTCCGTACAGTGGAATGAAATTTGAGGGACTCCATGAAAAGTGGTATCCACAGTGAGCTTCAACTGTCTCCAGGACTCTAAGTATCATCCATAACCAGAGTGTAAAGAGATGGGGACCAGTAAGAGCAGGGCCTAGTATTGTGGCAAAGCCAAGGAATAAGATCTCGGCAGGGTGTGCATATTCAGAAGTCAGTCCAAAAGGCGTAGCATGTCTGAGACCATATTAGCTGTTAGAGAAGAAGCTAACAACACATGAATCTTCATAGAAGCAATTTGACTTACTCATGATGCACACTGTGAACATGCTGATACAGCCATTTGGTATGTAGTATTCTGTGCCCCCAGTAGAACACGAAATCTTCCAAGATGAAGTAAAAGATAATTTGAGAGACAATAACACTCCTACAAGGAAAAAAAATGCTTCTTGTAAGAAAGCACAAAAGCATATAATCTGAGATGAGATGCATGCAACGTGTAATTAGCATGACCCTTTACATAGGCAAGTAAAGAGAAGATGGAAATACCAGGGTGGCAATGGAAGGCTGCTTCTCAGACCCATGAATCTGAAAGTAGGATAAGAAATGAGCATGACTGGTAAGTTGACGCATACATGGTACATGACTAGGCGCAAAATGCATCTCCATTGTACTTCTGGAGTGTTGACCTTTTTCTGAAAAATGTTTATAGACCATTAGGCTGCAACAATCAAACAGAAAAACACTGAATAAATAATAAAGATAAACTCATTCCTTTCTGTACTCTTGCAATAACTCTCAGAATAATTGGACAAGAGCAGAGCATAGATACCAAAGAAATTTTAGAAGTAGAAAAGCAGATATATAAGTCATCACAGGTTTTAACAGAAAAAATATTCAAAACTCAATGAACTCTAAGATAAAAAGTGCTTCTTATCACAAGTTCAACCTGAATTTTGTATTTTCTGAAAAGCCCTGATCTCTCAAAATATATAGTTGGAAGTCCAGATAAGAAGAACACACTTTCATGAATCAGGAAGGTGCCAACAGTAGCCAAATGGAACTCACTGAAATGTGTGATAAGATACTGCATAACAAAGACCAAATGTTATAAGGAATTAACTAATTGCTTAGGCAGTAAAACTAAGTTAATATAAACCATTTTTATTTTTTAAGTGTAAAGATAGAAATCAGAATAAACATCTAGCAGAAAGTCCAAACCCACATGTTCACAAGAAGGACATAACTTACTGAATAGAGAGAGACATGCCATCATTATCATTGTGATTATCAAGCCATATTTTATTCCCAATTATTTAGGATTGACTAAATGAATACTATCCCTTCTTCAAGTTCTATGCAAGTCCAGATTACTAGTAATAACCAAATCAATTAAAAAATATATATTTTTTTATTAAATTGGCTTCTTTTTTTTCTTTGGCCTCCACCACTCGTTAAATCTTCTACTCTGAACTTTGCAAATCTCTAACTCTAGAATCCTTCAGTCGTCTTTAATGTTTTTTATATTGTGTTAATATTCAAGAAGTCAAACTTGAGAGAAATTCCAATAGCACAAAGAATGCAAATTCCAATACACTGGAAGTTGATAAACAGCAAAAAGAAAAAAAAATGCTGCAAGTCACAACAGTTTCTGGTTGAGTTCTTGAGGGCATGGATCTAACCAATTTCACTGTAAGAATAAATCACGAGTTATGCCTAAGACAACCAAAATTAGATACATTCAATACTAGAGAGTTTTCTTTAACTTAAACCTTCTTCTCAAATTGATTCAAATTGTGTAGCTATAGAGTTCATGGATAAATTTTAGGATATGCTCATAAGTCGTAACATCTTAGAGTAAATATTTTTCTAGTTTCCACACCTGGCTGATTTTATACAAGCATCATAACATGCAAGTACTTAAAGATCATCAGTTTTTGAATCTATAAGAAATAAGAATGATACGCTGACCATAAAACAACTAATATAAATAAGGTTCTACTTTACCAAGATATAGGCTTCAAGAAATGTGTTCATTTCAATCATCACTGATATTAAGATTTTATACAGATCAGTAACTTAATGCAGATTAATTTCTTGTTCATAAATTAGGGCTTCTAAATTGCAAGTATATAGAAGTGTAGGACAACTTTCCACAACTAGGACAATCAAATTCCGATGAATTTGTAAAAATAAAAAATAAAAATAATCATGCAGATAAAACACAATAAAGCGTACTCAGCATAAAATATCCTCAAAAAAGCACATGCATCTGATTTTGCACAAATGCACATACAAAAACTCTAAAGTCCTATAGCCAAAAGATTGATCATCTAATCGACTGAACTTGACACAAACTAATCAAAATAAATATCAAAATTACACTTGTCAGCAAATAAACGGCCTCAATATAAAGTGCAGTCTACAAGAGACACACAGTATGATTCAGCTACCTCATGGGCGTGGACGCTACAATATAACATGCAAAATAATAGAATCTTCCAGTATTGGAAGAAGTTGAATGGTATCACTAGCTGATCAATCTTTGCATTATTCAGCGGTAAAAGATAATAACCCTCACCCTGGGCTCCTCCTGCCCCACGCGCATTAGAAGGGAGGTAAATCATGAGAGTCAATTTGGTCTAGCAGAGCGGTCCAAATTTTTTATGTTCAAATGTGTAATCTATCAGGTTGTTTGGCACTGATGAAGGCTATTGGAAGTTCTGACTTGTAATCTATTAGGTCCAAATTTTTACGTGGACGGACATATACGCTAGCGGGATATTCCTGTGTTCATCGGGATTCGACTCTTGTCTATCAGAGACAACTCACCACGCAGATACCAACTTTGCTCACCCGTGGGGGCACTGACCTTTGCATTATTGAACTACCTCAATAAAAGAAAGATAAAATTTACTTTCCAATTGAGCAAGTTAGAAATTATATTTGCAACATCATAGTGATCTCATATCCTTGCAACATTATATTTGGAAAGGTAGAATCTCATTATCCTTCTCCATCAAAATTGAAATAGGTAATCTAAATAACTTTTTCAAAAGTCCATATGAGGTAAGGAGGCTGATTGTGGTTCACTCATCGATAGTCATTTCTTTTATCCTTTCAGTGGTCTGCCTTCCAGTTTTAACGATAGTAAAAAAGAATCCATCAAAATGGCAGATGTAATTGTAATCAGTAAGACTTGTTAAAAAAAAAGAAAATAAAGTACATGCATTTAAAATGGTATTAAGAATACGGCCAAAAGAAGACCGATAATAAGATCCGAATACCAACTAAAAGTGTTTCAAAATAGAACAACTCCAGAATAACACGCACTGAGAAACTTACGGACAACCGGGCGTCACAATCACATAACACACTTTGAAGTTGAAATCTAAACCCTTTGAACACAAAGCCTAAGACCTCTCAAATAAAATCGCTGGCAAATCATGTAACAGAAAACAACGACTTCTAAAATTTACGTAAATACGTTAATTCATCCGGCAAAAGATACCGTTCAAGAACAACCATTGCCAAGTTAAATACCCCGTTCAAGAGCAACCATCGACGTAGAGACCACCCAAACCTTCGATAAAATCGACAGTGGAAAGCAAAGAATAAGAAGCGGCGACATGCAGATTGCAAGAACCATTTATTAAAGAACATTCATCGACAGGATGCTCAGATTTCAGGATGATCGAGGCGGCGACATAAGAGGGAGCATATAGCCGGCATCGATCTCCAATGTCGAGCCGATCATGATCATCCGATACAATATATTAAGATAGAGAGCGATACCCGCCAGCACGATTCGATGAGCGACGCCATGGAGGAGCGGAGATCGCCGGAGCCGCCGATGAGAGGACTGAGACGGCGACGTCGAAGAAGAGCTCAATCCGTCGGACGAAACGAACTGCGGGGAAGTTTAAATAAATCGTCGACGAAAGAAAAGAATCGCCAGTCTGTCAAGCCCGTGCTCGTGCTATGGTTCTGGGCTTTCTTCTGTCAAGCGAATAGCGCAATAGATGTACTTGGCTTTGACTTACCCCCTAGTTCTACCATATCATCATTTAAATAAATGGTGGGGCCCATTCCGCATGCACCTGAACTGAAAAGCCTGCCTGGCGACGTATGACCGTCATCGTAAAGCCACACCCGCTTTTTGAGTACGTTTATTCTTTTGTTTGCGTCACATATTTTATTCTCACAAACTTGGGCAATCCTTTTACTAATTCCCTCATTTCTTTTTTTTTTTATTTTTTTTGGGCATTTTGGCTAGTATTTATATTAGGGTCGCCCAGGGAGGTGGGTAATACCGTGAATATACTTCTTCTTTTTTTAGTTATATAAACGATTTGGTAATACATATCCAAATAATTGTATAAATAAAAATATTTTACGGTAATTGAATTGTTATGGTATAATTTTAATATTAATATTTTTATCATCTTTTGTGGAAAAAATGGTCTTTCTTCTAGAATAGAAAATTGGATGTTATATTCAATAGTATTTAAAAAAAAATTTAATTTGAAATCGCAAGTCAGAACTTAAAAAAAAGATTATGATCCTTAATTACTAATGCAAATTCTTCTGCAAAAAAAACATGAAAGAAAGACAACAACAACAACAACAACAAAGCCTTATCCCACTAGGTGGGGTCGGCTTATTATATTATATTATATGGATCCTTTTACGTCATTGAGTTCTATCCCCTACTATATCATCATCTAGATTTAAATAAAATTTATCTTGTTTTATTGTTGCCAACCAAGTCTTTTTTGGTCTCCCTCTCCCTCTTTTAATGTGCGTATTTATCATAGTTTCACATCGTCTAACAGGGGCATTTATTGGTCTTCTAAGTACATGTCCGTACCATCTCAAACGTGTCTCCCGAAGTTTTTCTTCAATAGATGCAACTCCGACTTTCTCTCTAATACTCTCATTCCTTATTCTATCCATCCTCGTATGTCCACACATCCACCTTAACATCCTCATCTCTGCAACTTTCATCTTTTGCTCATGTGCTCGAGTCATAGCCCAACATTCAGCACCATATAACATAGCAGGTCTAACTGCCGTTTTGTAGAACTTCCCTTTAAGTTTTAGAGGTACTTTACGATCACATAAGACACCCGATGCTAATCTCCATTTCAACCATCCTGCTTGTATTCTATGTAAGACATCTCTCTCAATTCCTCCATCACTTTGCAAGAACGATCCTAAATACTTAAAGTTCTCGATTTTAGACAACTCATCATCTCCTATCTTAACAATTGTTTCACTACGTCTAGCATTGCTAAACTTAAATTCCATATATTCAGTCTTTACTCTACTAAGCCTAAAACCTTTCATTTCTAGAGTTTCCCGCCAAGATTCTAGTTTAGCATTTACTCCTTCACGTGTCTCATCTATCAAAACAATATCATCTGCAAACAACATGCACCATGGCACTGTATCTTGAATGTGCCTAGTGAGTTCATCCATGATTAGTGTAAAAAGATAGGGACTTAAAGCTGATCCTTGATGTAACCCTATCCTTATTGGAAATGCTTCAGTCAATCCACCTGAAGTCTTCACTCTAGTCGTTACATCTTCATACATATCTTTAATTAGGTCAATATATGTTACGCTAACGCCTCTCTTTTCTAGAATTCTCCATATAATTTCTCTTGGTACCCTATCATAAGCTTTTTCTAAATCAATAAATACCATGTGTAGATCTTTCTTTTGCTCCCGATATTTTTCAATTAATTGCCTAAGAAGATGTATAGCTTCTATTGTCGACCTTCCAGGCATGAACCCAAATTGATTTTCGGTTACCGTGGTCTCCTTCCTCAATCTTTTTTCTATTACTCTTTCCCAAAGTTTCATGGTATGACTCATTAATTTAATACCCCTATAGTTTGCACAATTTTGTATGTCTCCTTTGTTCTTATATAAGGGAACTAGACTACTTACCCTCCATTGATTAGGCATTTTTTTTTGTTTTCAATATTAAATTAAATAATTTTGTAAGCCATTCAATACCTTTTTTCCCTAAACATTTCCATACCTCTATTGGGATATCATCCGGTCCCACGGCCTTTCCATTTTGCATCCCTTTCAAAGCTTGTTCTACTTCTGAAGTTTGAATTCTCCGATGAAAATTAAAATTTCTATACTCATTTGAAATACTTAAATTGCCTAAGTCAAGTTGGTCCCCTAAACTTTCATTAAAAAGTTGATGAAAGTAAATCTTCCACCGCTCTTTTATTTCGCTATCATTTACTAGTACTCTATCGCATTCATCTTTAATACATCTTATTTGACTAAGGTCTCTTGTTTTCCTTTCTCTTGCTTTAGCTATTTTATAAATGTCTCTTTCCCCTTCTTTTGTATCTAAATTTTGATATAATCGTTCAAAAGTTTTATTTTTTACTTCATTCACTGCTTTCTTAGCCTCTTTCTTGGCTATTGTATATTTTTTTAAGTTTTCCTCGTTCTTACAAATATATAATTCCTTATAAGCTATTCGTTTTTCTTTCACTTTCTCTTGTACTTTCTCATTCCACCACCAAGATTCCTTCCTTGGTGGTGCATGCCCCTTTGACTCACCGAGTACATCCTTAGCTACTATTTTCAACTTTGGTACCATCTTATCCCATGTCGTATTAGAGTCGCTATATATTTCATCTAATGCTTGTATTCCTACCTTCTCCTTCAATATGTTTTGCTTCCCATCCTTTAACTTCCACCACTTAATTCTAGGAGTCGTGTATATTTTTCCTCTATTGATATTATAACTAAGGCGTATATCTAACACTACTAATCTATGTTGGGTAGTTAAGCTTTCTCCAGAGATAACTTTACAATCTTTACAAATCTTCCTATCTCTCTTCCTAACCATAAAATAATCAATTTGTGATTTATTATTCCCACTTTTGAATGTGATCAAGTGTTCTTCTTTTTTCTTAAAAAATGTATTAGCTAGTATAAGGTCATATGCTATCGCAAAATCCAATATAGTTTTTCCTTCTTCATTTCTTGTTCCAAACCCATAACCCCCATGTACTCTCTCATATTCTTCATTTTTCGCTCCGACATGTCCATTTAGATCGCCTCCTATTAAAATCATTTCATTTGGCGGAATGTTTTGTAATACCTCATCTAAATCGCTCCAAAATCTTGATTTAGTTTCTTCATCTAATCCTACTTGAGGTGCATATATGCTAATTACGTTCACAACTTCTTTCGCCACTACTATCTTGAGAGCTATAATTCTATCCCCCTTTCTAACTACACCAACAACTTCATCTTTTAAAGAACTATCTACAAAAATACCCACTCCATTTCTTGTTTTACTCTTTCCTGTATACCATAACTTAAAACCCGAGTTCTCTATCATTTTTGCCTTCTCACCTACCCATTTTGTCTCTTGCACACACAAAATACTAATTTTTCTCCTAATCATTGTATCTACTACCTCCATTGTTTTACCAGTGAGAGTTCCTATATTCCATGTTCCAAATCTGAGACTATTACTTTTCTTATAATGTTTATTCTTAGTCCACCTATGGTGTGAGAACTCTTGCCTATTTAACACTACACCCAAGTTCTCATGGAGATGTAGCGGTCCTTGCCGAGACGTTACAGTCGGACCCTGCAACGCGAACCCTTGCATATTTAGCACTACACCCGGGTTCTGGAGATGTAGCGGTCCTTGCCGAGACGTTACAGCCGGACCCTGCAACGCGTTCCTTCCGGGGAACATCCTAGCATTAGCATAATACTTTAATGGATCCATTCATTGAGTATTTGCCATAGTTTTTTTACGCTGGCTGGCAACCTAACGCAACCCTCCTCCTTTATCCGGGCTTGGGACCGGCCATGACTAGGTCGTCACAGGCGGAGTTAAAATAATAGGTAAGATTAGTTGCTTAGTGGAATAAAAAAAATCAAAATAGATAATATTTCCATTATTTAGAATACAAAAGAAAAGGAGATCGCTTTCAAACATTGAGTTGAATTATTTCATTTGGCATGAAATTTCTCAGGCAACATTTTAGCAGTTGTTCGGGTCTGAAATCGTTTTCGATTGAGTTAGCAAAAAGTAATTGTCACGGAGAAAGTTACAAAATGACGTGATGGCAAAAGGGGCTCAACAAGTTCCTATAACTACTAGTAAGGGATTAGAATGAGCTTTGAGACTGGACTTGCGGCCTCAAGTTCGTCTGTATACAACATACCTATGTTTGCGGAAGCAGACGACCTTTTACGAGTTATAATTGTGGCATTATGTCTCCCACGTATTTCTAGATGAACGTTTACATTGCTCACATCTTCTGAGAGAAACAGCTGCGTTGCCCATGTCTTTTAGGAGAAATGATTCAACGAGCCACGTACGATGTATGTCCCAAACGAGGAGTGGCTAAGCTAAGGAGCCTACTGATCGAGTCAGAGTCAGGTAAACGAGTTGATGAAGTTGAACAACTGAGTAGGAGTTAGGTGATTGAGCAGGAGTCTGGTGGACCTAAAAGTGCCTGCTAACCAAGTTTGAGGAGTCAGGTGATAGAATAGGAGAACTTTAGTGGACTGAAAGAGCCTACTAACTAAGTCGAAGGAGTCGAGTGACTGAACTGATGGAGTCCGATGATCAAGTAGGCGGAGTCTGGTGGATTTGAAGGAGCCTACTAACTAAGTCGGAAGAGTTAATTGGCCGAATTGATAGAGTCGAGTAATTGAACAGGAGGAATTTGATGGATCTAAAGGGGCCTAGTCACCAAGTCGTGCAAATCTTTTTAACCTCCACCTCTGCTTGAATATGTGATTTGGCCTATCACATATAGGCCTTCTTATCCGCCACATCAACAGCTATAGCAGAAAAATTGACAAACCACAGTATAAGAACTATATTAATTTAAAGTGATTTATTTTCTTCATTATTATGTATTAAATAAGATAGTTAAAGGATATAATGAAAGAAACTAGTCTTCCTTAAGATTTAGATGATCAAATGAGTCATGACTTAAATCATCGGACCAAATGAATCTAGCCCATTTGATTTATAAGGAGAAGTTCATAGTCATACCAATAGTTTGTAAAATAAGGATCCGGACCGTAGGATCGTACATGATCCGGAATTAGGAAATTGGCCAGATAGATCGAGAATTGGTTTTGTAGTGAAATCGAAATGGAATTGTACAATATCGATGGAATCGACATGATCTTACGCTACAAACGATCCAGGATGGTGTTGTCGGTCAGCAGCGACAATGGAGGGGAGACGAGAAGACAGTGTTGTCGGCATGCACGCCTGGGGGGGGGGGGGGCGGGCAGGAGAAGGCGTCGGCCGGTGGCACCTCATAGAGAATTCAATTAGATTAAAAACAAAGCATAATAGAAAAGAAAAATGAGAAAAAACTAGAGTAAAGCATTCGATTAGATTATCTTACCTAGTAGAGAATCCATATCTTTGAGAGCATCCCTTCCTCTTATCTTACAAGAAAGGAGCCCAAGAGACCATCTCATAAATAGAAGTTTAAAGGACACACCTCACTTAAATGGTGCTATTGTAATCACCACATTAATTCGCGTTATGGTAACTGTCATGCCTCTTCGCATAGTAAGAGTTTGGACCAGTGCCAGGTCAGGAGATTGGAACAAGGACAAGTTGAAAGGTCGGGGAAACGACATATTGAGAAATCAATATGTCGAAAAGTCAACAAATCAACATGTCGAAAAGTTAGAAAGTCGAGAGGCCAAACTAACTGAGTAGGTCGGATATTGATGATATTTACATCAATCAAGTTTTGAATTTTGCCAAATAACCCTTCCATATTGCATCAATGGTAAGGAAGTGAAACTGAAGAGGGGTTATAATCCTCATGCTAAGTGACCCGATATCGTTAGCTCTTGACACTACAAGAGATACTATTTTTTTCGACGAAATTATCGACGGGATTTAATTTCCGTCGGTAATTACTGATGGAATCTCTGTTCTATCGGTAATTACCGACAGAATAGATATTCTATCGTCAAATTTAGAAGAATAGATATTCTGTCGTCAAATTTAGAAATTGCCGCCTGTTTTTCCATCGGTAATTAGTTGCGTGGACATGTAACTTATGGTAATTACCAACGAAATTATATTTTTGTCGATAATTATCGATGGAAACGTTTTTCGTCAAAATATTTAGAGTTGTTGTCTTTTACCAAGGTCATGTGGAGGGTAACACCGTTGGTAATTACCGACAGAAAAGGTGATTCCGTCAGTAATTATCGATGGAACCACCAAGTCCGCCAAAAATTGGTGTTGCCGCCTATTCACTTGACCACATGGAAAGATTTTTATTGACAGAATCACGATTCCGTCGGTAAGTTGAGTTAAAATTAGGGCACAACTGCTGGTTTTCCCCACTCGCTTGCGATCGAATTCCTTCTTCTCCTCGTCGGCGACGCTCGCGTGTGTGAGGCTTCTCCTCGTTGGCGGTAATTCCCCCTCCTCTTTTTGGTTGTGTTTTAGGGTGGTGGTGGGGTGGCCGACGTTGGGGGCGGCGGCAAGGGGCGCAGCGGCTTGGGGGTGATGGCGAGGGGCTGTTGCGCCGCTGGTTTGGTGGCGGAGAGGGGTGGTCGCGCTGCTGGTTTGGCCAGCCTGGGCCTCCTCGGTTGAGGCCTCGTCGGAAAAGGCAGTGGCCGCCTCGGCCGTGGCCGGCGTGCCCTTTCCGGCCTCAACCGTGGCCGCTAGCGGCCTGGGCTGCCTCGGTCGTGGCCGCTGCAGCCGGGGGCGCCTCGACTGTGGCCGCCAAGGTCCTAGGCCGCCTCGGCCGTGCCCGATTCTGCCGTGGTCGTGCTCAGCGGTGCCTTGGCCGCCAGAGCCCTTGGTCGGCGTTGCCTTGACACACTCAAATAATTAAGCTATTTTTGTAATTATTTGCAATTAATTTGATCTATTTTTAATGTTATAGGTTATTGCAGTTGATGCTTTTCTCCGACACGTATATTTCATTTTAGGTATATATTTTTATTTGGTAGTCACCTTACATTTACATCATTTGTTAGCAGATTTAATTATGTTGTTAATTTAGCATATTATTTTATAATTTATTAAAATAGGTAGCATTTAGAATGGAAGTATTTTATATAATTAGTATCATGATGTTTAGAATTGTAAGAGTTAGTATTTACAACTAATTATCTAGATTTATCTTACTCACCACCATGATTGTTTGCTTTATTAGTGTTAAATTATGTTAAATATTTGATTTGATTTAATTTATTTGATATTATCATCCTAAACTTGAATTACTCATTATTAGAAGAAATATAACATACATCATATTATCAGATTATTTTATCCAATTAAACTCATGATATTTTTACTAGAGTTAGTAATTTACTTTAGGCAATAATTAAATTTGAATTCCAGTAACTTTTACTGTTTAATTCATTAAATTTATAAAAAAAATTTAATTTTTCAAATTATTTTCTTATTAGGCAACAATGTATATGAATAAAGCTTGGATGTATAATCGATTAGAAAATAAATTTATCATAGATGATTTTGTTACTCAACATGAACATTTTGTGAGCTTTGCTAAGAGTCATCAAGAATGTATAAATGCTGCCAAATTACGGTATCTGTGTAATCATAAGAAATACAAAAATAGAACCTTCCGTAATGAGGATACTGTGAGAGTACATATATGTAGAAATGAATTTGTGCCAAATTACTACAATTGGTACTGTCACGGAGAACCTTATGTGTATGAACCAATTGAACCTTCTGTTGGTTCAACATCTGACACAATTGTCGTTGTGCCTGATTCAACAACTAATATTGAAATGCAAACAATGGTTCAGGATGTGATAATGCAGTTGACTATTCTAATGTAGATGAAATACCAACACCTGAATATCAACAATTATATGAAATGTTAAAGACCAATGAAAGAGAAGTGAGGGAAGACATTCCTTCATGTTATTCGCAACTATCAGCTACGACAAGATAATTAAATTTGAAAGCAGAACATTATTTTTCAAAAAGATATTATGATGATATATGTCAATTGATGTCAGAGTTACTTCCTACTGATAACATAATAATTGATAATTTTTATAATACAAAGAAATTGGTCAAATGTTTAGGTTTGCCAGTTGAGAAGATTGATTGCTGTATAATAACCGCATGATCTTTTAGAATGAAGACAATGAATTGAGTGAATGCAAAATATGTAGTTACCCTCGTTATAAGCCTCTTACTTGCATACCAGGGAAGAAGAAGAAAAAGATTACGTGAAAAGTGATGTATTACTTTCCATTAACTGCTAGACTTCAACGTTTATATGCATCCACTGTTACAGCTAGCCACATAATATGACATCATGAGCATGCGCACGAAGGAGGTCTAATGTGTCATCCCTGTGATTCCCCTGCATGGAAACATCTTGATAGTGTGTTTCCTTTATTTCATATAGAACCACGTAATATGAGATTGAGACTTTCCGCAGATGGATTTCAATCATTTAGTCAGTTAGGACAGCAGTATTCTGCTTGGCCAGTTATATTAACACTGTATAATTTACCGCCGTGGATGTGCATGAAAGATGAATTTATGTTCCTTACTGTATTGATTCCTGGTCCAACCAAACGTAAAGAGAAGATAGATATTTTCCTCCAACCTCTTATTGTTAAATTGAATGATTTATGGAATGTAGGGTCGTTAACTTATGATGTTACAAGTAAATCTAATTTTACATTACATGCTGTATTATTATGGACAATCAGTGATTTTCTAGCATACTCAATGTTGTCAGGATGAAGCATATCTGGAAAATTATCATGCCCACATTGCATGATAGAGTCTGATGCATTTTCATTACCTTGCAGTAGGAAGGTATCTTGGTTTGATAATTACCGTAAATTTTTACCTGTTGATCACCCTTTTAGGCGAAATAAAAAAAAATTCCTAAAGAATGTTGTAGTTAGACAACTTCTTACAATGATTGTTTCGGGCGAAGATATCATTGAACAAATTGACAGTTATGAATTGCTATCAATTTCTCAACCTGGTTCCGATGACATAAATAAATATATTGTTCGGATGTGCAAGTATGGATGGAAGAAAAGAAGTATATTTTGAGAGCTGCCTTATTGGAAGTATCTGCTCATTCGACATAATTTAGATGTTATGCATTTAAAAAAAATATCTTCGATAATATCTTTAACACTGTGATGAACATGCCTGGAAAAACTAAAGACATACACTACAAAATCACGTGAAGAATTAAAAGAGCTAGTTAACAGGCCAGAATTGCATCAGGATGAAACATCTAATAGATTTCCAAAGGCTTGTTATACATTGGACAAAGATGGAAAGCAAGCTTTATGTAGTTGGTTGAAAGAAATAAAATTTCCAAATGGATATGCTTCTAATATGGCTAGATGCGTCGATATGAACATATTAAAGATGTTTGGAATGAAAAGTCATGACTGTCATGTGTTCATGCGAAGTCTTATTCCAGTAGCTTGTAATGACTTACTTCCTCAAAATGTCTTGGAAGCACTCACAGAATTGAGTTTGTTTTTTTAAAGATTTGATAGCGAGGTGTATTATGGTGGATGATATGGTTCGTCTAAAAACAGGCATTCCTCTCATATTATGTAAGCTGGAGCAAATATTTCCTCCTAATTTTTTTGATTCAATAGAACATCTACCAGTACATTTACCATACGAGGCACAAATAGTTGTCCTTTTCAGTATAGATGGATGTATCTATTCAAACGATTTTTGAGGAAATTAAAGAATAATAGTCGTAACAAAGCAAGAGTTGAGGGGTCAATAAGTAATGCTTATCTGGTTGAAGAAGCAATTTCTTTGTGCTCCTATTATTTTGCTGATCATATGAAAATCAGACATCACAAATGTCCTAGAAATTTTGATAATACTCGACCGATAGACCCATTGACGCTTTCTATTTTCAAGTATCCTGATAAAGCAATTGGTGCATCTTCATCTAGATGGTTAACTGAATAGGAATACCATGCTGTAATAACATATTTACTTTTAAACTGTCATGAGGTCAAATCATATATAAAGTAAGTTTACTTCTCTAATAAAACTGTCATGATTTTAAAATGTCACGATGAAGATTTGATTGTCTTATATATGATATTCTTTGTTAGCTTATACGAACAACAACTATATCTACAAAATCCATCAATTGATGCAAGTGAGATAGCTACAAAGTTAGAGACGGAATTTGTATTATGGTTCCAAATATATATAAGCTAAAGCAATCTTTAATAATATTTGAGTTATAAATTATTATTCAATCTCCTAATTTATGTTAAAACTAATTTTATAGGTGAAAATCGTAGAATTTCAAATGACGAAGATGATAGAATATTGAATCTTGCATCGTGTCCTCTCCGTAAAATAATGGTTTACTCTGGTTACTATGTTAAATTTCACGTCACATACTGAGAATCAAGCAGGTTAACCTACAATTCTGGTTTATGTGTCAAAGGATATATGGAGAATAGTAACATTGAGTTTGATTATTATGGTGTACTTGACAAAATCATAAAGGTTGAATACCCTGCATTACCTTTAAAAAGACGTGTGTTGTTCAAATGTGTATGGTGTGATCCGACCCCAAGAACAAGTACTAGAATACATCCAAATTATAATTTAGTTGAGGTTAATGCAAATAAACGGTTCAATAAGTTTGAACCTTTCATCTTTGGGGTACAAGCGGGTCAAGTTCTATCTTGAATGTCCTACGAGGAGACGAAGATTTAGTCAATGGTTGTCAGTTTGTCGAATGAAGGCTCGCTCAATCATAGAAATACTGAATACCCTCACTGCTCAAAACCATGACACATTTTAGAATAATTACGTGGAGAGATATCCAGTTGATTCACAACTCCAATCTACATCTCAATTACTTATAGATATTAACGTCGCTTACGAGAATATAGATGATGGAGATATGTCTAACAGTGACAAACTTGTTGAACTAACAGAGTCTAGTGATGAGGATTTAGAAACTGCTACTATTGATTTATGTGATCTGAATTATTACAGGATAAGATGTTTTTGTTTATCATATAAGTTATGTTTTCATTTTATTTCTTATTTATATGATTATGTCTCTAAACTTTATAATGATTTGTTGTCATTTTTTTTTGTAGATACTATTATGGCAGAGTAGCAGCTAGTGCAGCAGCCAGATCAACAGCCAGTAGCACTCCGTGGCTATAAAATTCTCAAAATTGTTGGAGAATTGTATGTTTTTTTTATTATTAGTAATTCATGTTCATATCTGACAATTATTATAATATATTTGTCATATTTTAATGATTTTTTAATGTATATTTACTCCTGATGACGATCGAGTGTCTTTTTATATTATTGGAAAATTTAAAGAAAAAGTATGCACTGCTGGTCTTACATGGAGATATGTAGACGAGGAGACGAAGATATTTTATTATAATGAATTTGTCAAAAGTATATTTAATATATTTACTTTTCTAAATTTTAATAAACTAATTTAATAATTTGTATTGCAGAAAAAATATACATAGGAGAACGGACACAAGGCAAAATTTAAAAATACTTAGAATATTTATTGTGCCAAGTTGTACCGAGACCACATGTATTATTTGAGAAAGAAGGCGACGCGACCACCGTATGTTGATGCTGGGACTTGGGGTGTATGGACGGCCGCTTGGGCTGAACAAAGGTGGAGGGAAAATGCTGAAAAGGCTCGATCCAATAGAAATATAGAGCCAGGTGGCCCGAGTACCGGAACAACCCGACATTTATCTAGATCTAAATATATTGTTGAGCAAACAATGAATTTGGTGAGTTTATTTCAAAGTTATGCAAGTAAATTTTCTATTTATTAATTACTAAACTGATATAATTTAGGCCTAATAAATAAATTTGTGTATACAGGAATGAGATCTAGCTCGCCAACTCACTTATATGGAGATTTTTCTCAAGACCCATAAGAAGAAGGATGAGACATTTGTTGATTCTTGATCACAGATGATACATGTATAATTATTATCTTTATTTTATTTAATTGTTACTATCTTTATTAACTTTAGTAATTATATTCAATTTGAATATTAATCCGATAATCGTTTTTTCATACATGATCAAAAATACAAATAGAGTGGTTCAGCCATCTCAGCCATCGATAAAGGGGGGGGGTCACAGACTTTATCCATCGACCAGCTAAATGACATCTATTATGATGTTGTCGGTGGACGGACAAAAAACTCCATCCTCTAAAACCTTGACTCACAAGCCAAAGTTGCATTCGATCGTTTAAGGATACCCAGAGACCGTGACACTTCCTCCACTTCTTCTTCTAAAGTGCAGTCTTTACGATGAGAAATCAAGAACTATGCACTAAGATTGCCTTCATGGATCAGAAGATGGATTAGTGGATAGCCACTGAGAAGCAGAGGAGAGCGGAGGAGGATCGGAGGAGAACTGAGGAGGATCGGAGGAGAGCTGAGCATGATCGTCGTAGGGAGGCCAGTCATAAAGCTCTCATGGACCATATGATGACGGTCATAGCTACTTTCACCCTGCCAACACAACATGATTTTGAGTCACAGGAGACTTAAGACCCAACAAACGGCGACAATTAGATTTTTTTCTGAGGTGCGTTAAACTATAACATGCATCTATTAAAATAATATACAATTTATTTATTCTGTAATTATATTCTAATATATGATATTTTTTGGTTTCAAGAGTTCTTATTTTATAGCCAGGCATCCTCATCATATGGATCAAATTTATATACAGGTATTAAATTTGTTATACATATATAATTGTTTTAAATTTTAGATAAATTTTGTAGTGATCATTGTCAAAACACATTATTATATTTATTTTGTAGTCATCATTATCATATCACATTGTATTTTATTTTTTGTTGCAGGATTTACAAGTGTAGGGATGTTTTTCTTACTATCTTTTATTATGGTATATAATTTGGATATTGATATTGTAGTTTGTTTATAGTATTGTGATAATACTTGGATTGTATTGTAGTTTGTTTGATACTATAGTTTTTTATGTTTGATACTGTATGGTATGTTTGATACTATATTCTATTATGGTATATTTGATACTGTAGTTTTTTTATATTACTGTAATTTATAGTTTAATATGATAGTAAAATGATTTGTGTTTGTAAAGTTTAGATGTAATGTTTAGATGATTGTGTTTATGTATGATTTGTTTAGAGATGTTTGTATGTATTGTATATAGAATATGAAATGTGAATGTATGAAATATCTATTGTTTGTATGTATTGTGAATGTGTGAAATGTGATGTAAATTGTGTTTATATTTTATTTAGATGAATGTGTGATATTGTATTGTTTGATATGTGGATGTAATTTGTAATTTATGTAAATAGACCGAATCGAAATTTAAGTAATTTTCTTTCTATTTTTTTAACATTGCCGATGGAATAGCGACGGAATACCGATTCCGTCAGTGATGTATCGATATGAGCCCCTGGCAATTCCCGATAATTTCTTATGATAACATTGTTTCCGTCGGTAATTACCGACGGAAACCGATATTCCGTCGATGAATGTATTTATTGACGGACTAGTATTTCTGTCAAAAATATTAACCCCGATAATTAATATTCTGATATATTTTTTTTCCGTCGCAATTATGTTGGTAAGGATATTTAGTGTAATTAGATATAAATAGATGAATTATGAAAGATATTTTTATCCTCATCTTGTATATGAAAAAATTAAATATCTAACCAAATATTTTACATTTATTAAAAATTAATTTTCAAAATATATTAAACTATCCTCATATATATATATATATATATATATATATATATATATATATATATATATATATATATATATATATATATATAATATATATATATATATATATCGATTGAATCAATCTCAAGTGAGGATAAACTGTCTACAAAGGAAGGGGAGCATGAGAAAAAAAAACTGATGAAATCATGAATCTAAGATGACTGATTTAATTTCAAAAAAAATTTTCATCGATCGTCAATATAAATCGAGAAACACTCATAATATACGATCTAAAAGCTCAGAGTTTCAAGATTTATGATCTATTTGAAAGAACTTTTTTTTATAAAATACATCGTAGGTGGAACAGAAGGAGCATGAGAGACTACGAATAAGATAAATTATCATCCCATTTTTATCATCAATAACTAGAATAATCTTGCACATGTGATCTTTTTCATGACAAATTTATTTAAAGATTATAAATTTTGGATATTTACATACGTAGCCGATTAAGCATACTAAACATATACCGCTGACATGTGATTAAACGTAATGAATTGAGGATGCACTTTAATTGCATCTTTGTCTTCTCTCTCATCGTAATCGGGTTGGATAATATTGAATTTGACGATCGGCTCTATAAAAATTTTTCACCGACTACTAGAGTAAATCGGAAAACGCTCACAGCGGACGATCTAGAAGCTCAACATCCCACGATTACACGTCCTAATTGGAAAAAAATCCATACAAAATTCGTTATAGTTGGGATTAAATCATGATTGCTTAGGAGACAACTAATCGCCCTTCCACTATACATAGCCCGGGGCAGTCTTCTCTCTCATCTAAAAAAAATATGAACCAGGTAATAGGCAAATCTCAAATGACCGACCCGGCCTCACGAAAGTTTTCCACCGACCACTAAGGTAAATCAGAAAGCACTCATTGTGGGCGGTCTAAAAGTCAAACGTCTCAGGGTTCACACTCCATTTGAAGAAAAAATTCTTGCAAAATACGTCATAGTTAGGGATCGAACCGCGGATACATGAGATAATGACTAGTCACCCTGCCACTATAGTCCCAGGGCATTTTCTCTGTCACGCCCCTCAGAGGCTATGCTTGCTCGAAAAACAGACAACATCTTCCCTATACGACGAACAATCTGAAACTTATACATACATCTCAACCCATATATAACATAGCCACACTTGGCTATCATTTACATAATCACAACCATAAGAAATAAAGATAAACAATCACACAGTTAAATAATATGCCTAATAAATTATAAGCATAACAAATAAATCTTCGCAAACTAAATATAAAAAATCAAAAATCCAACGGAAATAAATAAATACACGTCCATAGAAAAATTAAATACCATTCGAAATGAAAACAAAACTAAAGCGATACAAATATGATAAGAATACTATGAAAGTATGAAACAGTAAAAATACTCAAGAGACTGATAGGTGGATCCTTTCCTGGCAGCACGAGATACAACTATCAACTATCTGAAACAAAAGGAAGAGACGAGGAGTAATGAGTCCGAGAGGACTCTGCGGATATAAAAATAGATAAATATATGATATATAAAAAGGATACAATCATCATATAGAATCAAAGATATACAGTCTTTGGAATAAAGAACATAAATCAAATGCATTTGTATGAATAAACATACATGAAAATCAATATAAAGACCGAGGCATAATAAGAAATAAATACTCGTACTGCCGAGCATATCTAGATCATATAATAAATGTAAATTATAATCGAATATGTATGTCAATCAAATACAACAACCATAGCTCAAACAAATACAACAAATACAAATAAATGCACAATGCATAATATGCACATGATACAATGACCTGCTTTGTACACAACTAACGATACATTGAGTAGGTCGGGTGCACAAGATATAAGCGCTAAAAACCTGTAACTATGCAGAAAAGCCAAAATACCTTCCGCTATGCATGAAAAGCCATAACACATGTGACTATAAAATCCCAAAATACCTGTGAGGACCTATAACACCTAAGAAGTATTAACTGTTTGCAGATAACTCTAACTGAGCGTGACACAATAGAAAATATGACCGACGACCCATCTGAACTACAAGTGAGCCAGTGGTTGTCAGCATGCAAACAATACTATGGTGCATGTCACTAATATGCACAATCTTAATTAAATCAAAACCATACAATCGATACGATATACATGCATTCAATTAATACCAAAACATACAACTAATCTACTAGGTAGGATATACCTAATGTTAACCAAATCCTAGATAGGTCAAATAATAATTTTACAGTACATACGTATAAGCGATACTTTTTAGATCAGAAATCAAGAGTTGAGACTGTATAACTGAATATTTTGAATTTCCACTCAAAGATCAAGCAAGAATAAATATTAAACAGGAAAACAAGCAGAATAGATTTAAGATAAATCAACCTACTTAAATACACAAATAACCATGCATTTAAGATAAATGATTCTACAAAAATTAAGTAAGAAGTACCTGCTTTTAATGTCGTCTATGTATCAAAGAGAACCCCTCACGATCAATTGGACGAGTCCAAATCAAAATCTTGCATCAAATACAAAGTTCAGCTTTTGTATTATTAAATAATTAGCTAAATTATAAATAAATAAAATTAGGTTAAATCCTAATTACAACATCCGTTTAATTAAATCTTACACCACAGTTGGTTCCTTCTAAATCTAGTTATCACAATTAAATTATTAGGTTAATTTCCGAATCAACCCAAGGAACTACTATATTTTACCCCAAAACTCAATCAACATCCAAAACAAATCCCACAACCTAATCATACGGAATCAATTCCCATGGTCATTAATGGCACACGGCATGAACCCCACTTGAAACATCACGCTATCTTCCAAGCAACTCCAAAATAGATTACAAGTTTAACGCAACCTCTCATGGCCTATCCCAAGAACACAACACACCATTGTAGATCCTTCTAGCCACTTACATCACCCTAGCCAAACAGAACAGTTACCCATCACAAAACTAACATCCTCTGCTCACATCCACTGATCAGAAGACAACAACAATTCCATCATCAATTTGTAACTCATGACAAATCATGGTGAAAGTCAGAAATCTGAACTACAACTAGGGATGGAAACAGGCCAGGCCAGGCCAGACTTTTACCTTAACAGGCCAGGCCTGTATAATAGCAAACTGGCCTGAGCCTGGCCTGTGGCCTGTTATAGGCTTTGTTCTTGGCCTGAGCCTGGCCTGTTCAATAGTCTGGCCTGGCCTGCGGCCTGTTTACAAATCCTGTAATTTAATTCGACTATCCAAAATACTTCTAATATATAAAATATAACAATTTAATTCAAATATTTGATTGTCCAAACTAAAAATAAAAATAAAAATAAAAATATACATACATAAAATATGTGTGGCATAACGAAATAGATTTGTGGTTTGTTGGCTAGTAGGGTATAGATAAGAGTTTGCTCAGCCGATGTTTAAGGATCAAAACTAGATTTTGACATTTTATATATTGTAATTTTAACAGGCCCAGGCCGGCCTGTCAGGCTTCATAGGTTTTATATTGAGCCTGGGCCTGACCTGATAAGAAAAACAGACTTTCAAAAGAGCCTGATTATTATTTTATTTTTAAACAGGCCAGACCAAATACAAGCCAGGCCACAGGCCCCTGACAGGCCGCCTGGCCTATTTCCATCCCTAACTACAACTTAGTGCCAAAAACAAAAAGTCATATCATCTTACCATTCGGTCAACACACAAATCAACAGAACTAAAGCAAACAAAATTGAAAACAGGAATTCACATAAAGATCTACCATTCAATCCGAATTATAAGCTCATTCATACAACTCAAGGAATTAACCTAAACCCAAACACCCTGCCTAAACTTGATACTCACAATGGTGATCAACACCATATCAACAAAATCACCAAGAACTGTTATCTGATTAAAAACCAATGCAACCTCACTGATCTAATCTTAAAACATCTTCGATCCCTTCAAGACAACCATTAAAACAAACATCCCATACCTCTGCGGTGCGTCGGCAGTGGATCTGTGCTAGGGCATAAAATTTGTGCACGTCGGCTGAGGGGAGAAGAGGGGCTCGCGAGAGAAATTAAGGAGCCGGGGAAGGAGGTGTCGCGATCTGGGCTCGGCTCCGACAGAGAGAGAAGGACCCTCGCGGCTGCTGTGATACGGAACCTAAAGGCCACTGGTGATGGGTCAAGCTTGGGCGGTGATTAAACTTGGCGTCGGGCCATTTTTGATGAGGAGGAAGGAGGCGTCGTCGGGTGGAGACGGGAACCGCAAGGAAGGGGAAAATTGGCAATGGGAAGGAGTGGCCGAATAGGTTTAGGGAAAGATTTATAAAAGAAATGTATAAAAATTAAATTTCAAAAATAAACTTTTTCCTAGTTTAATTAAAGTATTTAAAAATAGATTTCTTTCCTCCTGTTTAATCCTGTAAAATCTAAAAAGCATTCTCGAATTTTTTTTTCAGAAATTTTTTAATAAATTTTTATAAAATTATTTTCTAATTTAACCTTTAAATTTAATTATCGTATTTAACCTTCTCTCTCATCTTTATATATTTGTCCTCCGTCGGCCATTTGATTCCCTCCCCACTTCACCGAACTCGCTCTCTCATTTCGTCGGCATCTTCGCTTTCCCCACTCCCGCTCTCCTTTCGTCGGCATCTTCGCTATCCCCACTCCCCCTCTCCGCTCCGATCGACTTCCATCCCTTCACCCTCCGCGATATCCTCCTACCCGATCGATTCCAGATCCCGCGCATTTTCCTCCGCGGTTCGCGTGGAAGTCGGGAGGACCTTTGGTTAGGGTTAGGGTTCAGGCGCCACCGGAGGCCGAAGCGGACCCAAGACCTTCCAATTTCGGCCTCTGGAATGAAATGGAGGAGGAGAAGAAGGTTGGTCACGGAGAGCAGAACGGGCTCAATGTATCCCGCTCCAAATCGATCTGCGAGACCGTGAACGGCTCGCATGAGTACACCATCAAGGGGTTCTCGCTGGCCAAGGGGATGGGACCGGGGAAGTACATGTCTAGCGATACCTTCCAGGTGGGGGGTTACCAATGGGCTATTTACTTCTACCCCGACGGGAAGAACCCCGAGGACAACTCCCTCTACGTGTCGGTCTTCATCGCCCTCGCCAGCGAAGGTACCGACGTCCGGGCACTCTTCGAGCTCACAATGCTCGACCAGAGCGGAAAGGGAAACCACAAGGTGCACAGTCATTTTGAGCGGGCGCTGGAGGGTGGGCCGTACACGCTCAAGTATAGGGGGAGTATGTGGTAGGTCCTGTGTTGCATCTCTGCAAATTTAAATCTTGCTCGTTAATATATATATATATATATATATATATATATATATATATATATATATATATATATATATATATATAGTTATGGTCTCCTGCGGACCGCGTGGTGCGGACCCCGTGGGCGACGGAGGTGCGTGACCGATGATCAGGGGCTTCCTTGATCGGTCACGCATGGCGCTGCGCTCCGTGTCCTTCGGCCGCTGCCCCCGAACAAAACTATAACCCTAGGGGGTGCGGTGAACCCTAGGCGCGGTGAACCCTAGGGGTAGCGGTGAACCCGTCGGCGTACGTGACCGATCAGCAACACCTGATTGGTCACGGTGACCGATCAGCAACGCCTGATCGGTCACGGTGACCGATCAGGCGTTGTCGCGCACGCGGTCCGCAGGGCGCGGTCGGCAGGATAGCAAATCCGTATATATATATATATATATATATATATATATATATATATATATATATATTTCCTTTTAAAGTCTTCTGATGCTGCCAGGCCGATGTTACTACGAATGTTTGACTTACTCTGCTCTATCTACTATCTATATACTCGAATTCTTGTTTATTTGAATAATCTTGCAGAGGCTTAGAGTATATAGCAAAGTGATTCTCGCCTCACAATAAGAAACTGAGATGTGTGGATTGAGTTTAGCTAAGGTTGTTTCATTTTACTCTTTAACACTTTACTCTTTTATTTTTAAATACTATTCACTCTCTTCAAGTGCAATGATCGAGAGACTCTGAGATACAGTGCTTTGGATTGGAGTTGGCTGAGTCAATTTCATTGTCAAAACATGTTCATGCTTAATTGCTTCTCAAGTGTTGCAGCAAAAATAGATAGACTAGGTTCCAATAATGTCTTTTTACATAAACAAGGTAAAATTGAGAGAATATGAGTAATGTCTGATGTTATTTTTAGAGGAGAATGACATAGAATTTTTGTAAAACTATGACATTTACTTGAGAGATGAGAGAGAAGATGATGATTGATTGAGTTGCAGATAAAAGTTATATGGACCGAAGAACTGACATTGGCATTCTATGACCTAATTTGGGGAGGAGAAATGTCAGGAGGATGCTAAATTTATTTATTTTATTTATTTATTTATTTATTTTATTTTGGGGGGGGGGATATAAAATCGTTTGTGAAATGAAATACCTAGGGATGCATCACCTTAAGCAGGATTTAGGAACAGGAGAGAGGAAGATGCAATGTTGCTTCAAGATCATAGGTTCAAGATTTATAACTTTTTAGTCGCTGCTGCCAACTCTCTTCCTTTGGTGTAGCTTTGTTGAGGAGGAGGATCTTGGGCTACTACAATGCCTCGTCAAAGACGATTCTTTGCTTCTGGTTGTTGGTAGATGGGAAACAACTCCGACATTGGAAGGAGGTGGCAGTGGTGAAGAGGATTAGAGAAAATAGTAATGGAAGAGTGGAGATTAGGAGATAGATGGGAAGAGGTGGAGGGAAGCAGGGTGACGAGTAGATAGTTTCTTTGTCTATTTTTTCCTTGGTTTTTTTTCTTCTTCCTACTACAACATAATAATTTCATTTTTAGTTGCTGCTCTTGTTTGTTTGTTTGTTTTTCCTTGCAGATGAATGTGGCTTGTGATGATTGGAGGAGTGTAGTTGTCATACGAGTCATGGATGAGGGGTGACATCAAAGTTTGAGGATGATAAAGTACAAAAGGGTAATTAATACTGAGATTGAATAATACCAATTAATGTGACATCAAAGTCGAACTGATTCACAGAAGCTTGGACATCATCAATGTAGTAAAGGACAAGCTGGAAATTGTAGATTACTGTTAGTTGAGGTGGAAGCATTAATGTTGGTTAGGAGAGCTGGGGACGGATTATTGTGGTGATAGCCACATTTAGTTTCGGGTTGACTCTTGGATATTGGTGAGATCAATTTAGACAATGTAAAAGTGTAGAGCAGAGTGCAATTATGACTTGATCTACGGTTAATGCTGACTATAAAGAGGGGGAAAAGAGGAGACTTAAGGGGTGGAGGCGAGGCCGTGCAATCACATTGGCTTGCTGTAATATAGGGCACCTTTTGCATTTCTATGGTGAATAGACTAGTGCAGCAAGTGTGCTATGTAGTAGAGTGGAATTGCTGGATGACTGGACGATATTATAGTTGTCAAGAGAAGATGGATGATTGCAAAAGAAGAATTATGAGAGGCAAGGAACCAAATATTATTGCAGCATTCTGGCTAGGGAATGTGTGAAGGGGAGCATTAACTGTGCTTCAAATTGAGTTGAGGGTGGCATTTGGTTGGAGTAGACTGGACGTCATTCTAAATGCATGAGCATATGAATTCTAATGCTCACAGTATACATATTAGTGATATACAATGCACATTAATCTCATTCTTATGAGTAACTTCGTCAAATAGTATAAGCTCATTATAATCCTTCGAATTATTGTAAAAATACACTGAATTTGAAAATTTATTTCTAGCCAATATTTTCAAGTTGTATTTATTGATTTAATTTTTTATTATCTACTAGTCATGTCTCTAAATAGAGTCATTTTGTTTCTCATATTTTCTTGTCTTCTATCTTTCTTTTGAACAGTTAGATCTAATCTTTGTTGGATATCAAGAAACATGTTTTTGAGTTGTCCCTTTTTCAAGTCCTTCTGGGCATCCATTCCAAACAATGCCCTCGTTACTGTCATCTTCAGATATTACCCTTGAAATGTTTCTCTAAGTTAATTGCAAATAATGAGGCTCTTTCTTGTTGCTAGACATATGTTTCCAATATTTGACTTCAGTGCGTAGTTCAACCATTCTAACAGACCACTCAACCATAACATTCTAACTTCTAATCTTTTTTACGGTCTTTCCTTTTTATTTTCTTCCTGCCGATGTAATTATCACACTGTGGTATTCTTCATGTTCGTAGATTAAAATTCTTCTTGTTGTTGTTGTTGGTTTTTTTTTTTTTTTTGCATTTTACTAGGGGATATAAGAGATTTTACAGAAGAACAGCTTTAGAAACATCAGACTATCTGAGGGATGATTGTTTGGTCATGCATTGCACAGTGGGTGTTGTTAGAAATCGTATTGAAACACCAACTCAGTTTTCCATCAATGTACCATCATCAGACTTAGGCCAATGCCTAAATGAGTTACTAAAATCTGGCATTGGCTCTGACATAGTTTTCCAGGTTGGGGATGAAACATTTCAAGCGCACAAGAAAATTCTTGCTGCTCGCTCTCCAGTATTTAATGCTCAATTCTTTGGTCTTATTGGGAATCCTGACGTGGATAAAATAGTAGTAGATGAGGTGGAACCTCCTGTGTTCAAGGTAATCACATCACAATTTCTAAGTTTACATCCTGGAACATTTTTGAAGTGTACAGTATGACATTACGATGAAATGTTGGATGAAAGAAATGCTACTCTTGTTTATATATAAAAGTGGTAGCCTGAAACTGTATTTTTCTTTGCTAAACATATGAATGACATCATAGTATTTTTTTCTAGGGCATTTCTTCATGGAATAAAAGAAAATATGTAATCATTGTTCACCACATGGTTGATGGACATATGATTCTTTTTATCCATTTCTCTTTCCAGAAACAGAAAAGCAAAAAGAATTCTCTCAAGTTGTTTAATCCCTTTGCTTGTTCTTCAAATATGGGAATGTATATTACTTTTCCATCAATTTTTATGGTACAATTTAGGAGTAGAAATAACTACCGGATTTACTATTCTAGGTTCATATTGTGGCATCTCTAAACTCATCTTGTCTGAATCTTGACTGATTAGGCTTTGGTTCAAGGATTTCTGCTAGGTCTTTTCTAATAATAGGGTTATGTTCAATATTAATGGCTTATGCTTTTGTTCATGTATTTGAATTCCCTACAAGTTATAATAATGTTCTCTCAAGTTCTTGTCTTTTAATTCGTAGATGTTTAGTACTGATCTTGGTGTTTGCCTAAATTTGGGGGATGACCTTTGATATATCCTTGCTGAAGTTGATAGCATACTCATGGAAATAATAATCTATGACATTGTGGTAAATCTATGAAACAAAATGTTTCATTTTTAACAAACTATTTATTAATAGGGTACTATCATCTCATTGTAGACTTTCTTGATTTTCTGTGATATGTATTTTTATCTGTGGTTGTTTGAATCAAGGTTTCAAATCCCTATACAGTACGTATACTGGATTATTTCAGATCTGTATGATATTATAACAAAGCAGTAGAGGAGACATGTAGAGTAGGCATGATCAGCTTCTATTGACTTCATCTGCAGATGGTTCCCCAGTTTAGGTTTACTAAAAATTGAAAATAAGGCATGACCTAGAAGTTCAATCTCAAAAAAAAAAAAAAATCCAAATAGAAGGCTTTTCTTGTGTTAATAATCTAGACTACAATTGTGGGCATTCAAGGCCCATCCTTAGTTCATTTTGTTTCTGAATGACTGAGAATTATAAACTCTTTGAGCATGAAGTTTTGATCCAACCAGGTCTCGGGAATATACTGATTCTTGCCAGAATTAATCAGATCTCATCCTGCAGAAGTCATGAACGAATCTGATGCATTTCAACCAGATCTATGATTAAATTTAGATTTCCTAATTGCTCCTAAATTGTAAACAAATGTGTATTATGATAGTAAGTAAACTTAAATCTAATCATGGTAGCTTGAAGCAAAATAGACTAACTTAATATATGCTTCTGCTGTTTCTATTTTTTTGTGAAAGCATTAATTTGAGATTTCTGGGTTGAGAGATTTTAGAGAGTTGATATTTAGAAATTACTGAAAGAATTGTATGGTTAAAAAGAGGGAAGAAGGATTTACACTGAACGTGACTGGTGAGAGCTGAAACCGGATACTATAGCTCTTTTCACTCCATGTCATAAACCAAATGGGACTATCTGAAGACTGATCTTGTCCAGATGAAGCATCTTGCAACACAGACTTAACCTTGGTCCTATGACCATGGTCCAGTTGTAAGTGCTGTCGGCTGTTCAGACATTTGCATGGATGGTATGGGCAGATTTTTTTCAGTCTGCCTCTTTATTCATTAATTTGAAGTTTGGTTAAGTAGCACTTGAATTTGCATCCGTCTCCTACACCTTTATTTTTTCCTACCAGAATTTTCTCACAGAATAATAGCCCATGACTAGTAAGTGCAAAACTAAATCACAACTCTCCTTTAACTAGAATTTTTCTCTGCGTTGCAGGCCATGCTTAGTTATATATATTCTGATGAACTCCCTGATGTTCATGAATTAATTGGTTCAGTTTCTACGTCCACATCCACAATAATAATACAACATTTATTGGCTGCCGCTGATAGATATGGTCTAGAGAGGCTGAGGTTGTTATGTGAAGTGAAACTGTGTGATGGGATAACTGCAGATACAGTAGCAACAACCTTGGCTCTTGCCGAACAACACCAATGTGTTCAACTGAAAAATGTGTGTCTGAAATTTATTGCTGTCCGAGTGAACTTGGGAGGTAAGTTTTAACTTTTATGATAGTTAAATTTTCTTGTCTCAGTAAGAAAATGTCTTTATATTTTATGTTGTAGTCAATTTTCATGATCAATCTGAATATATGTGGCATATATATGTATATTGGTTTCCCTCTAAAGTTAAAGAAGTTATAAAGATTGGAGTTTTCCCATGGAATTGCACAAGAATGACAGTTTCTTATTTATTCTATTTTTCAAATAGTTTCTTTACTCAACCATCCAAAAAATATATATTATAGATGGAGTTGGGTAGGCTTATCAGGTGATCATCAAGTGGGTCAAGTGATTTGGTGCATTGGTCGGATCATGCAGGTTGAGCAGGTCTGGTGCCTTGATGAGTTGAACAGATAAGATGGTTTGTTCAGGTCGGATGGTCCAATGGACTGGGTAGTTCAGATGAACTGAAAGTATCAATCAGTCTGGTCAAGTCAAAGTTAACAAACTGTGTAATCGAATCAGGTTGGTTAGATTGGGCAGGCCAGACAGATTAGTCAAACTGATTGAATGGGATGGTCAAATTGTATGCACTAGTCGAACAGGCTGACAGGATTGAATTGGTTGGTCAAGCTGGATATGTTGGGCTAAGCAGTTAAATTGGTCAAGTGGGATGGGCTTGGCAGATTGAGTGGGCAGTGTTGAGCTAGTTGGTAGGTGTTAACTGAGTGAGTCAAACTAGTTGGTCCAGCCATGGGGCATGTTAGGGCAGATGGGCCTGTCAAACTTGGAGGGTGAACCAATAAATTATGAATTAGATGAGAAACAATTTTCTTTGTTGTAAAAACTACTTTCATGTTTAAACGTAAGAAAAAATTTATGAACCAGACTAAGGAATATTTTGCCCTAGTCTATTCTATGAAGAGAATAATTGTTCTTTGTCTATGAATTTCATTGTATTTCCCATTGAAGAACGATCCTATTTTGGTATCAGAGCTTGCTTTAAATGGCAGGCTAAAATTCCATAGTATTCAAGGCGAAGGTAAGGGCCATACTAATACTATTCTTGTTCTTTATTAAAGCTTTCAAATTAAGTTATATTTCCTAAGAAAGAATTTAAAGGCTCAAAGATGGAGACTCGACATGCATCCTTGGTCCGGAAATTTCCGCAAGGCTAGTAAGTGCGTAAGACGGTAAGCTGAAAGGCCTTAATTAAGGATATTCTCAGATATAACTTGTTGAAAGAACATGATTAGGACCCATAAGTCCCTTCTGTAATAAGGCGACCGAGTCGGTTAACTGATTGCAAAAGACTGCAGTGCTTATAAGACTCTAAAAGGAGCAATAGCCCGTCAGGTGAGCATGAAAGTTTTACTAATTCCTAAGCCGTAAGCAGAAGAAAGAAAAGTGGGGCCTAATTCATGAGTGAACGATTTGAGCAGAATATTAGGGAATGGTATAGTAAAATCCCGAACCGTGAACCTTGAATATCTTGATCTAGCTGAAACTAGTACACCAAGACCTTCTGAAATTGCTAACAATATAGGCGTTGTTTACAATCGACTCACTTTGCTCTCTAAAGTAACATTGAAGCATTTCTATGTTATAGAGGAAGAACAAAAGGAGTTAAGACGTGAAATAGCGAAACTTCAAAAGGCTATTATTAGCCAAAAACCCTTGACAAAAGTAGAAGTGAGAGACCTAGTCCGAGAAGTCTCTCGGCAACCTAAGCTTGTTGAGGAAGAAGCCCTCAAGCTTACCGAGGAACTAAAGAAGAGTGTTCGAAAAGTTGAACACTTAATTGTGGAAGTTAAAAATCTTATTGGCGGCGGATGAACTTGGAAGAACAAAGAGAAAATATTGACTACAAAAGGGCCTTAAAAACTACTGAAGCAATTGAAAAACCTGCTGTTAGATTTATTTTCACTACTGAACTCAAAACTAATTTTGATCTCTTGAAGGCCGTTATTAAGCAAAATAATACTTTGATTTCCCTGGTCATTAATTTAACTGAGCAGGTTCAGGAATTACAAAGCTTGGTGAAGAAAGTCCGTACATCCATAAGGACACCAACAAATTCCTACAAAGAACTTGAAGATTCAATAGCTGATTTGACTAAAAGAATTGGAGGACTAAATTTGGGAAGTGATCCTATTATCCCAAAGAAGAAAAGTTCTATATTTGTTTTCAAAGATCCAGCAAAAATCTTGGAAAGTGAAAAACGGAAATGAGTACTTCATCAAGAACAAGCACTTCTACTAGACCACCGGCGGTACTAGCAACCACAACAACTGTACCCAACTCAGAGGATCAGATTCGTGATTACCGTCAAAATCAACGACGAATATACAATCTACAACGAAGATTGATGCCGAGCCAAAGGAGATTCAGAAGGACTATTGAAACACAAATAAGTCCTGAAGCCCAACTGGAAATTTCTAGATCACAAAGAGCTGGTATGGTTCCAGCCGAAGTTCTTTATTCTACAGGTTATAAACCAACTCAACACAGAGTCTATCAGCATTACTCAAAGGAGGATATCCTCTGCATAGAAACCAATCAAGTGGATCTACCGCTTGTAACTGAACAAAGCAAGGTTGTAAAAATCGCTAGGCGGTAGTCGGGCGGAGGACTACCGCCTAGCGCCTAGTCGGCGCCTAATCGGCGCCTAGGCGGTGCTAGGCGGCGCTAGGCGGCATTAGGCGGCACCACGGTGGGGTGCCGCCTAGCGCCTAAGCAGCGCCTAGGTGGGCCTAGGCACCGACTTTTACAACAATGGAACAAAGCCAACAAGCTCTGAGGGAGACAGGCTTTCAACATATCCACGTCGGTCTTATTATGGTAAGGCTCTATGCTCTCCATCGACGTGACACAGGTGTCATGGCCTTGGCGGTTCTCAGAGATACTAGATGGAGAGATGACAGATCCATCATAGCAACAATCGAAATGGATCTAACCAGGGGGACAAATGGTTTATGTCATTCCTGACATAATGATGAGCCTGGAAGATTTTGCTAATCACATAGAAATATCCTTCCAGACACATGGATATACAGAGTGGCAAGGCGGCGCCAGCAACTTACTTCTCACTCGGATGATGATAGGGAGATTAACAAACACGAGTTTTACTAATTTTGCTTATAATGTGCAAAATGTTGCAGATTATTTAACCAGTAGAGGAGTGCATGCTCTACCTGGCACCCGCTTTACTACCGAACAATTACAACAACAAAGATGGATCTTGAGGCCTTCAATAAGAAGGAATCCAGTCTCACCCACCCAAGTAAATACCAGAGCGTTACTAGATGGAAGCATTAGCTTGCAGTTTGAAGGATATACACCGGTAGCTGAACAGCCGGTGGGCCAATATGAAAATATGGATTCACCAGAGCAAGAAATTTTAGCTTTCCTAGAAGATGAAGAGGAAATCCCAATGTTAAAAGTCAAAAGGCTCCACCCGGACGCCATGCTGCCACAACGACAAACCATGGGAGCAGCAGGGTATGATTTAAAGATTGTTGATAATTACGAAATAAGCCCTGGAGACAGGGCCTTGCTCTCTACAGGAATAGCGATACAAATACCAGAAGGACACTACGGAAGAATAGCCACAAGGTCTGGAGTAGCTTGGAAACAAGGACTCCATGTAGGCGCTGGTGTTATTGACCAAGACTATAGAGGAGAGGTAAAAATCCTGATATTTAATTTGAATTATGAAAATATTATGATTTTCAAAGGAGAAGCAGTGGCCCAGCTAATCATTGAGAAAATAAGTCTTCCGGAAGTAATAGAAGTAGAGGAATTCTCAAATACTCAAAGGGATACCCAAGGGTTCGGATCAACAGATCGGCAAATTCCAGAACACCTAATATTGGAAGTTCCACCGCCAGAGAAATTGCAGAAGGGCAAGCAGGTTATCTATGCCGCACCGCATGAGTATATTGTTCCAGTTGAAGAATACTGGCCAACCACTCTTCACAAAGATAACCCTTCCGTATCCAGAACCAAAGAATATTATGATGATCCTTTTAGGAAGTTATTAAATGGCTAA
Organism: Boesenbergia rotunda; assembly: GCA_024364735.1. Classification (NCBI taxonomy): domain Eukaryota; kingdom Viridiplantae; phylum Streptophyta; class Magnoliopsida; order Zingiberales; family Zingiberaceae; genus Boesenbergia; species Boesenbergia rotunda. The sequence continues at coordinate 61,060 of JAGFNQ010002223.1, forward strand.
ATCTCAGTAGACGAATATTGTGATAAACAACAGCAATTGGAACAACAACGGCGGAATCGACGACCATGGCAACCATCTGAACATTTATATATGCTTTCTGAGGATGAATGGATCAATCCATTCGCGGAAGGTGATGGTGTAACCACTCATTCTACGTCCTCCTCATTTCCTGATAACTATTTCCAATATGCAGCTTCTGAGGATCCCAGATGGGACACACTGGGTGAGCCCAGTGGAAGATATGATTATTATGTGTCATATGCAATTCCACAGAGACCAGACTATTATTACACATATAAGCCAGAAAATCCCTCATGGGATGATGATGCATCAGATGAGTCTTCTTCTTCTCTTACTGAATTTCATTCTGTTGCCACTAGCTTTGACTTTAATACAGATGATCTTCAAGAAGAATATGTGGCTACAATTGATGAACAAATAGAGATGGATTATCCAGAACAAAGGCCCAATGAGAGCCTGTTAGCCTCAACATCGGCTATATCTGAGTACCATCCACCCCCAGACTCCACTATGGGACCCCCTCAATATGCACCCGCAACTATTAAGAAGGAGGAACCAAATGTGTATAATGACCCAGGGTATTATGGTGCAAAAATCGGAAATATCCAGAAAATGTATTCTAATGAAACCTGGACATTACCATCTGCACAACAAACAGGTGCTATGCTAGTTCTCCCTGATAATATTGGTTTATATCATGATGTTATTTCCAGATGGGAGTCAATCACTACCAACGTGGTGAATTCAAAAATCTGGAGCGATAATAGAACCAAGGTTCAATATATTGAAAACCTTTTGGGAGAAACAGAGAAAAAGACCTTTATTCAATGGAGAATGATGTTCCCAGACCAATACGACAAATTAGTTGGGATGGCAGACGAAACTCAGAATATATTAACACAGATCCGAAGAATAATTACTCTAGAAGATACAGCGTCGGGTTCAACGGTGGAACAAAATCAGGCTTACTTGGACCTTGAAAGACTGGTATGTCATGATACTAAAGATTTAATTTCATACATGAATGAATACAAAGTGTTAGCAGCCAAAACGGGGCGAATGTTCGTGAACGAAGAACTTTCAAGCAAGTTCTACAGAAAGATGTCACCCCTCATCGGTAGCTACCTTGAAAAGAAGTTCCAGGAGAAGCATCGGGGAAATACGATTGGCGTATTACCCCGAATACATCATGCCTACCAAGAATTAATGGAAATATGCAAACAAACATCCCTTCAAAGAAGTTTGAAGGACCTTCAATTCTGCTCCAAAATTCCGTTACCATACCATTATCAAAAACCCATAAGAAGATATGGTCTAAGGGAGGCAAAATCCTACAAAGGAAAGCCTCACAAATCTCATGTGAGAGTCATTAAGAAGAAATATCAGAATGATAGGGCCAAGGTACGCAAATGCAAATGTTTTATTTGTGGTGAAGAAGGACACTTTGCGCGAGAATGCAGGAATAAGGTGGGAAACAAGGAGCGAGTCGCAATACTAAGTGAACTCGACCTACCTGAAGAGTTTGATGTTGTATCCATAGACCCTGAAGAAACAGATAGTGATGCAATCTGCAGCATCTCGGAGGGTGAACATGATACGGAACACTATTCCAGCCTGGTAACAAGTTCTTTACCTGAAACTCTATTCGTGCTAATAGGGGAAACCCAAGGATGGCAGGTTCAGGTGGATATACCGGAAGAACAGTATGCATGCAATCATGAATGGCAGCTGAACCAGGAAATAAATTCTCAATTCATCAAGTGCAATTTTTGCAAAAGAATTACAAACCAAAGGTCAAGGGGCCATTGTCCAAACTGTAAACTAACCACATGCACTCTGTGTGCAGGAAGTTATTTAAAGCTTTCGTTAAAGCCATTACCACCACCCACAGTGCAGTATGATGACAGAAATCTAATTTCAGAGTTGATTAACTATACTCAATATTTGTTGGCAGAAAACCAGAGGCTGAAAGAAGAGTTATCTAGAGTCCTTAAAAGAAATCAGAAATCAGAAGAAGAATTATCTGAGGAATTAATGGAAGATCTGCGGTAACTTTCACCAGAGGATTTTCATAAAAGAAAAGACCAAATATCTTATCTAGAGGAACAAGTGGTTTCTAAAATCACGGATGGCCAGGTATCTCAGAGGAATACACTTAACCGTCTCTACAATATTAAAGTAAACTTGGAAATATCAGATGTGTAGCCTTTTAGTGTCAATGCCATACTGGACACCGGAGCAACTTCTTGCTGCATCGATACCAGATCAATTCCAAGTAAGGCCATTGAACCGAATGCTTACACTATACTAATTAATGGCGTTAACTCCCAACAGGAGGCCAAGATGAAGTTGAAGATGGGACAAATGGTAATCGGAGAAAACAAATTCAGGATTCCCTTCACCTATGCATTTGATATGACTCTGGGAAAAGGAGTACAAATGGTGCTGGGATGCAATTTCATACGCAGTATGCAAGGAGTAAGGATAGAAGGTAACACTGTTACTTTCTACAAAAATATCACTACAATTGCCGACACACTCTCCAGATTAGTAGAAGAACCAGAAACCCTGGCTACTCTTAGCAGCTCCCTTGAAGAAATTATTACTGATGCTATGGAAGAAGCATCCAGCTCTACCAGATTCCCCCTACTTCAAAGGTATGAAGACCTAACCCATTAAACTTTAACGCAGATTCTTTTCCAGGAGGATCACGACAAAAGAAATCAGATGGCTAAGATTGAGGATGAAGCTATATGCAACGTGCTAGAAAAGCTTCGGGAGTTGGAGTTAATTATGCAAATGAAGGAATACGACTTCAACAACCGGCGATATAGGAGTAATGCACCTGATAATTACTATCGCAAGCATCTTGAAGAAGTTCGTGAAAGTAGAAAAGATCTTTTCCAAGCTGGACAGCGCCTACAGCATATTGGACGAGAAATAAAAAGAGTGCTCCCGTGAAGCATGATGAGCCCATTCCAATCCAAAGATAGCTGTAAAGTAATAGATTCGTGTTGTAAAGAAGCTTTATTCAAGTAGCTTTAATAAAGGTTATGCGCTGGAAGGATTGAGCCTCGGGGAGCCATCCTTTCAGAATCTTTATGAGCTGTAAAGCCTTTGTAGATAAGGAGGGGCGAATAATTGAGGGACGATGGGGTCAACAGATGGATACCCGCCCCAATCCATTTGCAACCTTCCTTTCTATAAATGGCCAGCCTTGCTAAGGGTTTGAGCACGCCTTGAGCATTCCCAAGACCCTCATTCCCTAAGTATGCTAGTGTGCTAGTGTGTTTTCTTTGCTTGCTTTCTTCAAGAAATAAATCTCTGAGTATATACTCGGGTTTCTTATTTTCCATTGAAGAACGATCCTATGAACCGAAGACATCATAAGATGATATACTATTTTGAGTCGAGTCAAATGCATTTAATATTTTTTCTCTTTGATGCATGGAGGTTTCAATATTGGTCTGGTACATTGACCTTTCAATTTATTCCTCTTGTTGGATAATTGTTGTATTGCAGTAGTCACAGTTTCTTTCTTATTGTCCAAAGCCTACATCTACTTGCAGCTGTGATGCAGACTGAAGGATTCAACTACTTGGAGACCACATGCCCATCTGTGCTCGCGGAGCTCTTGGAAACTGTCGCTGTCGAGGATGATGACTCTGGTTCAGCCTGCCGAAAGAGGAGTGCTAGCAGCAGCCAAGGTCTCAATTACGTGGACAGTGTTGATGTGGGGAGACGATCGCGCAGACGGATGTAGTTTCCTGTTTATATAACCAAGTATGCATTTAACTGTATGATATGGTCGCTGCCTCCTAGATAGCAGTTCTATTTTTCTCCTCATCTTTCAAGTCGTGAGGTTTCTTCACTGACTTTTGTCTAAATTGAACTTTAGTTCGGAAATTGCGTCCGATAATGATTCGACAAGCTGTGGCATAATAAAAATTTGAGAGAAATTGCTTCTAGGGCATCTTTGCTTGGACACTGTATCTAATGAAAATATTGTCGAAGATGGCTCCTATTCTTCATTTTCTTACTGTCATACTCATATCTTATGTTTATATGCAGTGCGCTGGTGAATGTTTTTAGGAGAGAGTTGGCTACTTTGTGGAAATTTTCCAAAATTGTTAGCCAAACATAAGTAGAATTTCATCAAGTCGGTTTCATGCACACAGATTTGTTAACTAGGTATACCAAGTCTATTCTTTTAAAAGAATTATTTTTATTTTAAGAAATTATTCAAAAATTAATCTCTTTGAAATCAAAATAAATTTTTCATCAAATATTAATAAAAATATCTATATTTATTATTAATATTTTATAAAAGAAAATTACGACTCAATTCAAAACTAGGTAATGAGTTTTGCAAGTCTTAATATGTTTTGACTGCAATAAAAAAGGATTTGTTGGTTCTTTGCTTGCGACATGTGAGTTGGTATGTCTAGTGAGCCAGAAAAAAAAATACAGTCGGTCTAGTAAATTGGTATGTGTAGTAAGAAAAAAAAATGATTGAGTCGGTATGTCTAATAAATTTCCTTACTAAAATTTATCAATCGTGCTTATTTTCACATGGATTCTAAGATGAAATCCCATTATATAGCATGTCTAATTAATAAATTAATAGTAATATGTGTAAGTTAGAGTTTTGATCCTTTGTCATCTACGTATAAATTATACAAATTCTTGCAAACTTTCTCAGTTAGAAACCTGGAATACTACTTTTTTTTTTCTCTACGACAATTATATTATATCTAAGAAATATTTAAAATGAGTTTCTAATTTTGATATTTATTAAAGAACACATTATTTTATTTTAAAAAATACTCTATGTTACAACCCAAAAATAAAGAAAGAAAAGGCACTTAGGGAGCGTTTAATTTCTTCCATTTTTTTTTATTTTTTTAAAAAAATTATATTTTTTTTATTTTTGGGGAAAATGATTTTATTTTATTTTTTCAGAAAATGCTATATTTTTTTAAAAAATAAATCTGAAAAATACAATCTGTTTTATGAAAAACCATATTTTTTATGAGAAATGCGAGCCTATCAAATGCAACCTTATTTGTCACTTTGGCTTAAAAAGATTCTGATTGTAATGGATAGAAGGGTGTTTTAGAATATACCTAATTCAATGTATAGGCACATTTGGATAACTGCATCTTAATATCTATGATCCATGAAGAAAAAATTACATTGGTCTGAGCCACCCGGACCTCTTCGATCTCTGATGCTTGGAAAAAAAAATTATATTTGTCTGAGCCCCGGTTCGAAGCAGGGATTTTTACCGTGTGAGACTAACATGATAACCAACTACACCACTCAGACAACTTGTTAAACCGTAAATCAATTTTCTATATAACTTATTTTTTAATTAAATATAATTGAAACTTGAAAAGCTTCTTGGGATGCTTTGGAAGAGATAATTCAAGTTCATGATTCGTCTAGTACGACAACATAGTTTTTAATTTTTTGATGAGATGCTTACATTATATCGATTTCCAAATTCCCCAGGAATATAATATAATCAACAACTATAAAATCACTGCCGACTTTCACATCTTTCTTTTTTTTCCTTTTTCAGGAAAATAAACATCCACACAAAAACAGCTGATTAACTGCTCCCAACATAATCCGTCAAATGTGCAAATAGATGCTGATAATAATAGTAGAGGATGAAACAAAGGCATATACTAGATCAAATTTCAGAAACAAGGCTGAAGATTTTCAACCTTAGTTTTCCTTATGTGGATCCCAAACAAAGCTTGAATGGGGCTTCAAATTCTTAGAGATTACTGTAAGTTCTGGCCGCTTTAGATAAGTGGACAACACTATCAAACAACACAGGAAGTTAATGTTAAGGAAAGTTGATGAAACATTAATGGGAATGACTATGCAACAGGCGGCCTTAGCACATGATCCCGAGAAGTATCCAGAGCTGCAGGAGGTATCCATTGCCACATTCCGATTGGTAGGTAGTTCGGATGCTGGATGGTTTTCGTGCAGGCTGGTGCTGATGCAAGATGGAGTGTTGAAGGAGCAGGTTGAGTGACAATCTGGGTTGTAGCGTCAATGCCTTTCAGCATCTGCTCTATGTGCTCCTTCTTGGACTTCAGCTTCATTTTCTCATCGCGCAGTTCCAATTTCTCTGCCTGCAAGGCATGCCAACGAAGTGAGAACTTTTCCAACTAATCATTGGTGAATGCTGGTTGTTCAGTAATTGATTGAAGCATGTACAAATGATTGTTAGGTTGGATTTAGTTTCCTAGTTAAAATTTTGTAGTTGAAACAAACTGAAGAAGCCAACTAATGCATTACTCCAACGTTGTAAAACGAGGCTTCCTAAGCATGCTCGAATCCACCATGAGCAATTTTCTCTTGGGCTTTATGAAATAGAAGATAAAGGGCACCTATTCAAATTCCTTAACCAAAATGCTTGAGCAATTTTTTAAAGTTCTTTTGCGGGATTTTGATCTCAATCCACCATGAGCCCATTGTCCACCCATCACATTTTTCTTTTCCAAATTTGAAAAATATTACCTTGAATAGGGGAGGATGATAGTGGTAAAGGTAAAAAAAATAAAAAATAGCAACAGTAGCTCATTTGCACACATTGAAACTGAATATAACAAGAACAAGTGATTAGCATAACATAACATTCCTCACCTTAACACTTCTGATAGAAATCTGATGTGCTTCATTTAATTCCTTGAGCTTCTTTGCTTCAAGCCGTAATTGCTTTAGAAGACGAGTGGCATCACTCAAAATGACAAATTTATCTGTTTTAGGAGGCTTTCCAGGTTCCATGATAGAGCACAATTCTGCAAACCTGTGAAGAAAACATCCTAAGATTAGAGCAGGATACACCCAATATATGCATGAGGATGGACTTACACATATGCTCAACACATGAAATTTTTTAAACAAGTGAACATCTGTTACCTATCATTAAGTTTATCTCTTCGAATTTTCTCACGGCGAGCTTTTGACCCTGGCGCAGCACATGATTCCGCACGGTTTCTGCAGGATGGTAAATTAAGAAACCTTTTAATCAGAGTGGATTTATGCCAATGTATCTTACAGTTACATCAAAACTATGGACTATAGTATCTAGAATTCAGTTTCATAATTGCACAAAGTTAATAGCCAATCCTAGTTCACCTAAGGGTCAGATTTTCTCTGACATCGTTTACAATTCCTTAAAGATCAAATGCTTTATTACATATAGAAAGAACAATATAGGTACCAAGAAGAAAGGTGAAAAGGGAAAGGAAACTGATTGAGCACTTCTACTGAAGGATGTTGAACACAAAGAGAAGCTACCTGATGAATAGTATCTTTATGAGTACAAACAACTTTTGATGAATAGTCGTCTACAAGAGGCAAAAAAATAAATAAATAAAACTTGAAAAACCTTTGAACTCCATGAATCCAGTCGAACACTGATGTCATCATAATCAATACCTTAAATAGAGAAATAGACTCGTACCGTTTCTTAGAATCACTGTTTGAGCATTTATCCTCCTTGAGTGGAACATCAAAACCAAGCATTGCACTGCATGTTAAATACTAGATAAGAAAAAAAAAATCAAAATTTTGAAGTGTGAACAAAACCAGAGGAAGACAGATCAGGTAAAGTTTCCTCCCATCTCAATTTGTTTTGTTTCTTCAGAACATAATGTGATTAATTCATTAAATCCTGAAAGCCAAATTGCAACTGTCAAGCTTTAAAAGTGAGAAGAATTGTTTAAAAATTTTAAAAAAGAAAGAAAAAAAAGCATGTTCTGGAAATTTAAATAGTAAGGAGCCTTCTTTGAGCATTTTAAAAATATACATATAGGAGCTGGAGGAATTGTTGGGAATTTTGAAACGAGTGTGGCACGGAAAATCTGCCAAATATATTTGATCTAAATAAAAAACCGTTATACCAAAAGAGCAGTTCTTTCGACAATCGAATAAACACATGTTTAATCGGAGTCAATAGAGCTATAAATTCAATAATTTCAACAGCGGAAGCTATCAAAACCCAATACCAATCCTTGATCCATCCAAAACAGCATAACTAAAAGAAAACAAAAGTATCACCTTGAAGCGGAGGGATCATCGACGGTTCGAGCGTCCCAGAGGAAACCGGACCCAAGGACATCTTCCTCTACCACTCCGTAGTCTATGAGCCACCCCCCGCGCTTGCTGTTCAGATCAGACCCAACCATCCCTTTTGAGTAAGATTCCCCCAAATCGCCAAAATTATCAAATCGACCGCCGAAACGAAGATCAAAAGGATCAAGCAAACAATAAGAACCCAAAATCCGATCAATCCGACACCCAAAGGCAGCGCTTGACCTGCTTCCTCTCGATTCCTTCTCCGCCGGCGCTGCCTTCGATTTATTTAGCAGCGCGCGTTGCGACCGGGAAAAGTGACAGCTAATGCGGTAAAATGTACCCGCGAATCAATTTATTTCTCCATTCTCTGATACGCAGGCCAAGATATTTGAACCAAGCCGCAGTCGTAACCGTTGCGCTTTGTTCCTGCGGCACATTTACAAGAACGATGGCCCTTTGATCGCCCAAGAGGCAAACGTGTCGCCTTAGGAATAAGGCATCTTCCTAATTATACAATTAGTTTAACTAAAAGATGATTAATTCAGAAAACATTAATTAGATTAATTATTATAATTATAATTATGTGGTAAATTAAAAAGAACTAGCGAAGACTCAAATGTGTAGGCGTATGATAATAATATTCAATCCTTAAATACTTTAACTATTTACCGGATCTATTGATGTACTATTGTCCTACGCTAATTAGATTTATTTATTTATAATAAGGAAAATTATTTACACAGTAAAAAATTTAAAAAAAAACTTAATGAATAATATGATATTTTACATGCAATAATTCCTGACGGATTCATCGTACCTTCAGAGTATAGTTTGATTCGGGACGACGGTCGGAGACTGCCGATGATATTCGAACGATAATCGGACATGTGTATGTAAAATGTCACGTCATTCACTGAGCGTTTATTGAGTTTTTTTCACCGAGTGTATCATAGATTTTATAATAATTCAGGTATTCAACCCAATTAATCCAAGAAACAATTGACGTAGTTTCACGAAAATTTTTTATCAACTAAAAAAATAAATAAATATTCCCAAAAATTTATCCAAAAGACTACTATTCTTAGATTTATCATCTCATTAATTTTTTTTAATAGTACATCACAATTGAATATTAAATATTTGATTAATTAATTAAAGAATATTTGATTAACTGATTAAAGAATTTAACCGTTGTATTATTGTCCCGGCGAAATTAGATTTTATTAATAGCACGCAAAGGACAGGGCGAAGGGAAATTATTTTAATAATCAAGAGGCTAATAGGTAGCGTGAGGACAGCAATGAAAAGGAATAAAGAGAGACTTTTTGATGTAACTTAAAATAGGGACCTCATTTGCCGCCACTCAAGGAGTTAATCCATTCAATTGGACATATTGAATCAATTTTTTTTTGTCTTATGTGTTAGTAATTTGTTTTTTACCCATTAAGTCCGATTTCTATTTTTTTAATTTTTTTTAAAACTTGTTAATGTTAACATCACACTTTATTAAATAATTATATTATTTTTCATGATGGATACTCAAGGAAACGTGAGAAGTCAATTTGGGATTATATTATAATAAACATACGCTTTCGACATTACAAGATAAGTTTAATACAAATAAAATATGTTGCAGGTTGTCCCGGTGGAAGCCATTCCATGAGCTTGTATTTTGCAGCAAGCACCCAGTTAACAGATAGCTCGTGCCAGTGTTGATTATGGTCTTCCAAAAGATAATGAATGATGCTTAAAGCATCATAGATGAGATGAATTATTGGTTTGACTGTTTTTTTTAAATTTTTTAACGTTAATCATTAAAATTGGTTACGATTCAGATTAAGGTTCAGTTTCATAATTGTTATTATATATATATTTTTCAAAAAAAAATATACTTCCTATAGATAAGACAAATAGACTGATTTATGAATAAAAAAATTAGCTCCAACGTTAACATTAAAAGATAAAACGTTGAAAATAAATAGATTGATTAATATTCAATCGCACTATTAAAATATTTTTTATTGAATATAATAAATTTGTTTTAAGGAAAGGTTCGGTTTGTTTTATTCACAAAGTTGCTTTTGTCGCCATTCGAGAGTTTGCTTTTTCATTTTATAAATTAAATTTTTTAGGTACTTTATAAAAAACATTTCTACCTCTCTTCATGAACTTTATCGTTATATAATTATATATTACTATAATACTGTATGATATTGGTCCAAAAGTATTAGATAATAATAATCAATTTTTAATCTTTGATAATATATCAAAGTTTGATCAGTCTTATCAACGATTAAGTTAAATAGGACTTAATATTTGGTAGGATAAATTCAGATTTGGTCAGTTTGATCAAGGATTAAATCAAAGAGGACTTGATATTTGACAAAGTGAGTAGCACCCAGGGTTGGTCAGTTTGACCAAGGGTTAAGCCAAACAAGACTTGATGTTTGGCAGAGTCACTAAACCAAGATCTGGTCAGTTAGATCATGGACTAAGCCAAACAAAACTTGATGTTTAGTAGAGAGAAATCTAGTCTGGATCAAATGACTAGCAAATAAATTCTTGTTAAAGCACTGAAGACCTGGTGAGTGAAGTTGGACATGAAGTCCTAGTTCAGAGAATTAAGCACGAAGACCTGGCTGAGGGTTGAGCATCGAAGTCCTGGTTTGAGGAATTGGGCATGAAGTTCTGGTCGAGAGTTGGACACTGAAGTCTTGATTGAGGATCGGGCATGAAATCCTGGTGAGTGAAGCTGGGTCCTAGTGAGTGAAGCTAGGTGAACGAAGTCCTAGTGAGTGAAGCTAGGCACGAAGACCTGACCGCGGGTTGGGCACGAAATCCTGGTGAGTGAAGCTGGGTAAAAGTCCTGGTGAGTGAAGCTAAGCAAGGTAAAGTCCAACTGAGTGAGGCTAGGCATTGGGAAACCCTAAGGAGACCTTAGGTAGTAAAGTTTTGGAGAGTTGACTCCAAGCAAAGCCTAGTAGGTCAGGTAGACTTATAGAACTAAGGTTTAGGATTGTTTGTTTGTCTTGTGCTTGTTTGTCTCATAGGAACCTGGAGGGTGAGGCAAGATGGGAGAGCAAACGCAAGCGAATCAATAAAATCTGGGTAAGGGGCTTCCGGGTGCCCCTATGGAACCTAGGCACCCCCGGGGGCGCCCATGACCCGAGTGACCTCAAGGTCATAGGGGCGCCCTCAATGTCACGCTCCTAGAGGCCCGTGCTCGCTCAAAAATCGAACAACATCTCCTCTGTACGGCGGACAATCTGAAACTTATACATACCCACATCTCCACACAAATAAAACGCAACCATACTCGGCTGACATCTACATAGACACAATCACGCAGTTAAATATGCATAATAAATGATAAACATAATAAATAACTCTCCATAAATTAAGTGTAGCAAATCCAAATCCGGCGGAAGTAAATAAATACACGACCAAGGAAAAATCAAATACTATCCAAAATGATAACAAAACCAAAACGATACCAATACGATGAGGATACTACAAAAATACGAAAACAAAAAGAATTACTCAAGCGGGGATTGGTAGTTGGATCCTCTCTTGGCGGCACGAGATGCGTCTATCAATTACCTGAAAACAAAATGAGGAACGAGGGGTAGTGAGTTCCGGGTGGAACTCTGCGAGTATAAGAATAAATAAATACATGGTATATAAAAAGGTAAAACAAGCATAAAGAAAACCAAAGGTATATAGTCTCTGGAATAAAGAAGATAAACCAAAAACATCTGTACAAATTAAACATACCTGAAACCAATATAACGCGTAAGGGCATGATCAGAAATTCCCCTAATAGCTCAGTAAACTGTTAGTACTGCCGAGCAGATCCAGATCATATAAAAAATACAAATTATAATCGAATATGCAAGTCAATCAAATGCAGCAATCATAGCTTAAACAAGTGCAGCAAACACAAACAAATGCATAATGCATAGTATGTGCATGATGTCATTACATGTACTGTGCACACACCAACCATCACTATATTAGGTAAGTTAAGTGGACAAGATACAAGCGCCAAGCACCTGCGGCTATGCAAATACACCACAATACCTGTGGCCCTGAATGAATAGTCGTAACACCTGTGGCTATAAAAAATCCCGAACACCTGTGGGGACTCCAAACACCTGGGGAGTATCAAATGTTTGCACACAACTCTAACTGAGCATGACACAATAGAAAAATATACCTGACGACCCATCTCAACCATAAGGGAGCTAGTGGTCATCGGCCTACAAACAATGCTATAATGCATGTCACTAATATATGCACAACCTCAATCAAACCAAAACCATGCATCAATATAATACGAAAACATAAATAACACCAAAGTAAATAAACATGCATTAATTTACTAGGTAGGGTTTATTTAATGTTAACCAAACCCTAGATAGGTCAATGGTAGTTCTACAGTACACGCATATAACCGGTACTCTTTAGATCATAAGCCAAGAGATGAGACTGTATAACTGAACAATTTGAATTACTACTCAAAGGTCAAGCAAGAATAAGTATCAAGCAGGAAAAATAAGATAAATAGATTTAAAGTAAAGCAACCTACTCAGATGATAAAACAACCATATATTTAAGGTAAACGAATCTACATGAATCAAGTAAGAAGTACCCGCCTCAAATATGTAGACCGTATCAAGGTAAATCTCTCGTCCAACCGCTTGTATCAAATTATTTAACGTCCCGTGTCAACATGCATAATTTAGCTAATTATATATAAATTTAGTAAAAACCAATTATGATGAACCCTAAACGCTTCGATCATTAAATTAATCCCAATCCTAATTAATGATTATTTTCAATTAATTGTAATTCCTTTTTAGTCTAACCCATCTTTAACCCTAATCTAATCTATCCAAATGATTAGATTAAGTTTAGGCATATTTATGGTATATATATATATATATATATATATAAAGAGTTGATCCCCTGTGGGACAACCCATACGCGCCTGTGCACGATTTTTTTTTTAGAAATTAACATTTCCTGAGTTAATAATTTTTATTAGTTTCTATTTTTTTTCTCCTTCGTCTTCTTCCTTGGCGCGAGAGACTTTGGGCGACGGGCAGCGACACCGGTGAGCAGCGACGGGCGGCGACACTAGCCTACGTGTGACGGTGGCCGGAGGCGGCGACGGCAGCCGTCGCCCGTCGCCGCTGGTGTCACCGCCTCCGACTGCCGTCGCCACCTCCGGCTGCCGCCTCCGGCCACCGTCGCCCGTTGCCCGTCGCTCGTCGCCCGCTGTCGCGCCAAGGAAGAAGACGAGCGAGGCGAAAGAGAAAAAAAAAATAAAAATTAATAAAAATAATTAAGAGAGGAAATGTTAATTTCTAAAAAAAAAGGAAAATGACGCTGTCGCGCATGGGCGAGCGCTGTTTGGGGCGCAGGAGAACAATCCTCTATATATATATATATATATATATATATATGGTTTAACCCAATCCAAAATTTTTCATAAAGTTATTTCCATTTTTAAACTATTATTTATGGTGTGTGTGTGTGTATATATATATATATATATATATATATATATATATAGTGAGAGAGAGAGAGAGAGAGTTTTGATCTCCTGCGGACCGCGTGCGAACCGCACTGCATGACCGATCAGGGACTTCCCTGATCGGTCACAGATGCGGAACTACGCTCCCGTGTCCCAACTCATCGGCGAGTCCACCGGCGGCCTTCGGCCGCCGCCCCCGAACAAAACTCTACCCCGGGGGGTACAGTCTAGGGTACGGGTGAACCCGTCGGGTACACTCCCGAACCCCTCGGTGACCGATCAGGCTCACGGGGAAGGGCGGTGTTGCAGTTCAGCAAGTTGCTGATCGGTCAAGGGACCGATCAGCAACCTGCTGATCGGTCAAGGGATCAGCAAGTTGCTGATCCCTTGAATGATCAGCCAGTTGCTGATCGGTCACGGTTACCGATCAGGCGTTGTCACGCACGCGGTCCGCACAACGCGGTCCGCAGGAGATCAAATTCGTATATATATATATATATACCGATATTTTACACTCAACATGTTTCCACAAGTTTTATCCTTTGCGCCGTATTCACCATGATCAAATGAAGACCAACGTTGAGGGCGCCCGAGAAGGCTTTACGGGCGCTTGTATGACCTGTATATAAAAGGGTTCGAACCGAGGATTCCAAACATCAATTTCTTCATCCTACTACTCATTCATTGTGAAGCAAAAGTGATAAGATGAAGCTCTACGATCAAGGAGGCTCTAGGAGAAAGTGCCCTACTTTTCGGACTTTCGGATTGGCCGTGATCTTTAATCCATTATGGTTTGGTTTTATAGTTACAAGTTATACTTAATTTCAATTATTGTTGCTTGTAATATTGAACTATAAGACGGGGTTTCTCCGCCTCTAAAAATTTCGAAAAGGAGATCATTAGTGGACTCACACCGAGTACAGAGGCCTTGGACGTATTGACCTTGGGAGGTTGGAAACCAAGTAAATAAATCCCACGTGTCACTTGTGTTTGCCTTCTTTTTATTTATTATTCTGTCGTGCTACTAATATTTTTGATAGAAAGTTAAACGAACGATCGACGAGATTTTGATGAAAGAGAAAGTCGATATTCACCCCTCATCTATTGACGACACCGATCTTATAATTGGTATCAGAGTGGGTGGCTTTGATCGGACTAATAGCCGAAGGAGCCAGAAGGCCACGGATTGAGGGAGAGATAGGTGAAAAAGGTACATCTTCATTATGTTAAATTTTAAAGTTCATATAACTTGTTTCAAGTGCATGGAGAGGACACTACAAAAATAAATGTCCTACTCGTACGACTCAGACAACCCCACCGACGACAATGGAGAAACTTGTGCTGGAGCTCAGAGGGACCAGAGACACATCAAATGTTTCAAGTGCCAGAAGTATGGTCATTACAAGAACCAATATCCATAATGGAGGAAGAACAGATCAGTAATTCCAAAAAACATGAGGAAGGTGCGGAAATGTAATTTCTGAAAAATAACCCTGCTAGTTTTAATTATAACTTTTCTGAAAAATTCAAAAATTTACTTTATAATATTGCCTTCCAAAATATTTGTCTACATGAAAATTTAAATGTTATTTTTTTTGTAAAATTAGATTATTTGCATGAGAAATTAAAATAATTACCTGATAGTTTAAATAATATTGATTTTAAAATAAATTTAAATAATATCATCAGTGGTGAAGTCGTCACGTTTCTCCGTCTCGCGATTTACCCTCGTTGACCGGTGGGGACTCTCGTTGATGGCTGTGGGACAGGGTCGATCAGCCAAATGGATTAGTTAGGCACAAGCCTGGATACCCCTTGTAAATAAAAAAAATAAATAATATCAAAATTATGAATATTAATTCTGTAATTTTTTCAATTAACACTATAATATAGATAATTAATTCTGAAGTTTTATCACATAAGTCTTTAGATAATTCTGAAACTCTGTTGAATAATTTCTTGATTAATTCTGATGTTTTAATTAATAATTCTGAAGATAACTTTAATAATTTTAAATATAATTATGAAATTTTAATTAATAATCCTGAAGTCTATAATTGATAATTTAGATAATTCTCAACCTTTAATCAATAATCTTGAAGATAATTCTAAACCTATAATTAATAATTTAGATAATTCTAAACTTGTAATTAATAATTTAGATAATTCTCAATTTTTAATTAATAATCTTGAAGATAATTCTCAAATTTTAATTAATAATTTTGAATATATGTTAAATCCGACACTTTTGACGCGAGTCAGAAAATTTTTTCGGAAGAAGATGTATGGATTCCGAGACCCAAACTATAATTAGAGGATTAAATCGATTTGAAATTTTAGCTTTAAGGGTGGTTTTGCGAATATGCATTAATTGTTAAGGGTGGACGTGAGATTAATCAAACCTTGAAGGACTTTTCTGCAAAAAGCCACCCCCCTTTTTTATTTGAGTTCTTCCTTGCGTGAGCCCTAAACCGCAGCCGAGCAGCCCACCCGACCCGACCTTCGCTCCACTCGCGTGCCCTAGCCGGCGCCGCCGACCACCCGACGCCGCCCGAACGACTCCTCCCGATCCTCCCTCCTTCTCCATCTCGTTCGCGTGCCCTAGCCTCCGCCGCGAGTGGAGAAAGCGCCGCCTTGTCCCCGGTCGCCAGCCACCAGTCGAGGAGGCGAGTTGAGAGCAACCTCGAGTCTTTCACTTCTCCACGCGAGCAGTATCGACCCCCTTCATCCCTCTTCAGCGAGCTAAGGGCGGCTCTCTTCTTCTTCGACAAAGGAGCATGATCCCTCAGTTTGAGCGTGAGTCGACGCCTGTTTTCCCTTGCGCGATCTTGCTTCATCGCCGATCACAGGCAGGTAAGGACCTCCTTGGGTAGCAGATTTTTCCTTGCTTTTCCTCTTCCCTTGGAATTGTTTGTGTTCGGGATTTTGGTTTGCAACCTGGAGAATCCTACTGTTTAAGATCGGAATTCCATTGTGAAATCAGTTTAGATATAGAGATTAACAGTTGCCCTATGTTGAATGGGTTTACTAAACTTGTGATGATCTAGGCGTGGGTGGTGAAGGTTGGATATTGATTTTGCTTTGGAGGGTTGATACAAATTGTAATTTTTGATCTATATGGGGCTTAAATACTAAACATGTTAGGTTTCGTTTTATAACTTGATGAATTATGTTATGAATGTTTAGATCTGTTGGATCGGTAGAGATTGTTTTGCAAGATTGAATTTGTAGTGCTCTGATTTCGTGTGAGGAACCGATGGTTATGAGTATTTGATTTTGATGTGGAAGAGGATGCTAATAGTTATGAAATTTAGATATTGTAGGTTGATACAGTTCTTTTGAATTTGGGTGTTATCTGTTGTGAGCCATCCATGGCTGTAGGAATTGGATTGGTTATGAGGTTAGGAGTAGAATTTTGAGTTGGAGGATTTGTATACAATAGTTTCAAACCATTCATGGAATCGGTTTTGAGTTTGAGATGGGTGTGTTTGAATAAGTATTTGATTGTTTAGAGGGATTGGAATCTAATTGGGATAATTAAAGGTTAATCATCTAATTATGGTTAATTAGATGAAACGATGATAATTAGAAAGATCCTAATTACTTGAGATAGCTTGTTAGCTATAAATTACATATTATAGTAGTTAAAAACTATGTCTTTGCTACAGGGCACTGACTTGCTTTCGGACTTCTGGACGGGAGGTTCTTATTTGATACGGACTACTTCTACTCTCTGGAGGCGGGTACCCTTTGACTTATCTTTTAGATATTGTCATATTGCTATGCATTGTCTGTTATAGATAGCAGTAAGTTTATACGCTATCCTGAGTTATATTGCCTGACCTGGATACTTGTTAGTTATCCCTGAGTCATTATATCTGAACTGGATAATTGTTAGTTATCCCTGAGTTATATTGCCTGACCTGGATATTTGTTAGTTATTCCTGAGTCATTATGCCTGACCTGGATACTTGTTAGTTATCCCTGAGTCATTATATCTAACCTGGATACTTGTTAGTTATCCCTGAGTCATTATATCTGAACTGGATAATTGTTAGTTATCCCTGAGTCATTATATCTGACCTGGATACTTGTTAGTTATCCCTGAGTCATTATATCTGAACTGGATAATTGTTAGTTATCCCTGAGTTATATTGCCTGACCTGGATACTTGTTAGTTATCCCTGAGTCATTATATCTGAACTGGATAATTGTTAGTTATCCCTGAGTTATATTGCCTGACCTGGATATTTGTTAGTTATTCCTGAGTCATTATGCCTGACCTGGATACTTGTTAGTTATCCCTGAGTCATTATATCTGACCTGGATACTTGTTAGTTATCCCTGAGTCATTATATCTGAACTGGATACTTATTAGTTATCCCTGAGTTATTATTCGTGTCCTGGATACTTATTAGTTATCCCTGAGTTATTATTCATGCCCTGGATACTTATTAGCTATCCCTGAGTTATTATTCATGTTCTGGATACTTATTAGTTATCCCTGAGTTATCATTCATGACCTGGATACTTGTTAGCTATCCCTGAGTTATTATTCATGTTCTGGATACTTATTAGTTATCCCTGAGTTATCATTCATGACCTGGATACTTGTTAGCTATCCCTGAGTTATTATTCATGTTCTGGATACTTATCTATTATCCCTGAGTTATTATACCTGTCCTGGATACTTGTTAGTTATCCTTGAGTTATCATGTCTGTTCTGGATACTTATTAGTTATCCCTGAGTTATTATACCTGTCCTGGATACTTGTTAGTTATCCTTGAGTTATCATGTCTGTTCTGGATACTTATTAGTTATCCCTGAGTTATTATACCTTTCCTGGATACTTGTTAGTTATCCCTGAGTTATCATGTCTGTTCTGGATACTTGTTATTTATCCCTGTTTATTATGCCTGTCCTGGATACCTGTGGTTTATCCCTGAGTTATTATGCTGTTAGTTCCATACAGTATCCGGTAGTGTCATATCTAGATGTATGCTTAGAGATCGTGATGTATCTCCTGCCTTTGACCTTGAGGGATCTGTAGTTTTCAGCCAGTATACCTTGTAGGTTAACTGTATTTCCTGTTATAGGATTCAGACTGAGACCTAGTATACTGAGGACTTGGGAGGGAGGTATGTGTATCTATCATACACCATCCTTGCATTGTTGCATGCCGGCGATCAGCGACTCCCTTGTGGTTGAGCCTAATCGTTTTCCGGCACATGATAGGCACACACGGCCACTCATGGGTTAGTGGATACCGTAGCGTGTGTGCATTTGCTCTGTATTGCTCCGCTCCACCGCTCATGGGTAGTGGTTTTGGAGCGTGGTAGCAAGCAGGGATCCCTTCTCTTCCCATAGACCAGAGAAGATGAGAGAGATATCTCCCCCATATATATATGGGGCGGAGTGTTCACTCCACCAGCATCCTGTCCACTCGGTCACTCAGGAGCAGTGATAGCAGGGTGCGTACAGTGTCACAGCTCTACCCACTCGGCCGACACAGTATCGCCTGTCTCGGTGTCTTGACTGGTGTTAGGGGGTGACCATGACATTGCATCATATGCATACGATGCATTGTGCTCTTGATTGTGTTTGCTGCATTTATTTGCTGGACTTGATTGACATGCATGTACTGGAGACCTGTATACCTTGGTTTATATGTTATACTTGTTCCATAGGGATTTATTTCACCCTCTGCAGGATAGATGGATTCTGGTATGTATCTCTATTCAGTACCTTCAGTATACCCTTTCTTCCTATTGTTCATATGAGATTGTATCAGCGTAGACTTCTATTGTTATTATAACATACTATGCATATCTACTGGGTATTCGCTGAGTTTATGGACTCACACCGTTGCCATATGTTTCTATTTCAGGTTGAGATACTTGGAGTCGCCAGAAGAGCCCAACAGCCAGTCCCTACCCATCGCGACGTCAGTGTTTTGTTTGTTGTACTTGGCGATGTATTTTAGTTCATATTTCCTTTAGGACTTTGTATATGTCTTGTGTGGGTAGTAGTGTGCCCTAAGGGGTTATTGTGTATTGGTTGTTTCGTCGTAAGTCGGACCGGTCCGCAGTCAGGTATGTTTTACTTAGTTGTCTGGTGTTTTTATGTGGTGTTTGTCTATTTTGGAGGCCTGAGGCCAAATATATACTGCGTGGGTTGTATGATTATGTGTATGTATGTGTAAATTGTCCGCCGGACAGGGGAGGTGCTGTCCGATTTTCTATTGGATCAGCGGCTCCTGGGTCTCGGGGCGTGACAATATAACTCTGAAGATCATGATGATTCTGAAAGTGTAATTGATATATGAAATAATCCAACATCAAACTTTAATTAACAATCTTATAAGGAAACAAATAAAACAAAAATATTAAATATAATTGAAAACCTAAAATCAAAAGAATCAATAGATGAATCAGAATTATTTGAATTAATTGAAAAGATTCAATTGAAATCAAATTAAAAATCGAGAATTTGATACTCTATTAATTGAAAAGATTCAATTGAAAAGATTCACACGATCTGTAACAAATCGAGAATTTGATACTTTATTAAAAATCAAATTAAAATGCTTTGACATGATTGACATGTGCATAATTGTCATGCTCATGCATTTACTTACATTTTCTTTATATCTGTCATATCAATCATGTTAATTTATTTCATACATAATCTAGAATGACTAGATAGAAAAAAGATTATTTGATACTTTTCTAACATAGGACCAAAGTAGGGTGAGATGATAGTACATTAGAGAAGTTTGGTCTAAGAAGTCAGGAATGGTAAGGAGTGCGTAACTTGGTCGACTTAGCTAAGTGGAACTAGTCGAAGCTACCTCGCCACATCATAGACTAATTAGACTAGAGTTTCTCAAAGAGTAACTTAAAAGTATCATTTCTTTAAATGACTTTGTCAAGGAAAGGGTCGTTGTTCGGATGCTCAAGAAGACTCTTGTGCCTCGCTAAGTCCTGAAAGTCAATTATTGAAATTTACTTTTAAGTTACTACTTGTTAAATTTGAATCTAACTCAAGATCAAACAATCTACAAAGATAAATTGAGACAAATTAATCAAGTATCTCATAACACCCATAAGGCTACAATGCTTGTTTGTACTGCAACACTAAGAATGAGAGAGATGATAAGGACTAATTAATTGATAAATATTTTCAAAATATTTTTAAAATCTTTTGAATATTTTCTTAAAAACCTATTTTCAAAATAGTAATTTAAACATAATAATATTTTAATAAATTTCATGCATGATTGTTTGTACTTATAAATAAATTTTAAAAATTAATAAATATTTTTGAAAATTATTTGACTTACACTTAGACACAAATCCTCTAGGTCAACACTAAAGTCCTCTACGACACTTAGGTAGTGTTCCTTGTAGTTAACAAGGGTAGCCAGAATGTGTCAGGTTTGGGGGGAATTAGATTTTTTCATGCAAATTTTATGTTTTTATTAAATTATTATTCTTTCAAAAATTATCATGTCTTTGAAAGATTTTTTTTTCTCTCAAAAATTTATTTTTGGGAAACCTTTCTTTCAAAAATTATCAAATCATTCAAAAGTATTTCTCTTTAAAATTTATATCTTAATTGCTCTTATGATTTGGACAAATCCTAAAGACACATAGGAAGTTTTCCTTATAATCTGCACGGATTTTTAAGATTGTGTCAGGCTTAAGAGAAGTCATAATCAAAAGAACAGGTCGTTTTTATAAATTGACTCTATTTTATATGTATATACTTTTAAAGAGGTTATATTATTCTTTTCATTAATTTGAGTCAAATCCTAAGACACAGAGAAAGATTATCTTATGGTCAACAAGCTTCCTAGGACTGTAACAAGCTTAGGAGGAGTTCAAATTAAAAAGAACTATTATAATTTTCAAAAATACAATATTTTCAAAAATACTATAGTTTCATTTTCTAAAATATTTTTGAAAAATCTTTTAGTCTTCTAAATGATTTTTGAAAAATTTCTTTAGTTTGAAAAAATCTCTAAGACACATAAAAATTTTTTTTTGTAGTTAACAAGGTTTCCTAAGATTGTGTCAGATTAGGAAGGAATCCAAACTAAGAAATTATATTTGAAAATTAAATACATATTGAAAATATTTTATTTTGATTGGAAAATCTTCAAGGCACATAGGAAATTTGCTTGTAGTCAATAAGATTCCTAGGATTGTGTCAGATTGGGGAGAGATCCAAAATAAGAAATTTATTTTTTAAAAATTAAATACATATTGAAAATACTTTATTTTGATTGAAAAAACTCTAAGATACATAGAAAATTCTCTTGTGGTCTACAAGATTCCTAGGATTGTGTCAGATTTAAGGAAGTCCAAATTAATAAAGTATTTATCGTTTTCAAAACTTTTCCCAAGTTCTAAGCCTTTCTTAAAATATTTTCAAAACAAAAAAAAGATACTTAGATTTTTTCTTCAAAAGGTTTTCGAAAATCATGTTTTTTTAAAAAAAACTTTAAGTATTTTTAAAAATCACATTGTTGGTGCTATTCTTATACTCAATATTTTTGTTGACTTATTTTTTTGATGTATGTCAAAGGGGGAGAGCGTACCTTAAGTTAGAAATCTTTTATATCTCCTAAGTATTGACCTAAAACCTTTGGACCTAAATCTAACTTAAGATTATTGTCAAACATCAAAAAGGGAGAGATTATTTGTGCAAAAAGAATCAGACAAGAATGGGGTTGATCGAAGGTTGACAAGAGGGAGGTGAATTGTCCATGAAAAAGAAAACTCAAATCTTTTGTCTTTCTTTGACAAAGATGTTAGTTTAGATCAAAAATAACATAAACAAATGATGCAAACAGTAAATAAAAAGGCAACTGGATTTACTTGGTTTGCGACCAGGGAGGTTGCTAATCCAAGGCTGAATATGACTCGATTCTCCTGAATAAAACTCCTTCGGGCGGAAAAACCTCTTACACATGGAAAGCTCAGAGAAAGAAAGAAAGATTATACCAAACTAGTTTGCTAATACTTGGAATTGATGGAATATGAATGAAACTGAGCTCCAGGGGTCTATTTATAGTCCTGGTTAAAGTTATCCGTTTGCTGACGTGACACTTATAGGGCGCCCGAGTGCTCTTGGGCGCCTGGCATGTGGCTTGATGTTTATCCAAAAAGCAACGTTCGCAAACGACTAAGATTAGCCTCTCGGGCGCCTGATAGCACATGGGTGCTCGAGTGCTCGGTCGCCCAGTGCTCGGGCGCCCGACAGCCTAGGCGTCCGTATGCTCATAAGCGCCCGACAGTGGTTATTTTGGTCAGCAACCGCTGACCATTCTCCAACTTGACTTTCGGTCTTCTTGGGTTATTTCTGGCCAATCAGAGTTAGGTTCACCCGAACCTGACTTCGACCTTTCGCCCCTCAAGCGTCCTTCCTCCCGGCTTCTCGTCCCTCGAACGTCGTATGTGTCCTTCTCGCTCCACCGGTGTACTCTTCCATAGAGCTCCGCGTCCCTCGGATGCACCGAGCCCGTCAGCTCCCTTTCCATGCCACCTTTCTCGACCGCTGCGTCTTCCGCTCGACTTCCTATGCTCCTAAGTTCTTGTACACTTAGACACAGAGATTAAAAACATCAGGGCCTAACTTAAATCAGTTGACCATGTCAAAACCAACTTAGGGTACTTACAAAGAACAGTCAACCTCTAGTATTTCGATATTTGACAATATACCAAGGTCTGGTCAGTCTGACCAAGGGTTAAATCAAATAGGACTTGATGTTTGATAGGGTAAACCCAAGTTATGTCAGTTTGACCAAGGGTTAAGCCAAACAGGAGTTGATATTTGACAGAGTGAGTAGCACCCAAGGTTGGTCAGTTTGACTACGGGTTACGAAAAATAGGACTTGATGTTTAGTAGAGTGACTAAACCTAGATCTGGTAGGTTAGACCAAGGACTAAGCTAAACATGACTTTATGTTTAGCAGAGAGAAGTCTAGTTAGGACCAGATGACTACCAAAGAAGTCCTTGTCAAGGCATCGAAGACCTGGTGAGTGAAGCTAGGCACGAAGTCCTAGTTCGAGGAATTAGGCACGAAAACCTGGCCAAGGGTTGGGCACCGACGTCTTAGTTCGAGGAATTGGGTGTGAAGTCCTGGTCGAGGATTAGGCACCGAAGTCTTGGTCGAGGATCGGATACGAAATCCTAGTGAGTGAAGTTGGGTCATAATGAGTGAAACTAGGTGGACGAAGTCTTGGTGAGCGAAGCCAAGCACGAAGACCTGATCGCAGGTTAGGCACGAGATCTTGGTGAGTGAAGCTGAGTAAAAGTCCTGGTGAATGAAGTTAAGCAAGGTAAAGTCCTACTGAGTGAGGCTAGGCAATGGGAAACCCTAAGGAGTTGACCTTAGGTAGTAAAGTTTTGGAGAGTTGACTCCAAGCAAAGCCTAGTAGGTCAGGTAGACTTATAGAACTAAGGATTAGGATTTTTATTTGTCTTGTGTTTGTTTGTCTTATAGAAACCTGGAGCTAGAGGCAAGATGGGAGAGCAAACGCAAGCGCATGAACAAAATCTGGGTCAGGGGCTTTTGAGCGCCCCTATGGAACCCGGGCGCCCCCATGACTCGAGTGCCCTCAAGGTCATAGGGGCGCCTTCAACAAGTTTCCACAAGTTTTATCCCCTGCGCCGTATTCGCCGTGTTGATGACCCATATTGAGGGCGCCCGTATGACCAGTATATAAAGGGGTTCGAACTGAGGATTCAAAGCATCGATTTCTTCATCCTACTACTCATTCACCGTGAAGCAAAAATGCTAAGGGGAAGCTCTAGGACCAAGGAGGCTCCAAGAGGAAATGCGCTATGCTTCGGACTTCCGGATTAGCCGTGATCTTCAATCCATTTTGGTTTGCTTTTATAGTTACAAGTTGTACTTAATTTTAGTTATCTTTGCTTGTAATATTTAACTGTAAGATGAGTTTTCTCCACCTCCGGAAATTCCGGAAATGTGACCATTAGTGGGCTTACGCCGAGTACATAGGCCATGTACTAACCCTGGGAGGTTGAGGACCAAGTAAATAAATCCCGTGTGTCACTTGCGTTTACTTTCTTTTCATTTATTATTCCGCTATCCTGCTAACAACTCTGATAGAAAGTTAATGAACGATCGATAATATTTCGAAGAAAGCGAAAGTCGATATTCAGTCCCCCTTTATCGACGACACCGATCCCACATATTATAGACCAGTTCATCTTACGTCTCTTGCTGCGTCACTGTGCCCGATTTTTACTGTAACAATATTCTATCATCATTTTTTTAAAAAAAAATTCTATTATAACAATGTCATGTCATATTAAAAAAACTCTAAGTCTTCATTTTCCTCTAAAAACTCAAACATTTCGAACATATTTTTGAAATCCCTCATTTTCCTCGATGCCGCCTCACATCGTAGAGCCGCCGATCACCGTCACTGCTTGAAGCAACTCTCTCAGTGCCTCATCGCCTCATGGAACTTGCCTATGGCCGTTCATCTGCAGAGCTGATACCCTTGTATGTGCCATAAATATTTTTCTCCTCCATCCAAATGCTACAATTTTACATCAAATATGAATAGTAGCTACTACAACATTATTGTTTGTAGTCCTACCGCGTTGTAACAATTACAATTTCATAACAGCTACAACATGGTTACACTAGAATATTGTAGTAGTTAGCTACTAAATCATAGCTGCATGCAACAACGTGGTAGGACCATAAGAATGGTTACACTATGGTTTCGTAGTTGTTACAATATTTTTGTCTAACCACGTTGTAGCAGCTATGATTTCGTAATTGCTACAACATGTTGGTCTAAGAATGTTGTAGCAATTATAGTACCATAGCTGCTACAATTAGCAGCTACGGTACTACAGCTGCTACAATTAGCAGCTATGGTACTATAGCTGATATAATGTGTTGGTCTAACCACATTTAGCATCTATGATGTCATAGCTGCTATAATGTGTTTAGATCAGACCATCACGTTAATCTCATTTTGTTGTTCAAAACTAACATTGTAATGTATTACTAAAATATTAAGTATTTGTTTACAGAAGTAAATGGCATTTAGTGCTTCAACCTCACTCAGAAGCTCTACTTTTCGTGCATATCGTAAAAAATTACAATGGAAAGTAATGTCCCCCAATTTAAGTCGTTCATTTTATCACTAGAACCAGATAAGTGACAGATAGAGTTGATATGTAGAAGTCTATTTGCTTGGGCCCTAAAATATCGCAAAATATAAACATCAAAGGCCTTGTACAAAATATATTAGAAAAGTAGTACTATCATGCTAAGTGTTTCGTCTTTCAAAATCAGAAGATTAGATTCACAAGAAAATATGTTGCAATAATTCTAGGACCTCCAGATCATGGCGATGAAGTCCCTTTGCACTTGGATGTCGGCTCTACTCCACTCTATCTTCAACATTTCATAGATTGAGATAACATGATATTTTGTTTTGTATACTTGTTATTTTATATATTTTATATGCGTGTTATTTACTATTACTAGCAGTATATCTAGACTATCAGTAATTCACTACTTTATTGTGTAGATGACTTTAAAAATTGAGATATATATAATTGGTGTAATGCTGTATAGGACTATGTCACCTCGTAGATGGAGAGCATTGGTGTAATGCTCTCACAAAGGTCCAAGCCATCGGGCCTTAGGGAAATCAAACACTAATACTGAAAGGATTTGCACACCTATTTGTTTTAAGTTGTTAAATTTTACCATAACTTTATTGATTCAAAATTTATCACCATACTTATTGTATTACAGGTTTGGATATGTGAACATGTTAGAATCACATAGTCATACAAAAAGTTTGCCCTTCCAAGAATATACTGATGGAACTAGACAATTTCACGTATAACTATAATAAAGATGATAATTGGCTAGCCACCTTCATAAAAAAATAATAGTAGCTTTGGTTCCATCATATTTAGAGGAAAATTTACAATCAATTAATTTCCTAAAAGATGCGGAAGAGTAAATTAATAATAAAATTGCACAGAACTTTGTCAATATGTCTTTTCCTGAGCAAGCAGAGGATTTTCAAGAGGAGCATGTAGCAGAGAATGTTCAAGTTCATGCTATAGAGGATGTTGAGGAGCAAGTTGAATGTCGATACTACAAAATAAAAGATGATCAACTTGCTGAGGTACGAACTTTGGTTGTTGAGTTGAGAAAGGATATTGAACAAAATAATACAAAAATAAAGGGATTCTAAAATTTATCAGATACGACTGCCATTAATGTTGAAATTGCAATGTTAAGAAGGACAAGACTATAGGTGAAAAGGATAAAATTTTAGTTGTAAAAGACATAAGAAAATAAAATAATAGAGCTCCAAAGACTTGCAAAGAAAGGTATCAAAAGAGCAACCAGAAGCCCCTACCCCAGATGAAGATGCCATAGAGCCTAATGCGCAAACACATATAAGAACAAAGAGGTGTGTCAAAAAGAGTATTTGGCCACT
Source organism: Boesenbergia rotunda (assembly GCA_024364735.1). Taxonomy (NCBI): domain Eukaryota; kingdom Viridiplantae; phylum Streptophyta; class Magnoliopsida; order Zingiberales; family Zingiberaceae; genus Boesenbergia; species Boesenbergia rotunda. Next base: position 88,238 of record JAGFNQ010002223.1, read on the forward strand.
ACTCATAAAATTTGAACAAGCCCCCAAAAGAAAGAGAACTGATAGTAAACAAACAAATAAGGGGAAAGAGAAAGGCTAAGAAATTATTCAACATTAAGATCTAGAAGTCCCTGTCTCGCTAAAAAGTAAAGTCATAGTTTCATCAAATCAACAAAGCAAATTTGCTGAGATTAAGAAGCTCAAAACCAAAATATTGAAGGTAGGGTGGATTGTGGTTAATTCTTGTTATTGTTAATCCATATGTTTGTCTTTGTATTTATTTAGCAAGCGAAGATATGTTTTAAGAAGAATAAAGATGTTGTGGTAGCAGATGCATTATTAAATTAAACTCAATTAAATAAAGTGAGTAATTAAGTTGATAGCGTACTTACATAAATATGTAAACTAATGATGATTAATTTGTCAAAGTCTCAATAAGTGTATATTAAAACAAGAATACTATATATTTTTTTTATCTTTTTTCATGTTGTATGGACAATTATACAATTAAATATTAAATTTGACTATCAACATTGAAAATAGTTGAATGTTAAAATTTACTATCAACACTGCTAACATTTTTATGTAATTTTTTTTGTAGTAGCTACAATTGTAGTAATTGTGAATATTATTCAATTATAATAATAGTGATAATTTTTTATTATGTATTTGTTTGTTTATGTAGGCTTACGGTGCTTCCCTTATTTCCCAACTCTATTTTCTCATTAGAGTTAGATTCTTTCGTGATAGTATTTGATTGAACTGACAATACCTATGATGATTGCATAAATGCATATTTTACAATTATAACAAATGAAGCCAAAACCTCTAACACATCATACTACAAATCCATATTTTGTAGGGTTAGGTCTGAGGTAAGTATTTGACTACATAAACTAATCTTATGTATTTTTCTTAGATTTTGTCCACTAAAAATTATTCTTGTTTACATAGGATATGTTTTCAATGATGCATACCGATGTATTGCTCCAAATTGGGAAAGCTGATGAAGATAATGTAGGTCTTGTGTAGCTGTGTAGGTTGATAAGAGGGAGGTGAATTGCCCTGTAAGTTAAAATTGGATCTTTTGCAAATTCTAAGCAAATATCGAAGTTTGTTTCAACAGTTGATTAAAAACATAAACAATATGAAAGAAACTAGTAAGAAACACAATGGTTACTTGGTTGCAACTAGGGTCGTTGCCAATCCAAGGCATTGAAAAGTTCCAGTAGCGAAAAACTCCTTCATTGTAAGCGGAGTAGCCTCTTACAGACTTTGAATAACTTATAAAATGACTAGAAAAATGAATTATAATTGATGATCTCTAATCCTAGTTGTTGGGGGCTATTTATAGATCGAAACTCAAAGTGAACGTTGTGCTGACGTGGACCTAAGGTGCCTCAGTTGTGATCTGAGACACCTCAGATGGATAAAACTTTATCCACAATGCCAATGGTCATTCAACAATAAACTTTGATTTGAGGCACTTTAGTTCCAACCTGAGGCGCCTTAGTTCTGACTTGAGGCACCTCAGGTTCAAGTTGAGGCGTCTTAGTTCTGTTTACGTGCAGAACTAAACTTTGTAGCTGAGATGCCTCACTCATCATCTGAGGCACCTTAGTTGACCAACTGGTCAAAGTCAACACCCGCATTGACTTTTTCATCCTTCCACTTGGGTGACCCGAACCTGACTCTTGGCCTTCGCCTCGAACAGACTTCCACCCGGCTTCTGGTCTCTCGGACGTCATACGCGTTCTTTTTGCTCCACTGGTGTACTCTTCAGCAGACCTCTGTGTCCCTCAGATGCATCGAGCTCGTCGACTCCCTTCCTGTGCCATCTTTCTCATCCGCTGCATCTTTTGCTCGACTTCTTGCGCTTTTAAGCTCCTGCACACTTAGACACAGGGATCAAAATACATTAGGACCTAACTTGACTTGATTGATCACTTCAAAATCAACCCAGGGTACTTACAGATAAGACATTAGATATATATTTTGTCCTTTTAATAATAAAGATGATAACTGACATCTAATAGTCATAGACCTAGATAAATGCCAAATAATTCATTATAATTCTCTCGACGCTACAGAAAATTACACTTCTATCTTTAAAAAAATTGTAAGTATTAAGTTCTATATTCTATTATAATAAGATTTTAATATGTATTGATTACTAATTTATTTATGTATACGTCGAGTTTTTTAAGAGTCTCAATTGGTTATACTATCACAAATGGCATCGAGGTTTAGCACCTATTTTCGATAGGGAGTTTGAAATGAGTCAAGTAATTGTTTCTACACAAAGCAAATCATAATTAGTATTTGATTATATATCATATTCTTGATTTCAAATAGATTCTTACAAGTTAAAAGAAATCTTGTAGGTTAGATTGTGTTTTTTTTTTTGTAATGTGCTATGTAGAGAGTTTAATGTTTCAGAGATTAATTGAATTCATATAATCTTAAATGAAAGATTAGAGGTTTAGGATTGGACATAAAATTATGACAGACATAAATTGGAAGGTGCAAGTGTGATGTTGTTTTCTATACAATATCAATGACAAAATTCAAATTATATATTTGTATTAAAATAAGTGTGATATGATGTTGTTCGCATGATGTTGATTTGGTTGTATCCAATTTTAAGTTTGTCTTTGTACAGTCACGATGTAGCAGCTACAGACTCATCTCTACTACAATGGGAAGTTTGTGTTGTAGCAGTTACGAAATTATAGCTGCTACAACATGGCCCCTGATAGTGTTCAATCAAGTTGTAGTAGTTATGAGTTCATAGTTGTTACAACGTTAAGATTATGTTGTAACAGCTACAAAATCGTAACTCCTACAACATGGTCCCCTGATAGTGTTTAATCACGTTGTAGTAGCAACGAGTCCGTAGCTGCTAGAACATTATGTCTGTGTTGTAGTAGTTATGGAACCTTAGCTGTTATAACGTGGTTCCCTGATAGTGTTCAATAACGTTGTAGCAACTACGAGTCTGTAGCTGCTACAATGTTATGTCTGTGTTGTAGTAACTCCGAGACTGTAACTGCTGCAATATGATCATAATTTGTTCAATTACGTTATAGCAACAACGAGTCCGTAGCTGCTATAACATTAAGTTTGTGTTGTAGCTACGGAACTGTAGTGCTATAATGTGGTCATGATTTGTTCAATTTCGTTGTAGTAGATATGAGTTCATAATTGCTACAATGTTAACTTGATTGATTAAATTTAATGGGATATAACTTTGGAATTAATGTTTCAACTCCCTAAATTAAATTTCACTAACTCCTCTTTTATATTTAAGGGGCTATAACTCTAGAATTGATGAGATTCACGCCATTATAAAGATTACATCCTAGTGTATGTTGACCCTTCACCTTCATATCATAGTGCAAGACTCTTTGTAAATTATGGGGGATTTGAATCGCCTGAAACCAAAATCTTCTTCTGGTCCCCTGATAGCACTCGATGATTCAAGTTCATACACTTCTATGGTCTTGGGAAGATTCTTCCTCTTCTATGTCTCACAACAGCTTAGCAAGCTTTATAACAGCTAATCCTCAGTGGGATCAAGCAATAAGGGAGTTGAAGGTTGCCCCTCAAACACTGAAAAAGACCCATGCCACGCTTGCTAAGCTAAATGAGCAAGTGATAGAGGTTAATGCACTTGTAAAAGAGACCATCGATCTGCTGGAAAGGCTTTAGGATCATTTTGATAATCATTCTTTTGGTATTATAATGACTATTTTGAGTCATCTTTTATATATTTTAGAACTTTACTTTTAATGTTGAATGATGTGTATAAAATTCTAACTTAGTCTTGTACAAAGAGGTTGTAGCAACTATGGGTCTATAGCTGCTACAACATAAGTTTGAGGTTGTAATAACTACAATTTTGTAGCTGTTACACGGTGGTTTTCAACCTTGTACAAACACGTTGTAATAGCTATGAGTTTGTAGTTGTTACAACATAAGTTTGGAGTTGTTAAATACGATAATTTGGAAAGCGATCCTGAAAACAATTTCGGAATTTTTTTTTTGGGAAAGGTTTTAGGGTTTTGGGTCTATGAACAAAATTTAAGGGGGTTTAAGTAGTTTAAACCTGAAACTTATAGGGGTAAAGTGAATGAAAACCCTAATCTTAGGGGCCTGGATCAAATTCGTTAAATATAGAGGGACTTGAGTGTTTAAAATGCTAAAAATGAGGGCGTGATTTGTATTGGCTAAAACTTAGGGGTCTTTTTGTAAAATGGCCAATACTCGACTTTCCCTTCTCTTCTTCTCCGCCCGAAACACCTAGTCGATCTCTCTTCTGCGGTTTGCTTCTTTCCCCTTGGATCTCTTTCCCTCGCTAGGTTGGGAGCTGCCGATCAAGTAGTTTCCTAGACTTCATCGCCGATCGCTGCTAGATCGGTTCTCCCTTTCTCCTCGATCGGGAGCGCCGGAGTGTAGCAGCCTCTTGCATGCGATGGCTTCGCTCGGGGTCGAGGATTTCCTCACCGACAACCCTCCGTTAGGTAAACCCCCTCCTCAGATCTAGTGATGTTTTCTTATGGTCGAATGTCCATGAGATCTGGATGTTAAGACTGAATTGGGGCTGTCACTGTGATGTTTTCTGATGATCTAGCTGCTCTTGGGCAACGAAGGTGGAGTCTGGGAGGTGATTGGGATTCACCGAAGGAGAGGGTGCACCTCCGAATCCCTTGGATGGGGCTGATTGCGCAAAATCTGATTAGAGAGTTGGTCGTCTGCATGATCTCAGGTGAGGTTTGGTTGTTTAGGTTTCGTTGTGGATGTTTCGTTGTGTATCATTCGAAATCAATGTGGGTAATTCTTTGGCCATATTTCAAATGTTGTAGTGATGGTTTTGTTCATTTTATTTCTTACCGTGAGTTGATGGGTGAGAAGTTATGTTTATGGAATTGTTGAGTCGGGTTTGATCTTGAAAGAGATTAGTGTTGGATTGACCATAGTAGAGAAGAATTAGGATTTGAATTAGTTGACTCCTCACTGGTGCAGATCTATGTTGTTTTGAATCGTTCTATTCTTTGTTTTCCATCCTTTCCATGAGCTATGGAGCTTAGGGAGTGGTTACTGTATGGTTATGCTATAGAATCGTGGGTTCTAGGGATTGAGTTCTGTGGTGTTTGAGGGTTATCGTGAGCCTTTGGCTTGGTTCCAAATGGTGCATGGTAGGGAAATTGGATTTGTGGCTTTGATACGGTGATCTTGTTGTTAAGCCGTGAGTTACTATTGGTCTTGGGACTAATTAGGTCATAGGTTGGCGTTTGGGGTTAGCTCTTATTTGAGCTTGAGGTTTGGCCTAAGCGGTAAATGATCTCTAATTAAGGTTTATTAGTGATCATTGCCTTAGGAGGATAATTTATTAGGCTTGTGAATATGTTTTAGCTAGGTATCATTTATTATAGTAGCTAAAACTGTGCCTTTGATATAGAACATTGATTTGCTTTTGGACTTTTGAATGGGCACCTACATTGGAGGCGAACACCTTTGATTTATCTCTGTAGATATTGTCATTTCTATGCATGACTTATTATAGATAGTAGTAGATTCATTCTTTATATCTATCTTTGATCATCTCTGCTTGATGCTTAGTTTCTTGGACTTGAGATAATCTTGTTTATGTCAATACAGTCTCAATGTTTGATACTCTTACTATGTAGAGTATGCACGTGTGCATAGGAGTACATGTATGCCACATTATACCTGGCATTGGTTGATTACTATACATTGCATGTATACTTAGTTGTATGATCGTTAGGTCATGATACATGATTCAAACTTGTACATGTCATTTTTTACAGAAATTTTTCCTTCAAATGGGGCACGAATCTTGGGACGTTAGGCTTCTGGACAGCCTGCCATAAGCACTTCTCGATTTACCCTGACAGTCGGTGGGAAACTTTCGTGTGGTCAGACCGGTCGCTCGAGGTTTAACGTTATCTAACCTCGTTAATCTTTGTACATGTCATATTGAGGTATGATTGAGGTTTTGGTGGGTGTTGCATTTGATAGTGTCATGCATCATCCTTGCATTGTTGCATAATTAGCGACTCTTGGCTCCCTTGTGGTTGAGATAGATTGTCAGTCATATCAAGATCCACACACACTGCCACTCAAGGGCTAGTGATTATCAGGAGAGTGTGTGTAGTTGCTCTGTCGGGTCTCCGCTCAGCCACTCAGGAGTAGTGATTTTTGGAGCGTGGTAGTAGGCAGAGATTATTCCTCTTTCCGGTGATACGAGGAGATGAGAGCAGTGCTCCCCCATATGGCATAAGGGTAGGTGTGTGTATTCCGTCAACATCCTATCCACTCGGTCACTTAGGAGCAGTGATGATCGAGTGTGTACAGTTGTCATAGCCCTACCCTGGAGTGTGTACTCCGACAACACCCTCACATTGGAGATATGAGGTAGCTAATTGACATCAAGGATGATCATGTCATTAAATCATGTGCATGATGCATGGATTGTATTTACTTGTGCTTGCTGCATTTACTTGGTATTAGGGGTGACCCTCATACAGTATTTCAACTATGTTTCTGATATCCTTACAAAACTGTATCTGCTTCATTCTATACTGTTTGTATAGTCTTTTTGATGTCATGCATATCCTATCTTTATACTCGCAGAGCCCATCCGAACTCATCCCCGTTTGCTTTTTTTTATTTTCAGGATGATATACTTGGAGTTGCCAGGAGAGGCCCAACAGCCAATCCCTACCCATCGATGACATCATTTTGGTATTTTTTTGGTATTTTTGTGGTGATGAGGTATTTTCCTTTCTGTTAGAATGGACTTGTATATGTTCTTTCTTTTGTGGTTGTATGCTTTGTATGCACTAGAGGAGCTTGTGGTGTATTTTTGTGATGTAAGTCCTGCGGGCACACACTTTTGTATGTTGTGAGGCTTTTACTTCATTTTTTGTTATATTTACCAGCAGCATGGGCCGAGGATTATGTGGAGGACATGTAGGTCATGTACAATTGTTTCAGATTATTCATCGTACATGAGAGATATTGTCGGTTTTCCATCGGGGATGTGGGTTCCCTGGGCGTGTGATTGAAGTTGTAGCAGTTACGAATCTGTAGCTGCTACAATGCGGTTCACAACCTTGTACAGACATGTAGCAACTACAAGTCACTAGCTGCTACAACACAAGTTTGAAGTTGTAGCAGCAGCTATTACATTGTGATTCACATCTTGCACAACTAAAAATATTTAAATAGTAAACTAGAGCCATAGAACAAATAATCGAATGAACCATTGAGATAAAACAACGAAACAAATGACACTAATTTCATAAGAAAGTACATAAATGATTACCTAAATAACTTAGGCAATTGACATTATAAACTAATTCCAACATATTATAGTTAACTGAACACAACCACACTAGCCATAATATAACTACTTGGGGCATCTCCCCAATAAATGTATAGATTCTAGTATAATAGAGTAATATCTAGGAATTCAACCAATATAACTCTGAACAAGTTTTGGCTGTTTACTAAACCTCTTCATTCATCCAAGAACATGTTAGAACCTACAATAATAAGGATAATTATTAACTTCAATTCCTAATTCATTTATTATAATTTAATAAAATGAAACTTTGATAATACAAGTTATAGGTACCAAATCTTCTTCATAAGTGTTATCATCACTATTATAATGATTATCTATAATTGATCAAAAATCAACACATCATCCTATTTATAAAATTTAATAAAATTATTTGGTTTATAAATAAAAAATATAATACAAATGTAAAATTAATCAACATATACCCTTATTGCAAAATTAGATAATTGCGCTTATCATATGACACACCTCGATGATCGCATTTGTGATATAGTCAGGACTTTGAGGTTGACTTCTCTTTCGATGATTTTAATCTCTTCTCACATTCCTTTGTTCTTATTGAAGAATGATCAAGAATAATAGAGGCACCATCCACGAATTTCTTCCTTTAACTTTCATTGTCATATTTTCTACTGATGCTTATCTCTTGAATTTTGTTGTAGATACAATCGAATTATTCATCCAAGAAGTTTGTTCCCTTATTAGTCAAAGATACATCGTCAATTAATACTGAAGTTTTATATGATAACATCGAGTGCCTTGACATTAAAAATATTTATAGATTATCGATGAAATTTTGCTCCCCCAAAGCATATATTGCTCTAACCTTTGCATCTCGTATCCCTTATTTAAGTATATAGTTATCAGGCAAATAAAATACTTGGTTGATTAAAAAAAGCTAACATATGCCTGTATGGAATTCCATCAAACTAAAATTTGGTATAGCTATAGGATATGTAGTCCTTTTGTTTGTCATGTGTGAGGACCCTTGTTTTGGAGGAAGAACAACTTTGAAAATTCATCACATAGTAAACTACTAACTCAACTCTTATATATATTGGTTGAACATAATAACCACGAATCTTACTAATTCACTTTGAAACTCCACCCCCCCCCCCCCTTTTTATGTGAACAACTTAACCATTTGAGTTTCCATTGGCTAGTTTGTCTTAATCCTAAAATGCTTATTCATTAAATTCTCTCGGCCCCAGGCGCCTTACTCAACCAGTAAACCATGATTTGCCTCCCTCTAGACACCCGTGGGGTAGGGACTAGGGGGTCGCTAAGGTGGCGGTTCCACCTTTTGTTCTAGAATGCTTAACTCATTGTGTTTTTGATATTTTAGTGCCCTATTGAAACGGATAATAAAATTCACTAATGAGTTCTTATTTGAGATAAACATTAATTTGAAAAATGAATGTGAGCCTTCAGATCTCTGACTACTTGATATTTCAGAATAAAATATATAGATAAAATATGCTGGCACCCACTTATATAGTAATTCGTTCATTAATGACAACCAATCATTTTAGTCCAAGTTAGCACACTTGATAACTTTCCATGATTTCTCAAATTCATCCGATATTGTGGACTTTCGAATGACATTCTTTATGTTTTGACAGTGATTACAAAAAATCAAAGGGTTTAATTTATCTGAGAATTTATTAAGTATGTGTCACAAATAATATCGATGCATTGTCTGAGGGAAAACTTGGCAATGACTTTCGTCATAGCAAGATCCTAATCAGTGATGATCACGTTTGATGCACCTTTAGGCATGATTTATATGAACTTGTTAAGCAACCAAACAAAAGACTCAGTTTTCTTATCACTTATAAAGCCGAAAGTAAAAAAAATAATTGTCTGATCATGCTGATTAACTCTTACAAATGATGCAAAAATCAATCCATATTTGTTGGTATTATGTGTCGTATCAAATACAACTACATCACCAAATAAACTTTATGTCATCCGTGATATATGATATGTCCAAAATACCTACTAAATTGTTATCTGAATCAGTCTCATAATTAAAGAAAAATTCTGAATTCTTTCTTTTTAAGATGCAAATAACTCGATCAGTGTTGCAACACGATATCCTTTTGTTCATCCTTTAGTTCTTTCTCAAAATTTCTAATATCTCTTTCAGTGCAACCTACTTACTCAGGTTCTCCATATTCTATCTCTAATAATCACATTTGTTGATAAGTTGACACATTAACCTCTGAAAATTGCTAAGTCAAAGCTTTCTTTACTTCCAAAATATTATGATGTGAGCGTAACAAATGCACCTTTGAAGGGGTCAAGAGTGGATAATTATGGTTTCTATGAAGTTAGCGACAACCTAATTAGGACTAGTTTGTTCCTTGACAATTGAAATATTTGACATACAACCAGTTTTAATTTCGCCACATGTTTTAACAATTGTCTGTTTACCATATTTTACATGTTTATTCCACTGCATTTGATTTGTATGTCTTTCTTTAAAGCATACAAATGATTTTCGGACAACTTTATTTGACCTCTTATTTTTCTTGCTATTGTTTATCCTTATGTTAAATCCTGCTTCATGTGCATAATTGATTATAGAATGAAAATGTATCCTCTATTGAAGAGAATTCTATCCCAATTTTTTGCTTTTAATCATTTGCAACTTGGGGAATGTATAGCTAACAGTTAACCCTCTAAGTTGGTGGCTTGGTTGGACATGAAGGATTTGACGCTGCTCTTTTGATCCAACATATTGGCTATGTGTGCGGGGCACACAATATACAAAGCAGCGGAAGCGATGGTGCGTGGGGCACTGCCAAGCCCAAGACATGCAGGAGGCATGCTTGGCAATCCAATGGACCTACATGCACGCAAGGCATGCCAAGAAGCAGAATGACGACACGCGGGGTGCAAGCCCAAGTCTTGCAGGAGATAGACGTAGCAATCCAACGGGCATTACGTGAGCACAAGACATGCCAAGGAGCAGCGAGGATGCGGCAGTGCGCGGGGCACTATCCAAGCCCAAGTCATGCAGGGGCTAGACTTGGCAAATGTTCGAGCCAAGCATGTGCGCAAGGTATGCTGAGAAGCGGCGAAGGATTCTAGCAGTGTCCGAGGTGCTGTCCAAGCCCAAGTCATGCAGGGGCGAGACTTGGCAAATGTCTAATCCAAGCATGTGCGCAAGATATGTTGAGATGAGGCGAAGGATTCTAGCAACACGCGGGGCGCTGCCCAAGCCCAAGTCATGCAGGGCAAACTTGGCACCATCTAGACGGGTATGTGCGCAAGACATACCAAGTGGTGAATCGATAGCAGGGACTATCCAAGCCCAAGTATGGAGGAGGTAGACTTGACACCATCCAGGCTAGCATATGCGCAAGAGATGCCAAGCAGCGGATCGACAATAGGGGTTGTCGAAGCCCAAATACGTAGAAGGCAGACTTAGCAACCATCCAAGCAGGTATGTGCGCAAGACATGTCAAGTAGTGGAGAATGTGATAGTGCACGGGGTGCTGTCTAAAACTACCAGGAATGTAGGGTAGACTTGGTGATCATGCGAGCAAGGCATGTCTGCACAACATGCCAAATAGCAACAAAGGTGTGGCGGTGTGCAAGGCCGTCTAACCTCAAGTCATGCAAGGGAAAAGACTTGAAATGCGGCAAACAGATGCAAAGGATTGAAGGTGCTGGGTCCGAGCATTTAGCCAAGTAAGGCTTAAGGAAAAGTCAGCCATGACATGTGGTGGGCACATGCAAGACAGCACAACGATGGAGTAGCAGGGGTTGTTTCGCCTAAGTTCATTACGCGGGACTTGGACCATGCACAAGGTGTGTATACAAGACTTTGGAGCGAGTCCAAAGCAACGAAGCAACAGGGGATGTTTAGTCTAAGTTCATTGCACGAAACTTAGGCCATGCACAAGGTATGTATACAAGACTTTGGCGCGATGCCAAAGCAACGGAGCTATGAGCCATGCATGCGGGCCTGCATAAAGACTTTGGCGTGTTGCCAAAGAAGCAAAGCCATGGGCCAAACACCTGGAGTGCGGACAGACTTTGGCGTGGTGCCAAAGCAGTGGACCATGGTCAAGCACAAGGAGTGCGGACTAATACTTGGCATGGGACCAATGCAGCAGAACCATGGGGCAAAGCACAAGAGATGAAGATTGTCGTTTGACGCGGTACCAAAGCGGCAAATCCATGAGCCAAGCAGATTGACATTTGGCGCGGTGCCAAATCAACAAAGCCATGGGAGCAAGAAGTGCAAGCTAACACTTAGCATGAAGCCAATTCAGCCAAGACATGTGGACAAAACGATTTTGAGAAGTTGAGTTAGTTTTGTACACTTGGCAGTGGTAGTTGGCACAACTATATTGTAACCTCTATTGTAACTGCCAATGTAACTGCTACCTATGCATTATAAATAGGTAGGGTTGTCATTGGAATGAGGCACCCAAGGGTGGCAGCCAAGGGTCACTACCAAAGGAGAGCCCAATTGATGAAGGAATTGTGGGAAAAGTGTGAGTGATTTGTATGGGCGGATCATGAGCATTTGTGAGCAATTCTGTATTATTCCACTTGTGTTCCTTTGTTGTTCGGAATAATAAAGGTTGGGTGTTTTCCCATAATTGTGGTGTGTTGCTTGCTGGTGGCATTATTTCATTGGAAATCTTGCCTTTGCATTGGATATTCTTTGTACCTCAGTGGTGCATTCGTTGGAAGGTTAAATCAAATGTGGAACTTGATCGCCACGTAGGAAAATTTTTGAAGTTAGAAATTTACATACTCTATATCTAATAATCACATTTATTGATAAGTTGACACATTGACCTCTGAAAATTGTTAAGTCAAAGTTTTCTTTACTGTCGAAACATTACGATGTGAATATAACAAATGCACCTTTGAAGTGTCAAGAGTGGATGATTATGGTTTCCATAAAGTTAATGACAACCTAATTAGGTCTAGTTTGTTCCTTAATAATTGAAATCATTGATTGTAAAATCAGTTCTAACTTTGCCACGTGTTCTAACACTTGTCTGTTTACCATATTTTGCATCTTTATTCCACTACATTTGATTTATATGCCTTTTTTTAAAGCATACAAATGTTTTCCATGCAACTTTATTTGATCTCTTATTTGTCTTGCTATGGTATATCCTTGTGTTAAATTCGGCTTTTCGTGCATAATTGGTTATAGAACGGAAATGTATCCTCTATTGATGAGAATTCCATCTCAATTGTTGGCTTTCGATCATTGACAACTTGGGGAATGAATAGCTAACCCTTGCCGCCATATTCTTCCATTATTGGGGAATATCAAATTCTTCAATTATCTGAAGTTCTCAACTAGGTTTTGTTGTAGCAATGAGATTCAAGCTGTTAAGAAGAGTAAAGGTTCTGCTCTAGATTATCAATTTGCTTTAAACTGTACACAGTGTTGTAGACTTTAACAATAACATATCTTATATATTATGCAAGAAATCATAAATTAAAGATATTGCTTAAGCATTGTAATTTAAAGAATTTAAAATTTGATCCAATAATTCTTCCCATAGTAATTTTCTCTGACAACATTGCAAATGAACATACTAACCAAAACATTATAGCAGATACGATTTCGTAGCTACAATGTGTTGGCTTGGTCTAAGCACATATAGTAGCTACGGTACCGTAGCTGCTACAATGCACTGGTCTAAGAATATTATAGTAGTTACGAAATCGTAGCTGCTACAGCGTGATTAGACAAAAATGTTGTAGCAGTTACGAAATTGTAGTTGTTATAATATTCTTATTTGTGATCCTACCATATTGTAACAGCTACGATTTCATAGATGCTACAACATTCCGGTCTAAAAATGTTGTAGCAACTATAAAATCGTAACTGTTATAATATGGTAGGACTACAAACAAGAGCATTGTAGCCGCTGCTATAATATTGTATTTGCTACAAAATTGTAGCATTTGGATGGAGGAGGAAGATGTTTAGCGTACGTACATAGGGGTATCAGCTTTGCATTTGCATGCAGGCTCTGTGAGGCGATGCAACACCAAGGAAGTTGCTTCAGGTAGTGACGGTGATCCGCGGCTCTGCAAGGCGAGCCGACATTGAGGGAAACGAGGGAGTTCTGAGAACTATTCAAAATATTTGGGTCTTTTTAAAAGGAAAGAGAGACAAAAGATTTAGGATTTTTTTAGTCTGACGAGGCACTGCTATAGTGGAAAAAATGGTGACAGAGTACTACTATAGTACAAATCGGGCATAGTCGCGTAGTGAGAGTCAGGGAGCATATTATCTCTGTGTGTATGTGTATGCGTGCCAGCCATTCGATCCCAATCAATTCATTAATCAATTGACACCTCCAATCGATTGGTGAGCCACCACAATCATGAGGCGTCTGTACACGCTCGGTCGCTTAGTCCGACCCAAACTATAACCTGGGAGGAAAAGGTGAACCCAAGGGCGAACGAGACTGAATTCCCGATTGTATTACAGTCGGAATCCAACCGCAATTGATTGCGAGATTACATCTCGAATCGATTCTAGGAATTGATTGACCCTCTCAGTCTATTGGTGAATCGATTAGGAGACGGACACGCATGAGTACGCGAGATTAAGATGCATAGTATATCACTTTCATATATATATATATATATATATATATATATATATATATATATATATCCACGTTACGAGTCCTTGATTAGATCAACATAGGAGCCTGTAGAATATAGTTAAGATTCGGCCAATGTAGGAGCCACATGGAAAGGTCAGATTCGGTAGCGCAAGAGCCGCATGGCAGGTTTAGAACTCTCGACCCACCAACATACCAAGCCAACCTCTCAACTCGCTAACATACGGAGCCGATTCGACCTATTGAGCCGAGTTTTAGACCTCTTAACTTCCCAAGTTGTCAACTCGCTGACTTCTAGACTTGTCAATCTTCCGAGCTTCCGGTATGCAATAGTTATTAACATAAAGGATATAACGGTTATTATAGTTTAAGGACATGACAATTATAATGACACCCTATAATGACCCCTTTAATGAGGTGAGTCCGTCCCCACGGGCTGGATCGGATGGTAAGACGTCTGTCCATTTACTTAGAGGTCACAGGTTCGAGGGTCGTCAGTTGCGCACAGAGATAAAATTCTGGTCTGCTGGCATTAATTCCCTCGACCCCAGGCGCCTCACCACACCAGTGATAATCGTGATTTACCTCCTCCGTATTGATCCTGGGACGGACTAGCGGGGGCGCTGGGAGGGAACATTTCACCTTTTTACTTTTACTTTAATGAGGTGAGTCTGTTGGACTCATGTTTATAAAGGTAAGGGAAGGAAACTCTTCGAGCAAGAAGAAAGAGGACAATGGAATCGTCAATTACTATCTCATATATATGGCTTACTATTTCATTTACTTGACTGTACATTTCTGATAATTTCTCCATTTTATTTTATTATTTGAGGCTATGACTTAGACATCGGAGAGATTCTACTAGGATAAGTCTCAGTGAATCCTATGACGTATGTTATTCTCTGCAAGAATCAAGCATGAGTTGATCAGACTCGACGAACAAGTTCTATGGGAGTTGACCCGTCCTTGTTCTCGGACCGGAACATATTATATAATTAATATCTTTTGATTAATTTGATGGCTTAATGATATTTTTATTATATATATAATTTTTTATTAAACAAATTATATCATTTAATCAAATATTCTTTATAAACTAATAAATTAAATGGGTTGCTTTAGTAGGACTGAAATCTATCATACATAACTAAGATAATAAATCATAATTTAAAATTATTTGTTTTAACTTTTAAAATTTTAATCTCGATTTATAAATTTAGAGAGTGAAAAGACTGAACTTAGTGAGCTAAATCGTTGATAGTGTTAACGGCGCCGTGGAACACAACAACAGCTGCCGTATGAGAGCCGCACTCGTAGTCGTGATTAGCGAGCAACAACGGGTAGAGACAGTAATCGATGCCGGAGACTACTATAAACAAAGATGATCGTTGTTACGTCGAGGTCTCCCTCGAGGACTGGCTGGAGGCACAAGTCGACCTCGTGGAGGCGTTGCTTGTTCGACGTAAAACTTGAAGATTAATTTTGGGGGGAAAATTATTAACATCGAAATCACGTAAAATCGTATATAATATATATCATCTATTTATTGAAATGATCGATTTAATAGAACCAAATAAAATTAAATAACATAATCTCAGATAAATAACTAAAATTTATTAATAATAATCTTTAATAAATCTGCATGCCCTTAGAGCGTGGAGGGAAAGAAAAAGAGGAGGGGGAGAGTAACTCAGCTCAGTGGAGACAAGATCTAAATATGCATTTTAACTCCTCTCTTATTCTTTTTTTTTTTTTCCTGTAACAAGATGATTATAATCTCACAAGCAACTTGATCTAAACAGAGTATTTGTAAGTTGTAACAGCGATAACTATGGAACTTAAGTAGAATCTCCATAGCTAAAACATCAATCAGAGGTAATAGATGGCGTTTAAACATGTCATTTGTTGCTTGAAATACAAAGATGACAGATCCATCTGCACCTAAAATATTATTGTGGAAACAGCTCGTATAAATTGACTCCAAATACTAGATGTAGTCATAGCTTCCCTCTTGATTTCTCCAGAGTTAAAAAACATTAAAATCTCTTATCTAATTTTTTAACATTGTGAAGCATTATAAAATATTGAATTAGAATTGAAATCTAAAGGTTTTCAGATGAAATATTAAGGGGCGTTTGGTTTGAGTCATTTTTTATTTTTATTTTTCAGAAAATCGTATTTTTTAATTTTCTGAAAAATGATTTTTTTTTCATTCTCCAGTTTTCCAGAAAACGCTATGTTTTTTTCTGGAAAACAAAGCTAGAAAATACAAACCAAACATGTTTTTCAGAAAATCACATTTTCTATAGAAAATGAAAATAAAAAACAGACTTAAAAACACAAACCAAACGCCCCCTTAGTTTCTCATCTAATTATTTTGCTCAAAGTAAAACTAATACAAGAAGTAAATTGTTTCTCATTCGAACCATTTTAACGGCAGTTCAAAACTCTTAAAAATAAAAAAGAAGAAAAAAAAATAGACCAAAAATGGAATTAAGAGCAAAATTTAAATTAGAAAAAAAAAAAAAGGTAAATGGAGAAGAATTAGAGGGCAAGGTGAGGATCGACTGCGAATAAATCGCCGATGTCATCGAAGAAGTCGTCATCCTGCCAGGTGGACAGCCTGCACTCGAGCTCGATTCCCGCGCCGATGAGAGCCTGACTTTGCTCTTCGGCTAAGAAGCCGATCGGCGCCGAGTCGTCAAAGTAGCGCCCCGCCCCCGAGCCGCCGAGTTCCGAGAAGTCATCAAAGAGCGCAGGAACCTCAAACGGCGGGAACACGCCGAGTTCCTCTGGCGAACTATCGCTGGCCGCCGATTCCGTCTTCGGCCGGGGTATGGTGACCTCCTCCGCCACGGAAGGAGAGGAGGACGACGAGCAGGAGGATGAGGAGGCAGGGGAGAAGTCGCGGAGGACGGAAGTCGGAGAGCAGAGTCCCCGCGATTCGTCGGTGGACTCGAAAACGGCGGAGATCGACACGGGGCTGCTCTTGGGAAGGTTCTTCGGGGAGCTCGCAGCAGGACGGGAGAAATTGATGGCGGCTCCGGGGCCGCGGAGCCGGACCGCGGCTGAGTCGTACACTTTGGCTGCCTCCTCGGCGGTGTCGAACGTGCCGAGCCACACGCGCACGCGCCGCCACGGGTCGCGGATCTCCGCTGCGAACTTGCCCCACGGCCTCCGCCGGACGCCACGGAACCGCTTCAGTCCGCCCTCGCCCTCTTCCGCGTCCGCAGCCGCCGCAACAGGGACAGCGGCGGCCTTCCTCTTCCGCAGCGCCCTGGCGGAGGGAGCAGGCCGGGGATGCATACGAATCTCCTGAACGTACCGGCGAACGCGGCGACGAGGTCGGTCGTCGCCGGAGGAGTCAGTGGCGTCGAAGTCGTCGCAGAAGATCCGCACGGTTCGCTGAGCCGGTTGTCTGCGCTTGGCCTGCGGCGCAGAGAGTGGCTTCTGCGTCACGGCGACGTGCTCCGTGCGCAGCAAAAACGCAACCGCGTCCATCGTTTTCAGAAGCAGGGGAATGAATCAAACCACCGTAAAAATCGAATTTTTAAGACGTTTCCTCCACCACCAGCATACGCGACACCTCCTCGATCCTGCTCCTGTTCATTCAGCCAACCCACCGTAAAAATGCAACCTTTTCCACGCCGAGAATAAAAAATAGCGAGCAGCGGAAAGGAGGAAGAAAAGCCGGAGCAAAACGCACGACACAAACAGGAGATCGTAAAAGGACGATTCCACTGCGATCCCATGCCCCATGCGCAGAAGAATAAAGCCGGATTGAATTTCGATAATCTGACGACGAGACCCTCAGAAGAATTAAAAAGCAGAGCATTCTGGCATTCTGCAATCTGCATTGGCTGGTTGAAATTTCTAGGAAAGCTACCAACTTTGCAACCCAAAGCACAAACAGCATTTGTACCTCCCCAAATTCCATACAGAACAGAGAGAGAGAGAGAGAGTGGCTCGTTGAGGAGTTGGCATTTACCTGGAAAGAAAGAGAGGCGAAGCAGCCCCTGTTCAAGCTTGCGCCTTGCTCAACCCACAGCAGCTAGCGTTGGTCGCCGCAGAGGTACAAGGCGCAGAGAGAGAGCGAGAAGAAGCAGAAGAAGATGATGCTGTGTCCAGAGGAAGATCGAAAGCTTCGTCGGAGCTTGGGATTTGGGGGAACGGAGACAGGGAAGGCCGGGGCAGGTTGCAGTTTTATAGGACCGAGAAGCAGCTCTGCACTCGAAATGCCTTTCTTTATTTGGAATTATTATAGAATTTAGTTCTTACCCCAAAAAAACACACACTTTAATTTCCCTTAAAAATATATACAAAATAGGATGGAAATATCGGCGTCGGCTCTCCTAAATCGGGTGCATTTTACAAAAACAGACGCCCCGACATTTATGGACGTAATCTAAGTAAAATATTACACCATTTTTTATGGTTTTAAAACAATTTTAGCATCTCCTATTTAATATTTATCTCCATAATTAATTCATTAGTTGGTGGTATGCATTATGAAATATCCAAGTATAGTTCGGTTCTCATTAATTAATAGTACAATCGACATTCCTAACTCTATTTGCCACATTAAATGGATGCATAGATGAAGCATTTATTCGGCCGGTACGGTACATTTTGCCATGAATTGGAATCTCATTTAATGTTCTAATCTTCCACAAACATTGGATCTTACACACACCGTCAAATTAGCGAGGTTAAATAATTCCACAAAAATTTATCTCCATCCAACTTTTAAAAAAAAAAAATGTTCATAAAAAATATTTTAGGAAAGCTAGAATACTGACAATATAATTTCTTTTTAGAACGTTTATTATTATGTTTTTTTTACAGCTGTAAATGGCTGTTATTATTACCATTTTTTATGTATTCAACACGGGGATTGGACGGCACTTGATTCCAACTTGGTTTCACCGCCTCAGCCAGTTGCCTCTCTGACATATTCACATGTTGTCTGCATATTTTAATTTAACCCCCTAATTTTAATTTTTTACATCGTTTGCATTCTATTTTTTCGTATGTATTTTTTGGCAAAAATTAAAAGGTTGTCAATTTTTTTTAATCAGTTCCGTTGTTACTTTAAGAATATTTTAATTTTAGTATTATTGTAATAATTAAATTATAATAATTATGACATGTAATTGGTATGATATGTAATTATATTTAAATGATTTTAATTAAGTTGAAATTATTTTATATTATAATATTTATGGTAGCTATACCTTAGTAGGATTAGAATAATTTTTTTGAATATTATAGTAATGTATAATTAATTTAATATCATTGAAAAGAGTATTGTCGTGATAAAATATAAAATGAAATATTATAGTTAATAAAAAAACAATATCTTTTAACAATTTTAATAAAAATATCATTCATTTAATTTTAATTTTATTTTATTTTATTTTTTCAATCTAGAAAATAAGTCAAAGTAAATGGGGCGTTTACTTGGCATGATCTCTCCACTAAACTCTTTTGAAATCAAACTAACTGTTTGAGATGAGTCATGGATGCTTGCGAGTTCAATTAATGCGTGGGAGTAAGCATTTATCGCTCTCGATTTAGGTTCCATGGTGGTCCATTAATTGATACCAACACAATCGCGTTGTGTGCTGAATCACTTTGCTGTGGAAAATAGAATCGAAAATGAGGGAATGAGACACTAGAAAGGATAATGATTGGGAGAGTAAAAATGGGAGAGTAAAAACCATAGTGAATGACGTGGTCTTTTGCATGCGCGATCTCCGACGGGTTCAACGTGCCCCCCAGGGTATAGTTTGATTCGGGGCGGCGGCCGAAGGCCGCCGATGGTGTCCAAACGATAATCGGACGTGTGCATGTAAAGTGTCACGTCATGCCACGTCATGCCACATCATTCACTATGGGTTTCATTCTCCCATTTTCACTCTCCCTATCATTACTCCACTAGAAAAATACAATGAATGAGCCGATCAGTTTGCACTGGGGGGAGTTAAATAAATAAATACTGAATGGATCGGAGCGAACCTGGTTCAGGTGGAACGGGGTCGGGCACGAGACGACCATGTGCATGGATTCGCCCGCATTGGGTTATTGCGTTGGGCGCACCACCCGACGAGAGTTTTCCCCGATGTAGCTTTTATTACTAAGGCACCTCCATCTCTCATTATCAGGCTGCATTTTGTTGAAGGTGGCAGAATCAGCGTTCTAAAAATTAGACCGGACCAGTTGAATCAGGAACAGATCAGATTTTCGATCCAAGTTTACTCTGAAAATCAGCTATTTAAGAATTGGATGCGAACCATTCTGAACCGGCAGGGAACCGATGAACCGGACAAATCGAAAAAATCGAACAAACCGACTTGGTAAATTTTATTTTTAATTTTTTAATTTTTTCCCCTTTTGCAGTTTTGCTTTCTTATTAAAAAATAAAAAAATAAAAAATAAAATATCAAAAACCCAGTTTGCTTTCACCCAAAGTCTCAAACGAACAAACTTGTTGTTTGCTTGCAAGAGAGCCACCGCCGCTAGCCTCTCGTCGTGTCGCCCTGCCTCCACCAGCCTCGCCGTGTCGCCCTACCTCCGCTAGCTTCGCTCCACCGCCAGCCTCGCCCGACCGCCAGCCTCGCCCCCCCAGGCTCGTTGCATCATCGTGCTGGCATATGAAGGCGGCAGGCAATATATGACATATTTGGAAGAGTGTTTTTGCATGTACTTTACTAGTGCCCCCTATTTAAGTGTTTATAGGTGAACAAATACTATCGTGATATAGTTTTAACTTCTAATAAGATTTTTCAATTCGTATCCAGATTTTTTGAACCCAATGGTTTTAAACTTCAATTTTTCTTTAAAACTAATTCTTTTTTCAAGAATACCGTACTAAGTTACTGATAAAAACATATCACATGTTCGATCTAGTTGATCTAATCTTGAAGAAAATAGTTGAATAAGTTGTTAATTTCATATATTTATATAAATACATGCTTTATTACGTATCTGTTATATCTTCGTTAGACCCTCGGTTAAATCGGTTAAACCTCTGAATCCTTGCTCTGACTGGCTCGATGTCCGATCCGGTTCTCAGAACATCGGGTGGAATATAAAAGTGTAATTGAGTCGAGTTGAATAATAAGAACTTCGTACTTGTATTAAGTTGGATCTCTAAATTCGAATTTGACTCGAGTTTCATTCCAACTTTAATTCTTAAATTCGAAATCGTAATAAAATTAAATAGCTCAAATTTGATTCGAAAAAAAACTTATTTAACAATTAAACAAGTTTAATTCAAATTCATTTAAGATAATTAATTGTAATAATTAATAAAATATTATATATATAAGTCTATTAATGAATATGTTCGTGAGCACATGAACCAAATATTGTTAAGTTTGAGCTCGATATGATAATGTTTTCGAGCTCGAAATTAGGCTCGAGCTCAATTTGTTAACTTAATCGAATGAACTTTTTTACAAAATTAGGCTCGAGCCTGGAATAGTTCGCGAATAGATTAACTCGTTTACACTCCTAAATATACATATAGATGATATGCTGCGCAACTCTGTGTTCACAATTATACGTAATTTTCACTGTAACGATGTCTTGTCAATTTTTTTTTAATTTTCAACTGTAATAGTTGAATCATACGTCAAAGTTATCCGTCAGAATTAAACCAACACATTATTCTAATTTCTCCTTTCCCTCTCAAAACTCCCCTGATTTCCTCGACTGCACGTTCCTCAGAGTTTTCACTAATCAACTCTCTTGGTATCGCCTTGGCTGCTTGCGACTGTTCACTTGCAGTGTGTGCTCCCATTTACAATGGATTTTGATCCTCTCAAAACTCCCCTTCGATTTCCTTGGTGGGGTGCATTCACATTGGGGCGCCAAGATTACTTCTGGGCGCCCGACGTCTCAATCGTGGACACACATTGCGAGCGGGCTGTCACAGAGCATATCAAAACTCTATGTATATAGAGAAATTTTATGCTGCATGTCTGACGTGTGCAATTGAGGGGTAGTCTGCTGATTGACATGTGGGTGACACGGCGAGGCTGTGATTAATCATAGGTCTTATTTAACAATTAAATAAGAGAGCGAAGTATAGGTGGAATGGGCAACTAACATTTCTAATTCCTTAATGACTTCGCGGATCTCAGGAATCTAAACATTCGCCCCCATGACCCGAAGTAATTGCTTGAAGTGGTCCTAAGAGTTTCACGAGTTCCAATGCCCGACGATGATGGTCGTCAATTACTCATTAAGAGCGTATGGGGCGTCTTAATGACCAAAAATCTTTTCTGACGCGACGTGGCAGACTCTCCTTGTAGCACCCTTCTCTCGATGTGATTAATCAAGGCATACCAACCAGCGACTATAATAGCCGCACGCTTCGAGATCCACGGCTAACTCTCATCCACGTGTCTCGCCTCCATCCCTTCTATGTTTCTACCATCTCCCTATAAAAGGGGATGCATATATGGTCATCCACCTTCTTGCACTGCCGACCATCGGAGATTGTTCTATCTTCTTTCCATTTTGCCAAAGTCGCTTCCAGTGTAAGCTTTCCTCCTTTATCCTTCTTCCTTGATCATCCATACTTTGTTCCCAGAATCATGGGCAAGAGTGAGAAAGCAAAGGGAAAGAAAGGAAAGAGTAGAAAGGGAGGAGATGCTGGGAACCCAAAGGAATCGTCATATCAGCCGGAATGGTATGAGGTCACATCATCGAGAGTTAAGCCCGGAGTTTTGCAGGCCACTTGTGAAACCAATGGTATCCCTATGGATTTTGATGTTAGGGCACCTAGTCCTGACCAATCCTCAATAAAACCTCCCTTAGGATTTTATACTTTTTTCTTAGGTCAAGTAGAATGCGGTCTCTGCATTCCAATCCTCCCTTCTTCATTGCCATCTCGAAGTACTTCATCATTCCTCTTCAACAGATGGCCCCAAATGCCTTTACCCAAATGAGCGGGGTCTTCATTCTATTCAAATTGTTCGGAGTACGTTTAACCCCTCGTTTCTTTCACTATTTTTTCCTTTTGAGCGTTGCATCAAGAGGAGCTTTTCGTTTCAGAGTACGGGCTAGCCACAGGTTCATAGGTGACCTCCCTTCCTCGCATAAAGGATGGAAAGAACACTTCTTTTTTATCAGACTTCCTGAGCATCCTTTCTCCCTACTCTTTGGTTGGAAGGATTACCTCTCCTCCCCGAACTAGGCGATTTTTAGGGTGATGAGGGGTACCAACAAGCCAGGGCCATCTTGGCTGGGAGGGAGTTCCGTGGACCGGACTTGGTCCGTTGTGAAGGCTTGCTCTATAGGGTTGGGGTTAGCCCCAAGGCTACCGGCCTTAACTATGACCTAAGTAAGTCTTCTGTTTGTATTAACGCTTGTTTATACTAACTAATACTCTTTTGCTCTCTTTGTAGAATCCATCATGCTTGCTCGATCGATAAGCAAACTACTCAAATGGGAGCTAGAGGATAAGAAGGCCTTCACCACTTAAAAAGCCCAAGAAGACCCACTCACTGACTCCTCTAAGGATTTTGAGAGGACCCACAGTCAGAAGCCTCCTACCTTGGAGCTGCTGACCGCTCGGGAGGCGAGTCCCTCCTCCACCACTATTGTCACACAAGGTCGCAATGCTCAACTAGCACTGGTTCCTACCTCCACAGTTGCATTGTCACAAGGGACCAACTCTCCACCCCCACGACCCAAACTCCTCCTTCTTCTAGCAGATGAGGAAGAGGAGGACACACCCTTGGTTCTTATTGAGAACTCAGATTCTGCCCTAGCCCTCTGGAAGAGAAAACTTCAGTCCAGGCAAGTACTCGGAGCAACATCTGACGACCTTGAGGAGCTTATCATGCCCTCCCACCACCGAAAAGAAGCAACCCCAACAGTCGAAGAGCCCCAAAAGGAGGCCGCACTATCCCCCCCCCCCCCTTGGATCGTCCCTCGATTGTTCTTTCTCCTGGGACTATCAGCCACAATGGCAAGACAGTTCACTTTGCCCAGCCAGAGTTCATTAGCGATCACCTCTGCAGGAAAACTCAAGTCGTTGACCAAGCTGCTATGATCAGACCACAGACATTACAGATCAAGGAGCTATGCCGGGGGGGGGGGGGGGGTTCAGACCCTAGAAGATACTTCCTTAAGTACGGATGATAACTTCTCGGGGCTATCCTTCATACCTGTCGAAGATATTCGCCGAGTAGATCCCCCCGTCCTCGTCCACCCTTTCGAAACCATATCGGGAATCCCCTCCCCCCGAAGCCGAGAGGCAATCAAGGAGCATAGAGGCCTACGTGATTTCTCTCAAGGAGGTGGGCTTGAGAGAAATCACTTAATGAGGCATTAGTCTGAAACTCTAGACAAGTTTAAGGAGTTCAAGAATGAGGTAGAAAATCAATGTGGCAAGAAGATTAAGGCCCTTCGGAGTATTCGAGATGGCGAGTATCTAAGCTAAGAGTTCATTAATTACCTAAAAGAGTGTGGAATAGTTTTCCAACTTACACCTCCTAGAACGTCAGAGTGGAATGGTGTTTCGAAAAAGAGAAATGACATACTCATGGATATGATTAGATCAATGATAAGTTATACAAGTCTTCTGATGTTGTTCTAGGGTTATGCTTTAGAAACAACATCATACATACTTAACCAAGTTCCAACTAAGTCAGTAGATAAGACTCCTTATAAATTATGATTTGGAAAGAAACCAAATTTATCTTTTCTTAAGACATAGGGTAGTGATGCTTACGTGAAGAATGAAAATTCTGATAATTTTGCAACAAAATCTATAAAGTGTATGCTTGTAGATTATCCCAAAGCTACAATGGGATATTATTTTTATCTCCCAAATGAGCACGAAATTATTGTTGCACGATATGTTACCTTCTTAGAAAGAGAGTTTATTTCTAAAGTAAGTAGTGGGAGTAAGGTAAGTCATAAAGAAATTCCAAACTCTACAAACAGGTTGGAAGATGAATAGTTGGACGATAAGACAGTGTCACAAGTACAGTGTCTCCTTCATCCGAGACTACTCATGAAATGCAAGATCAATGTAAATCTACAAGAATATAACAGATATAGTTGGTTGGTAACCCAAAATAAGGAAGTACTACTCATCGATGATGATGAACCATCGACTTACGAGGAAGCAATTGCTTCAAGTGATTTTGAGAAATGGCTAGAAGCCATGAAATTTGAAATTGACTCTATGTACACCAACCAAGTATGGGAATTGGTTGATGTGCCAGTTGGGGTAAAACCTATAGGGTACAAATAGATTTTTAAGAAAAAGATTGATATGGATGGGCACATAAATATCTATAAAACAAAGCTTGTAGCAAAGGATTTCAATCAACATCAAGGAATTGACTATAATGTATGCTTTATATGCACTCAATCAAATATCTTGTATGCTTTAAGCATGATGAGTAGATATCAGTCAGATCCTGGAGAGGGTCATTGGACTGCAGTAAAGACTGTCCTCAAATATCTTAGAAGAACAAAGAACATGTTCTTAGTTTTTGGAGGAGACGAGGAATTAATCGTTAGAGGATATACTAATACCCATTTTCATATAGATCGAGATGATATGAAATCGCAGCAATGTTATGTGTTTTGTTTAAATGGTGTAGTTGTTTGTTGGAGGAGTTCCAAGCAGGAGACAATAGCAGATTCAACAGCTCAGTCCAAGTACATAGCAACTTTGGAGTCAAGAAAGGAAGCTATGTGGATCAAGAACTTCATAATGGAGTTTGAAGTAGTTCCTAGCATTGTTGGTCCAGTTGTGTTATACTGTGATAATAATGTGGCCATAGCGTAGGCAAAGGAGCTAAGGTTTCACTAACAATCCAAGCATGTGCTAAGTATGTATCACCTCCTCAGAGAGATTGTCCAGAGGGGTGATGTGTTAATTAGCAGAGTAGATATCAGCGAAAATATCGCGGACCCACTCACAAAGGCCTTACCTTTGTAGAAATACGTGACCTATGTGAGGAACCTAGGACTAATAGTCTATAGTGTTTGACAATAATGCAAGTAAGAGATTGTTAGTATATGCACTTATGTGCCAAGACACTTCTTATATAGTTATGGATAATTATTTAACAAAGATAAGTATTTATCGTTAATCATTTACTTTTCTACATATATTTGTTTAATGATAAAGTCGCACAGATTAATGGTTATATTAATCTGAAAGCAGTCCTTGATCAAATATATATCTAGAAGGGATATAGATATCTAAATCAACGCTAAATATGACTAGATCGAGAGAGACTGAGGGATGGATATCGAAGTTGTATTTGGGGGTGTCTTGCGTTTAAAAGTATACTGGACACGATCCGCTTGAGAGGAGATCACATATTAAGCATCATTAGTCGTTCATCTTAATAAACGAGTGTAATTGATCTTTTGAGTTGAGACCTTTATTTATTCTATGCGTGGAGTTATATATTTTGACACTGTAAAAATCAGTCTTTAATCAGATTATGATTAATATGGTAGTTGAGTGTATGACAAAGCATAGAGAGGATAGTGTTGAGTCAATAGAGGATTCATCGCTCTCTTAGATTTGGGAGTTAACATCCTAACCGCTTGATAGAGATATTAATGACTCATAATCTATGGTCATGAGAGGAATGATTTATCATTCAAGAGAAGTCTATTATATCTTGGAAATGAAGTAAAATAATTAATTTGGTGATGATGCATAGTACACCAAATTAATTGGGATATAGTCTAAATGAAGATATTGAATTACATAGTAATACGTTCTAGGTGGTTTATAGTTTATAACTAATATTTTATCACGTGGGTGACTAAAAACTTTTGCTAGACGGTTACCATAATCTACGTATAAATTTACATTGCATTCGTGTATAGAACCTAAAAGGTCGCACACATAACACTAGACATGAACATTATATATAAATGATTATTTCAGTGGATACTAAAATTAATAAATTTATTATTTCAAAATTAAAATTAATTAGATTATTAATTAATTTTGAAATTAATATTGGAAGTTAGTACCGATTAAGATTAAATATAGATTTATTTGATTCAAAATTTAATTGTTACATTGTTAAATTTACTATTATAAATTTTGTTTTAATTTAACAAATTGAATTAATTGATTTGTTTCAATTTAACAAATTGAATTAAATTAATTCAGTTATTAATAAAAAAATAGAAACATAAATGTTTCATTCTTTTGCTATTAATGGATTAAAAGAAACCTATCAGTAAACATCAGTTTCAAGATAAAAACTTTCTTATAAAAAGGGTCATTCCTATTTGATTGAACATAAGATAGGAAAAAGGAAAAACAAGAAGAAGAAAAGAAAAAAAATAGAGAGTTTTATTTGTGTTGATTCTAATATTACTTTTAAAAGTTTTATTGATATAAGAGGTTAACATCTAACGTATCGTATCAGATTCATGATCTAGTGCGTGTGAATATCACTATAGGAGTCCCACGTGTGACTCTCGTTTTATAATATCCATTCACATTTATCAAGAACCATAAGATATAATTTCATTTATATTATTTTATTTAAAAATTATATGTATCACGAACAATAATTTTATGAAAAAAATATACTTTATTATTAATTACTCGATTACGCTAAAAATCCATCAATATATGCAACAAAAAAATGTCAAATTTCTCTGGTACAAGAAGGAGGCATCTCGATCCATTGTGTCAATAATCGACTATTTGCTTTTTAAAGTAAATATTCATTATCTAATTAGTGTATAAAAAAATTTACGTATCTTGATACATAAGTATCTAAACTAGTGGCCATGATATTCCAAAGATGCTAGACTTGAATGGGTAAATATGCTTGTGGATGTAAATCATTTTGAGAAATTTAAGCTCTATTTAATTTTGATTGTTAAATATAATCGAGGATTGAAGTTTAATTACTTAGTACGTGTCAGAGACATAAATATTGTTGTCTCCAAGTATTTTCATATCTCTACTTGTCATGACATATATACATACAATCAATGAAAAAGTTTAGGGAATGTTTAGTTCGCTTTATTTTCTATTTTCTTTCACTAAAAATTGTATTTTTCTCATTTTTTAAAAAATAATTTTATTTCATTTTTTAATTTTTTAAAAAATGTTATATCTTTTTTTGGAAAATAAGTCTGAAAAATACAAATCAAATATATTTTTTTAAAAATTATATTTTCTGTAAAAAATAAAAATGAAAAATAAACGTACCAAACGTAATCTTACTCTCTTAAGTGCCCTTGACTTCCCTATGAGTGCAATGAATCAAAACAAGACGTGCACACCACCATCTCTCCATGTAAGGGAAGATACGAGTAGTTTAACATTAACATGCATGAATTGTGATGTATACCCTAGAGCCATCTAATAAGTACACAAACAAGTATTAGGGTTTATATATATATATATATATATATATATATATATATATATATCCCACTCGTGTGCATGAACACTCTTTCCCTTATTGTTTATGCACACCCTCACATTAATTTCATAATCTTGTACTGAGATTCAAAATATAGCCAAAATATTAATTCATAAATTGACATGACATCCTTTTAAACTATAGATTTTTTTAAAGAAAGTGTAAATAAAAAAGTATTTGTCAGTGATTGCATATGGTGCATGCATGCATAAAGATTCTTCTCTGTAATTAAGACTCTCGACTAAGTAATAAAAATAATAATAATAATAATATTATTATTATTATTATAATAGTCACTCTTTAAAAAATGAAATGGACATGGATTCACTTCTTCTTTGAGTGCCAAAATATGTATTTTATGCCAAGATATCACTGCCATCAATGCGGTTTAATGGTGACAAAATATCATTCGTTCATTTCAGCGCCCAGCGCCCATCAATGACGGTCTGTGGTTCATAGTTGTGTATAACAAAATGTACATAATTGGGGTACATACTTTTCATGTCTCAAATTTATATTAAATTAACGATTTTAATATCAAAATTTTTTAAAAAATTTTATAATCTAATTTAAAAGTAATAATTTTAATATCATACAATGGGAGATACTAAATCCTTTAAAAAAAAAATTATGATTGAACACTATAATCCAATTGAGAATATGAATCCTACGGATTTTTTATTTATAATTTTTTTTTATCTTGAACACTATAATCCAATTGAGAAAGTGAACATTAGGAATTTTCGGCTTTTTATTTTATTTTTTAGTTTAAATACTATAACATAATTGGAAAGGTGAACACTAAAATAAAATTAAAGTGTTAACTTTAGGATAAAAAAATATTTTTAAAAATTTAATATCATAATCATCAATTTAGTATCAAGTTTGATACCTAAAATGCCTTTTCCTCTTAATAATAGGGTGGCAAATTATATATAAAATTCAGAGGGCGTTTGGTAAGCGGGTTTAGAAGACGGAAATGAGAATAAAATCTATTTCATTTCCATTTATGATGCTTGGTATATGAGAATCGGAATCAAAATATGGATATGATACCCTTGATTTTATAACTCAACCTCCACTAGGTTATCACTGAACTTATAAACCCCTCACTCAAAACTTATTATCATTCTCATTATCGAATATATACCAAATGCCTCCAGGTTAAATATATTTCATCATGGTTTGAAATTCAATTGAATTTTATTTTTTTCATATTAGAAAAATGTTATGGTAAAACTTCATTTGAAACGATGTGGTAGAAAGCAACGACTTCAATTGATAAGGGGGTAATACACTTGAATTACATTGCAATCGCGTAAGGCATATTTTAAACACCAAAATTAAGTTTCCTACATTTTCTACTGGATACTGTAGGATCGGGTCGACCGGCTAGAGGGGGGTGAATAGACGGTTTATGAAAAATAAGCACTAACACTCGTCTTTAAAAAGAAATAAACTTGGTTGCAACAGAGTCGTTGCTTCCAAGGCAGTTGATGCTCAAACAGAAACTCCTTAAGGCGGAGTAGCCTTTACAGTTGTAGCACAGAGAAAGCTTAGAGAGAAAGAGAGTTTACAACTCAATGAATTGAATTTCTAAAGCAAACCTCTAAGTCTATTTATAGTCTAAGAGAATAAATCTGGATGGTTGATTGTTGATCACTTTTCTCTTGGTCGTTGATCCATGGATGTAATCTGGATGGTTGATCTTGGATGGGATTAAACTGTATCCATTGGATTTGATTAAAGGATAATGTAATATTATCCTTTAAGTTTTAATTATTTTAATTAAAACTTTATCTTCCCCCCTTGCTCGAGATGATTGTTGTATCCATCTCGCTGTTATAATCTAGGTAGCAATATCGCCAATACATATTTGCCAACGCCCTTTATCCCAGTTGGTAAGTGGATTTGTGTATTTGGTTGAGGACTTGGGTTCGATCCTTCCTTGGCATCAAAACTTTATTTTTTTTTCTTTTGGGTGAATTTCTTTCATTTCTTTTGGGCGCTTGGACTAGTCTTTTTGATTCTTCGTCTTCTGGGTGATTTCCGGCCAACCGAAGTTAGGCTCACCCGAACCCGACTCCGGCCTTTCGACCCTCGAGCGTCCTTCCTCCCGGCTTCTCGTCCCTCGGACACCGCGCACGTCCTTCTCGCTCCACCGGTGTACTCTTCCGCAGCTTCCGCGTCCCTCGGATTGTACTGAGCCCGTCGGCTCACTTCCCCGCGCAATCCTTCTCGTCCGCTGCGTCTTACGCTCGACTTCCTCCGTACCTAAGTTCCTGCACACTTAGCAGAGGAATTAAAACCAACAGGACCTAACCTAACCTGGTTGATCACATCAAAACCAACCGGGGCACCAACAATCTCCCCCTTTTTGATGTGGATCAACCCAAGTTTAGTTAGGGTAAACAAAAAAAAACAATAAAACTAGAACTAAATTAAGCAGTTAAGCATAGAAAAAAATATTGCAATCAATAACCACAACCTCCCCCTAAACTTAAGCAACTCTCCCCCTTTGATCACAGCAAAAATGGAGCACAAAAAATAGGGAAAGGAAAAAATATGATTAGATCTTAGAAAAATGTGAAACATTTTTTTTTTGAGCCGTGAATAGATTAAGTGCATATCACCGAAATTTAATTTTTGGATAAAAAATTTCCAAATATTTTTTAAAATTAAAAAATACGAATTTCAATTAAAAATTTATAGAAATTAATTCGTCCATTGGAAAATTTTAAAAATTTTTGTACAAGTGGAAGATAAAATTGTTGCTTTTTACAAAAATTTCCAAATTAAAATCTATTTCGTATATTAAAAAAAATAAATCATATAGTGGCAGAATAAAAAATTCAAAGATATATTTTTAAAATTCAAAAATCTCATGAAAAATAAAAAAAAATTTACCAAATTTAATTGACTATGTGTAGATCTAAAAAAAAATCGGTTCTTGCAGAATAAATTAATTTTCTATTTTTAAAGTTAAAATTTTATTTTTCAAAAGAAACTTAATCATAAAATGTGTTAATCTATTTCTAATTTTGCAAGACAAATTATGCAGTAATAGAAAACTAATTCAAAATTGATTTTGGTATCCAAAATAGATTTCTATCGACAGGATTAACTAAAAATTTGGATGGAATGTAATTCTTTGACACCTTTTTAAATTGGCCTTTATGGTTTTTAAAATACCAATTCAACTTTTCAGGATAACTATTTTTCTTGTGTCGCAAACAGACAATATCACATTCTAATTTCTCAACTAAATTTTTCAGATCAATATTTTCATTTTTTAATTTAGAATTTTCTGTTTCTAATCTGCAATTAGATTTGAGCAAGGCTTTAACACCAGCATACATTGATCATGAGGAAGAAAACAAACCTCACTTACCGGATCGCTTTCGAAAAGCGAGGTTCCTTCTTCGTTGTCGCTTTCTGATGTCGCTCCCCCTTCTACACTGCTCCTCTCTTGATGACTTGCCATCAGCGCAAGTCCCGCGTACTCTTGAACTTCTGATTCGTCCGACGAGGTCTCGTCCCAGGTGGCCTTCAATGCCTTCTTTTTCTTTGGCTGGTTTTTGATTTTGGAACACTGATCTTTTAGGTGTCCCTCCTCGTTGCAGTTGTAGCATCGGACAGTTCGTTTCTTCGGAGACCGCCTTTTCTTCTGCATTCTCGAAAAGTTATTAGCTATAAAAAAACTTTTAAACGAACTTACTATTTGCGTTGTCTCGTCGTCCGTCGAGGATTCTGACTCCTTCTCCGTTCTCCTTGTGTTTAGGGCCAGATTCTTCGTCTTTCTAAATCCTGCCCACCGAGATTCGTGTAATTCGAAAATGGAAAACATTTCATCTAATGTACTTACCTCTAAATCTTTGGAGATGTAATAAGCGTCGACGATTGAGCTCCACTCCTGGGTCCTTGGGAAGGCGTTGAGGGCGTATCGAATGGAGTCGCGATTACTTACCGATTCGCCGAGTTGGGTGAGTCCGGAGATTAGCTCCTTTATTTTGGCATGAAGTTCAGCCACCGTTTCTCCTTCCTTCATTTGCAGGTTTATCAGCTGGTTTCGGAGGAGATCCTTTCTTGCTGATTTGGCTTCAGAGGTACCCTCATGAAGTTCTAGGAACTTCTCCCATAATTCTTTTGCGGAGTGGTAGTTGCCGATCCGGTTTACCTCTTGAGTAGGCAAGACTGTTAGGAGGTGGAACTCGGTCTTACCATTGGTAACAGATTCCGACTGCTCCTTCTTATTCCACAAGCTTTCTTCTTTTTCATCCCCGTTCGCATCTTTAGGAACTGTAAAACCATATTTTATTGATAAAAGAATATCAAAATCTGTACGAAAAAATACCTCCATTTTTTTCTTCCAGACGGTGAAATCCCCTTCGAATTTAGGTGGATGAATGTGCGCGCCGACCATCGTCTTGTTGCTTTCTCAGGCGATTAGTCCTTCAAAAGCGAACCCGCTCTGATACCACTTGTAGGATCGGGTCGACCGGCTAGAGGGGGGTGAATAGACGGTTTATGAAAAATAAGCACTAACACTCGTCTTTAAAAAGAAATAAACTTGGTTGCAACAGAGTCGTTGCTTCCAAGGCAGTTGATGCTCAAACAGAAACTCCTTAAGGCGGAGTAGCCTTTACAGTTGTAGCACAGAGAAAGCTTAGAGAGAAAGAGAGTTTACAACTCAATGAATTGAATTTCTAAAGCAAACCTCTAAGTCTATTTATAGCCTAAGAGAATAAATCTGGATGGTTGATTGTTGATCACTTTTCTCTTGGTCGTTGATCCATGGATGTAATCTGGATGGTTGATCTTGGATGGGATTAAACTGCATCCATTGGATTTGATTAAAGGATAATGTAATATTATCCTTTAAGTTTTAATTATTTTAATTAAAACTTTATCTTCCCCCCTTGCTCGAGATGATTGTTGTATCCATCTCGCTGTTATAATCTAGGTAGCAATATCGCCAATACATATTTGCCAACGCCCTTTATCCCAGTTGGTAAGTGGATTTGTGTATTTGGTTGAGGACTTGGGTTCGATCCTTCCTTGGCATCAAAACTTTATTTTTTTTTCTTTTGGGTGAATTTCTTTCATTTCTTTTGGGCGCTTGGACTAGTCTTTTTGATTCTTCGTCTTCTGGGTGATTTCCGGCCAACCGAAGTTAGGCTCACCCGAACCCGACTCCGGCCTTTCGACCCTCGAGCGTCCTTCCTCCCGGCTTCTCGTCCCTCGGACACCGCGCACGTCCTTCTCGCTCCACCGGTGTACTCTTCCGCAGCTTCCGCGTCCCTCGGATTGTACTGAGCCCGTCGGCTCACTTCCCCGCGCAATCCTTCTCGTCCGCTGCGTCTTACGCTCGACTTCCTCCGTACCTAAGTTCCTGCACACTTAGCAGAGGAATTAAAACCAACAGGACCTAACCTAACCTGGTTGATCATATCAAAACCAACCGGGGCACCAACAGATACTTGAATGGAGGACGTACGTGCGTGGCTAATACTATTTATATATACTTCTTGTTGTGATTCAAAGACAGCCAATTTGATAAGTATTTAATTGATCAATAAACTAGTAATAGGATTGAAATCTTAGTCATTATAGTCGACTGAACTTGATTTACTCAAATAGATGTCTAAGTAGTCTCGAAGCTTGTCTATGTATGAACTTGAAATTATAAATAGTAGAGCAAAGGGATCTCTCAAGGTGACCATCAAGAATTCATTTAGAAATTATTTATTATTTATTCATTCTTTCCCTAGCTTAGTGCTGTTGACAACTTTTAAGTCTGAAAGATTTTCATTCTATAAAGATTTTAACTCTTAATTATTCTTTATTTTCTCAATGCTTTGCTCTATTTGTATTATTTGAGGAGAAAAATTAAAAAAAAAAATTTCAACTTTTATTTTTATATCTTATATAAAAGAAATAATTTTTCTATATAATGTTTCTCTAGTTTTAGAAAGGAGAAAATTGTAAAATAAATTTTAAATAGTGATTTACTTGATGAAATAGTAGGCCATAGAATAAGGCTAATGGTCTAAACCTAATTGTGTCTTGATGAATCAATCTTCGACAAGCTTAGCAAATTGTAGTCAAGAAGCACTACCACTAGACTCCAGATTTACTAGATAAATGAATTAGCGGAAAAGACCGTTTACTTTCAAGATTAGTCGGGTAAAGTCTGAACATCTGGATTATAAAAACGCATGACTCTAATAAATGACTTCTTGTCCATGGAACATGGCAACTGCTCACAAATGGTTGATTCACTTAACCAATGCCATGCACTGTGATCAAGAGCATTTGGAGGAGACTCAGACTGCATCAAGGTTTAGTCCATCAAACGCAACAGGTCTGGCCATTCGATTCCAAGGTGTAATCCATCGAAATGTTTTTCCCCTATTGATCGAGATGCTTAATTTACGTCCAGACAGAGTTGAAGCAGTCGATAACAAGAAGGTTATCAGTGGATAAACAATTGCAGTCGAATTCTGCCAGGAAAAGAAAATTGCAGAAAAAAAAGAAAAAACTTTGAAATGTATTGATGACCATCTGCAGGGACAGCAGTGGCCCGAGGTTGGGTTGGGGGAACGAATGACAGTGGACATGCCTTGATCAACAAAATGTTCTCAAAATCCAAACAAATTGATCGATTGAATCGCATAACTCCAATCTATGCATTTGTATACAAGTCTAAATTCAATCAAGTTTGTCCCTTCTAAAGCATCTGAATAAGAAAACTTGATCATATAGCCAACTTCTGCTTTACTTGAGGCTGTGAGTCATGACAATTTTCCATTCGAGACCAAATAGATACCACACTAATAGTTCAACCAAATTCTCTTGTATGCATCCTTGGACTAGATCCTGTATGCACTATCTTTTCTTTTTGGGAATCTTCTCGAAACCACAAGCTAAAACCTTGCAAATGATCCTTTCAAGAAATCGGTATTTTTTTCCCTTCATTTTAGCTCTGAAGCAACACGAGAGATCTGATCTCAAGTACAGACAAGGCTTGCAAGCTTTCTAGGCATGAAGCTGAAACCTGAAAAGAACTACTGCCAACTTTATTTATTAACTTGAAAGTATGCTTCCCAAACGACAAACCTAGGTGCTAACATATTGTCCAAGTTAGCCATCTTTATCAACCATGCAGTATCTACCATGCAGAGTACTTGGGCTCCTGTTATCTGCCATATCTTAAGATAGGGAAAAAGATATTCAGTGAAGAGAAGGAACAAGTACGCGCAGCTTTTTCTTCTCCATAATTCAGCTAATAAATGCACAATTTGCAGATTTACAGATGTACAGGAGAGGGCCAAAGTTAGATGAGCATGAACTGTAAACATAAAAAAGCTTAAAGTGAACTGAGACCTGACAGTGCATGCCAAGATTTTACAGACACAGTAGAATTGTTTTATCATCTGGCGTTTGATGAAACAAACTTATGTAAGTGCATCAGTAGGATTTGAATTTTGATCATAAACAAAGATTTGCTGGGAAAGTTGGTCCAAAAAATTAGCACGAAAGTAGTTGTGAAATGGCCATCTTCAATGGAACTGACTGATTGCATTTTGAATTTCTGTTCATTGGATTGAAGAACGAAATGGTAAGAACACAAACTTTCTTTGGCATACGAAGCAAAATCATGAACCAGGCATCAGGGAGTAATCTCAAGCCTAGGCTCAAAGCAGAAACCAGTGAAGACCTGCAAAGGAAACCTCTTAGTCAAAGGGGATTTCACTGACCATTTCCACAGCTTCAAGCTCATGTCGAAAGTTAGCAACGCCGGCGATCCGAAGCTTTGTATGTAAATAAGGTCATCGGCGCCGCTACTAGTGAAGACGTCATCGAATTCCCCGAACCCCTGGAAGAACTTGTGGGGCATTCGTGCGATTTCGCACCATTCCTTCTGGTGAAGTTCCCAGATGCCTATCCCCTTGATGATGCCCGGCCTGCCATGTTTCCCTATGCCCCCAACCATGACCAGCCTATCCCGGAGATTCATCAACCTTCCACAGGTGAGGGAAAAAGGAACCGGCACGGCCATTCGCATGATCGAAGCGGGCGAAGACAGCACCAAAAGGTCGTAGATGACAAGGCAGTGCTTGGGCTCGTCATTTCCTCGAACACCTGTAGAGTATATTAGAAAGTACAGAATTCCATCACAGATCACACACTCATCCCCTGCTCTCCACCCCGCAATCACTTCCCTGAAGGTGGTCATCCATGTTTCAGTCTCAGACTCGTAAATGTGGATCGAGAAGTCCCACTGGTAGAAATCCTGGGGCACCTGCTTGCACTTAGCCACCGCCACCATGTAGCTGTGCGACCACCGGTCGACGGCCACGGCAAGTGCGCTGTAGTCGGGGGTCTCCCCGCCGGGTGCGTCCGGCAGACGCCTCCGGTCCTTGGTGACCGGATTGCAAACAAAGATCTTGCTTTGGCTCTCGCGGTCCATCAAGCAGACCAAGCCGCGTGAGGAGGAGCTGGACCAGTTGCTCCGCTCGGCGCAGGGGAAGTCGAAGCAGTACCACTTGCGGAGGCTCGGGTCGTAGGCGTATCCGGCGGCGCGGTGGTCGCTGCCGGTGCACATGAAGTACCAGGGCTTCTGCGGCGACGTCGAGCACCGTCCGGAGCGCACCGCCTCGCGCCACCGCTTGCAGACGGAGCTCGACCGGATTATGCTCACGATCGGCAACAAGGAGAGGACTTTCTCCAGTAAATCGTTGGGCAGAATGGCGTCCAAGGAAATCGACGCGCCTCCTCCTTTGCAATCGCCGTCCTCCTGATCAGATTTGGTCGCCTCGATGGAGACGAAGGGAGGGGAATACCGTTCCGGCTTCGCCTCCCCTTCCATGAACTAAACCAAAGCAGATATACGAAGCTGAATCACGAAGAACAAGTGTCAAAATCCAAGGTTTTGCGCTCGTAATGCTTCTTCTGTGCCTCAAACATCTGATCTAGCTTTCGCCCATCTACCACGGCTTCAGATTTTAGGATGGAACAGTGAGAAATATGCCGTCCAAAAGAAGCGAGAAGGACGGGGATGGTGGAACGGGAGGTGGGATTTGGTTTGTAGCAGTGAATATATAGCTGCTATGGGTTTGGACTGACCTGAGGAAATGACGATGACTACCACTTCGAGCTTTGGACCATCCATGATTTTACGCCATGTCGAGGATGTGAAAGAGAGAGAGAAGAGCAGAGAAGGGAAAAGACCGAGGGCCGAAGGAATTGCTAGCTGTATGATATTTTTTCAATTTGAGATCGATTCGATCCGTAAAATATTTTTATTAACTGTCAGATAAATTAAAAAAATATTTTCGACATACAATCCATAAATTCAGTAGTTCAGAATTAATATCTTATTTAATGAAAAAATTTATATAAAATATATCGTAATTAAATATCAAATAAAAATATTTAAAATAATAATTAATATTAACTTCCAATATCATCAACCACATTACATGCAGTGAGAAGAGCCTGTGGGTGTACCAACCGCATTGGATTGGGTTGTTTATTTCATTGGCGGAGAGGCCAGCGGGCCCACGTCGTTGCCGTACAACTATAAGTTTTTAAAGACTTTTCTTTAAAACAAATAATTTACCTTGGTATTTTACATAAAATTTTCACTTCCCTCTCATTAGGGATGACAATTTCACTCAAATCCGACGGAGAATTCGACATCCGACCCGAATGGAAAAGGATATGAAGGGACTACCAATACCCGATATCCGACCCGAATACCTGATTAAATAAAAAATACATATATACATTAAAGATTTTTTCCCAAAACCTACTAATAATTTGTATTAATGTTAGAAATAGATTATATATATGTTTAATCTATTTTTAAAATTATAGATATATATATTTTTTAATTTTAATATTAATTATAATGTACTTTTGTTCAATGATATAGTTGGATAGAAAGAAAAAAATTATTAGTATACAAGATATCCGATCGTTTAATGGGTATGGGTATACCCGATAGATATCCGATACCCGATGGATATGGGTACGGAGGATATAGAATCCGACCCGAACCCGACCCATTGCCATCCCTACCTCTCATTGCTTCAAGCATTGTGTTTTATCCTATAATTATAAATAGAAACAAAATCTAAGTGAACTTTTTGTTGTACATTAATTTTATTATCTAAGTAAATATAATTGTTACGGTAAATCTGGGTGCCGAAATACATTTTTATAAATAAATAAAACATAATTTAATATAAAAATAAATATAAAAAAAATATAATTTAGAATGAAATAAATAAGAAAGAATATAATTAAGTTTATATACTTTTAATAATTATACTAAAAATTATAATGGATTTATATATTTTTATAAGTTAAAAAATTAATTTAATATAAAAATAAATAAGAAAGGATATAATTTAATATGAAAATAAATAGAAAATAATATAATTTAATTTGAAAATAAATAAAAAAAGATAAAATTAAAAAAGAATATTAAATTAAAATTTTTAATTATGTTTATTTATCTATTCTGCCCGTCAAATTTTTGACTATTTAATATACAATAATGGTATACCTCTTTATCGGCTTTACAACTTATAATATATAATAACTCATTAGCTATGAAAATAGTCTAATAGATGCTTCCACGTCATAAATGAAAACTTCAGGCATCGGAGTGTCCTAAATAACTCGTTAGATTTGTTGTCCGAAACGCATTTGATGTCAGTGGTCCTTTAATATTGATGGATATTTGTATCCAAATAATTTGTGGTGAAATCTCTAATAAGTTGATTTCACTCATTATTGTTATTTATTTAAATAAAGTGTTTATTAATTAATAAATTGTGCTGTTGTCATGTAGTCACTGTATAAAAACCAACATGCAACCTTAAGCATTAAAATGTTTGAGAAATCATAAGAATAATAAAAACATTTTCATATTTTTAGATCGAAGAAATCTTAAAGAATATCCCCATACTTAATATTTGATATTTACATGCTTTATTCATTAAATATAAAAATATAAACAGTTAGACTCTAAAAAAAGATAGAATATTGTATATTGGCTTGTTATTCTTCTAGCTCTATTCGATAATATCCTGATTACTTTTCGTATGGAAAACTTCTATACCTATTAGAAAAAACACTATAGATTTTCTATTATTTGACAACTTGCTTCTTTTTGGGTTGCTTGCTCCAATGAATTAAGTATTCATCAAGTTGTGATATGAGACGTTTAACTACTTGATAAGGATGTTAGATGTAATTTCTTTGTCATACTAAGCACACATGATAGCTTGCCCTCTAGTAGGATCATCTCTGTTTTCTTGAATAGGTTTGAAAATAATTAGAGGAAGATAAGATGAATATTATGTTGAGAAAAATACCTAATTTTTTTTTCACATTCTTGATAATTTGAATAGCTCTTCATATCTACTAAGACAAAGTATTGGTAATAATTAATACCCTTGAATATATTTTAGGGATATAGCTTGAATTAAGGACCATGCCTCCAAGTTGAAACTTGATGAGCCTTTTGCTTTTATCAACCCTTTTTTAGAAAATCATTTTGGTAGATTTACACAAGTAAAAGTGTGCCAATTCATTTTGGTAGTAAA
Source organism: Boesenbergia rotunda (assembly GCA_024364735.1). NCBI lineage: Eukaryota > Viridiplantae > Streptophyta > Magnoliopsida > Zingiberales > Zingiberaceae > Boesenbergia > Boesenbergia rotunda. The sequence goes on from JAGFNQ010002223.1 coordinate 128,298, forward strand.
TTGTATATCAAAATTCCAAGAGTACAATAATTGGATATTAGAAGTTATTTGTCACACTTACAATGTTTGATATATATGAATTTGCATACTCTTACAGATTTTCTTAGTGTCCAACTATCTCTCATCCAAAAAGTTACTATTTCTAAGCCTCCAGACAAAATGTATGGAAGAAGACAAAGCTAAATGTGTCTTGTCTTGGTCAATAGTCATTCACTTCTATAGAAACACTCGAAGACTCGCAACATTCATCGGTAGATAAACATCCCCTATTCCATGTGTTGTTAATCTCTGATCTTCCTCCATAACTCCGCAATAGGTGTGTATCTAAAAAATAAGTGTTTTTGTGTCTCTAGCTCCTGTTAACAAAAGGTGCAGTGTCGATCCGCCAGATATTTTTGTCTGTCTTTCGTGGGAAAACGTCTTTGTGCTAAGCTAGCATCTAGAGCATAACTGCATGATTAGGTTGAATATAAGGCTCCACACTGGCTGCACCACTTCTTAGGACTAGGATGCTAAAGAAGTTATAGGCCATGACCACTCCTCCAATCCTACTCAAACTAATCCACCATTTTTGCATAGCATCCGCCGGCGTACGTCCCTGCAGCTGATATGATGAGATTCTGGATCCTAAAATGATATTTACTCCCCTTAATTTGGCCATATGATGATTGAAATATATAGATCTGGATCAAGTAGCTTGAAGAGCTTACTCCAAAATCTTACCGTGAATCGTGAGCCTGTCTAACTCACAATAGTCTTTAAAGTCTTCCAATGTTTCACATGTCGATGTAGAAAATATGTCGGCTACTAAATCATCCCACTAAGATTTGGGCATTTCATAAATTTATAAAGAATTTTAAATTTAATGGATTCAATGTGAATATTAACTTCCTTCACGTGACATTTTACATTCATCTTCTCAAATTGAAGGAGCTTGCCATGCAAACAAGTTCAGAGGCCTTGCTGCTTTCGAATCATGGATGATCAAGGTAGTCACAGAAGTTGTCAGCTTTGAAGTTTGAATCAGTCATCCATGAGCTGATGAGAGATTTTCGGTTCGCTTTCCTAAAAGGTAGGAACTCCGATCATTAGGATCAGTTAGAGGATACTGAAATTCTCAACTGCTGCTGGAGCATTGCAGCAACTGCAAGACCACCATTGTTGTTTGACTAATGCCTTTGGTGATGGAACTCAAATGGATCATTTACAGTTATCTCTGCTCATTCTACCCATCATTCACTTGTATGGAATTCCGTTACCCCCAATTTGTTGATTCTCCTGGATAAACTAAACACAAGAGCAAATCTCTTGCAAAAGAAGGTGCAGATTGGCATAGTTGCAGGAAAAACGTCCCAACACCTGTTTTTCAACTGTGAATTTGCAGAATTGAGATGACAAAGCGTATAACTATGGCTGTAGTTTTTCAGGAAAGAAAAAAGTGCAGAAATTTTTTTATAAAATTGAAGCATGTAGAAGAAAGCCAACAGTTTCCTACTTATGTTGGTAGACAAGAAGTAATGCGGTCAAAGTTTAGTGTGCAACAAAAAGGATGCATCAACTACTCTAACCACTAAATCTCGTGGCCACTAGTTTTATTTCAGGGGATCAAACTAGTGGAAACGCCACTCAAAGCAAACCTGTTGTTTTCTCAAGAGTAGCTGAGAAATTGAGTATATAAATATGAAAGTTAATGATACAAGATGAACAAGCAAGTTATCAAAATTCAAAATTCGAATAGCAAACTATTGGAACTAAAAGTATAGATAGTGGTCAAGATATTCTTTTAAAATTATTTTGAGAGATTCATTTTCAAAAGTTAGGTAGATTTGCAAAATATTTTTTCCCCCTCCCAAAAAACTATGTATGCTTTGGTTCCAGCATGGATGAGTTGGAATACGTGGGACTGACAGGTGAAGGAGAAGGTTGATTAGGTATATGCTGAAGTTGGTGGGATCGTATGAGATGAAAATTACTTAATATTATTATATTGGGTAGCAATTGCAGAGTGACACGAAAAACCTAATTGTGGCTAACCACAGAGTTGGAAAGCTACTGAAAGAAAAGAATTTGGTTCCACAAGAAGTGAACTGGAAACACAACAGATATTCATTTGCTTATCAGTCATTTTTCCAGGTCAGGAGAGACCCACAATGCTTCAACGGAACACCTTTAACTTGTTAGTAACTTTAAGCAGCATTTTTAATCAGATAAACTGGTCGAAATAGAAAAAACCAGATATAAAATCCTTATCCGAAAAGTTTATATGAAAGTGAGCTTGTATTGTTATGCTCTTTCGAGTTTATAATAATTCTTTTTTTTTTGGGATAATCTTCAAATTTATTACTTTTACATATGCACAGACATATAGTTTCAGGATTGTATTAAATGGAGGTACAACAGTGATATAATTTCAGTGTTGAATTTGCTCACGGTGCTCTGAAAGAAATGCAAGAATTTTTCTGTCCTTTTCTGATGCTTTGTGTCAGGATTTTACTAGTGTCAGGATTGTCGTGAGCCATGTAATTCTTGCAACAGATGGAAGCTCGCAAATTTCACTGCTATCTCTGCCACACAGTTTGCTCTGGCTGCAGAGAGGATGGGCTTAAAAATAGACTAACCGAGCTCAGCATTGCTCTATCAAAAGTCTGACGTCCAAAGGGAAGGATGCTTCAATATTTCCTGCACGAATCCATTGATTCATCATCCTTCATATATCTCTAATCAATCCTCTTGTCTTGCTCTTTGGCTGCTGGAGCTAGAGTCTGACTTTGGGGTGCCTCCTTCAAGAGGCTACAGCCATAGTTGGTGGACCAATGTAGGTATTGTTGAGTCTGGCTTCTCTAGTTTGGGAAAGCCCTGCTACAATAGCAACTGTTGAATATTTCTGCACTCCACAGCAGTCGTCTCTTAAAGCATGCAGGCCCATTTCCTCTTCATTATATTCGGGCAGATCTTGTATGAGTTAAGCATGCAAGTTTCCTTTGCATCTCTCAACTTGTAATGTTAGGAGACCATTATCTTGTAGAAATTGTTGGAGAAAATGCTTCTTTTTCCGGATAGTTAATGAAATTAAATTGAAATTATGTAAATTTCAACTTATCTGTTGAGTGACCCGAGATGTCCTTTTATGCAGGCTGCAGTCTTCAGTGCTGGAATTCACCCAGGCTGGAATTCCCGACCAGGAATTCCCGAGCAGTATCTCCCGACCAGGGTCTCCCGAGCAGTAGTCGGACGTCTCCCGAGCAATAGTTGGACGTCTCCCGAACCGGTCTGCCTGAACCGGAGTTGGAGAGTTGCTGAGGCCTGCGTAACGAAGTTTCCTTGAAACAAATTTGTCCTCCTTCGACAGTGCTTCGAGGCTCCGATGGGCGTCTGTCTCTCAGGATACAACAGCGGGACCATGGGCACAACGGAGCACTCGTTGCTCGTGGCGAACTGAGGATGTATCCGAAAGCTACCAGGGAGTTGGGAACGAGGTGGAAGACAATCTATATCTTCTATATCTTTTACTCTCGGTCATAACCTCTTTATATAGGCTCAGACCCCCGTAGTAATCAATGACCGAATTAACGTCATTTACTGCCAACGTCTGGGGATTATTGATTTTGCATTAATACCTCTTTATATAGGCTCAGACCCCCGTAGTAATCAATGACCGAATTAACATCATTTACTGCCAACGTCTGGGGATTATTGATTTTGCATTAATCAATAATTAATGTATCAGTTACATTTAAACAAACAATTTGACAAAAATTTAGTTCATCCGCTTGGACAAATTTTACCCCGACCGGCCAGGCACGCACACAAGTTTACTTGGTTCAGTACAAATCTGAGCCTTGGATTTGCACCCCCCCTCCGCACCCACACATGAGAGAGAGTCTCTCCTCTTGTATTTATTCATAACTAACATGCTTGTGAAACAATATAAATCAACAATTATGCCTTAAGACTACCAATGTGGGACTAAAGTCTCATTTACAATGGAGTTCCTTTATTCTCCACCTCCCTTTCCATTCACATGAAACTCCTAATGTGGGACTAAAATCTCACTCACCAAGGAGCTCCTTTCCTCCCTTTCCATTCACACTAGATCCAACAGAAACTCCTATCATTATAGGATCCACAGAACGATATAACTCGTGAATATCAAATCACACGATAATAACTTTATCATTGCATCATAGCTCCTTTTACCATCATCTTGCAGCACTTTCAAAATAAAAAGCTCAATTCGTTAGTGATCATGTTAGTTTCATATGTTCCTCAGGAATTAGATGTGGTCCTGAACTTCACTCTAAATGCATTATATTGTGGAAGGAGCTTGGACGCCGTCTTGATTGAGCAATGACCATTATGTGAGCGTTCATCCCTTAACCCTTATGAAACTTTTAGAACAGTCGTGTATTCACTTCCAAAACGGTGGTGGTGTCCGTATGGGCTGGTCCTTCCCTTATGAAGTATTAAGAACTTTATTTTTTTCCACTTCCAAGAGCTATGGGCAGTCTAGTGGTAAGTTAACTTCGTTATATATACTTCGTTGATTCCTCTAAGACTCTTGTAGGTAAGGATGGATGAACTAGGGACTTGGTATTGATTCTAAGTTTAGTTAACAGAAGAACGTTATGCATCTACATCATCTAATACATTCCTGTTAAGAACAGATCTATGCTTAATAAGAGATGCTCTCCCCATTCACGTTTCTGTCAAAACAAGCATAATATTTTAAAGTTAGATATTAAGAGAAAAAATCAAGTTTTTTTAGAGATTTTACCTAACTTGGGCGAGATGAAAGTAAAAAAGATGACACTTGTTTCGCTTTTCTTGGGATAAATGAATAATGGAAGACAGTGGGTGATATCTTTTTTTATTTTTAAAATTCCATTGCCGGGATTTGAACCCGGGTCACCTGGGTGAAAACCAGGTATCCTAACCGGACTAGACGACAATGGATCTACAATGAGTGATATCTGTAAATCATAATAAGATAGTATTTAGATATTATAAAACCCTCTAGTGGTTAATGGGGTCCCTGTGAGGAGTTAGCAATTCAGATTTGGTGATCTTCAGGAATATGAAAATATGCACGGATGGTGGAGTTCTCAATCTCTGAGTAGATTGAGGGTGTAGTTTCAAACCAAAAGAAAGAATCCATGAACAGATGCTAACACAAATATAAATTCTCCAAAGAAAGGGAGGCTGGAAAGAGTAGAGACGACGACTTACTTATTGACTGACTTTGATGAAGGCTAGGAAGAAGTATTTGCAAAGTTGAGAATACAAAGAATCAAGAAAAAATAGCGGCAGACGAAGAGTAAGGGAGAAGACGAAGAGTCGTTTCTAAAATCGGGTCTGACCTAGGGTTTTAGACTACCAATCATCGTGGATGTAGGTTGTAAGATTGGGTTATCAATTAAGAGATATATAAAGTTGACATTAGATATACAATTTCACATTAAATTTTCCATTAGCCAACAAGACAAATTGACAATGTTTTTTTGATCAACCGTTCATTAAATAAAATCCATCACTTTATTCGCCAATAAAAATTTCTTAGGATTTGAAATCCTATATCAATTATTTATGCTTATTAAATGTATAGATTTATTGTTGGAGTTACAGGAAGAGGAAGAGGGCAAAGGAAGAGGGTAGCCCTTCCTCTTCGTCTTCTAACCCTTCAAATCCTCCATTGATGGAGGTAGAGGAAGAGTTTTCTTCCCCTTATAAATTGGGCGTTCAACTTCAATCCAGGGAAGGTGAAGAAGTTAGAGCATTGTTTTTAAGGATTTGGTTTGTGACTGAAAGAGAGATCGGTCTGCTCCGTGATCGTTTTCTTGACAACAAGAAGAAAAAAAGAGGAGAAGATCATCCAATCCAATCATTATAAATCTGATTTATATGCGAATAAGTTTCATGCTTAAAAATCTAACATTGGTATCAGAGCAATTTAGATTATATAAGCATGTTTTTACTTCTCTCCATTGATCACTGTCAGAGTTTTTTCTCCGTCGCTCTCTTCTCCGATCACTAGCGAGAATCCAACGCTAGTCGCCGGGTGACCATGTGTCGTGAACTTGCGGAAGCCTCTGTGGCGTGGAGAAGCCTCTATGGCGTGAAGAAATCGCAGAGGCGAGGGGGGGGGCGTGGAGATTAGGGTTTTTCTTCTCTCGCCGCTCGTGGAGAAGAAGAGTCAGCTGTGATTAAGTTTTTTTTTCTTTTTGTAAGGAAAAGTTTGATTTATTTAAATCAAAAGAAAAAAAAGGTTAAAACGAAAAAGGGCAAAAAGATGGGACCCCATGCAAGGGTCGACCCATAAACCTTTGCCTAACCAACACAATAGTCTACCGGAAGTGCTATAAATATGGTTATTTTAATTTTAATTGAAATAATGACCACACATCTGATTTATAATCACCTTGTGGTACAATCTTAGTATTGGTGCAATTGACCTCTAATCAAGATTGTTCAGATTGATCAAGCTCGAGTTGATTTGACTTGAGTTTTGTTGAGTTTTATTAGATTAGATCGAAATCAATCGAATACTTGATAAGAATGACATCATAGTAAGTCAGAGATGACCTCTACTAATCATATAAGAAAGTTCTAGAAACATGAAGGTCCCTTGGCACAAGGGAAATGACAAAATCTTAATGGGTTAAGGTTGACAAAATTTTAAACAGGAGACGAGAAATCCAAATAGGTCAGGAGGACCAAATGTTTGGTAATGACGAAATCTTGACATGTCAAGATTGATTAGATGTTAAGCATGAGATGAGAAGGTCTGACAAGTCAAGGTTGTAGGCAGGTAAAGTCCTGATAGGTTGAAGTCAATCAGATATTAGGTAAGAATGAGACTCTAGTAAGTCGAGAATGACCTATATTAATCATATGTGAAAGTTCAGGAGACATAAGGATCCCTTGGCATAAGGGAATTCGATGGGAACAATATTTTCATCACTATGAACAATGTAACAGTCAACTTATGAATAGTATCAGATGACTAATGTGAACAATATTTCTGCTACAATGTTTTCAATTCTAAACTTGAATTCAGGGGTTTGAGGAGGTTTGTTGTAAATCAATCGACTTACTATAGCAACAAATAGATTATTTGAAACTCAACTGAACAACTCAACTAATAGACATAAGTCGATTTGTAAACAATAACAATAGACTAATTAGGCAACAATCAACTAATGACAGTAATGCTCATGATTAGGCAAGAGTTGGTAAGAGATGTTCTATAAGTGGAGCAATTGATTAGTGGTGATGAATAGTTGACTGATAGGTAGAAATCAATCCTGACCGGAAGGTTATAAAATAAGGATTTTGAGGAGATATTTGCCGTTAATTTTTGAGGGTTTTGGAGAATGTTGCTGTTGTATTTCTAGACCATAAGACATTCTAAAGCAATCACAAAGTGCTCAAAGCAAAGTTCCTTTCATGTAACTTATTTCATTTACATCTAGTGTTCTAAAAGGTGCCACTTAGGTTTCGGGTGGCTGCTCGCCCGGGTGAAGAGACTTGATTGATTCCTCTAAGACTCTTGTAGGTAAGGATGGATGAACATCAACTAACAGAAGACAGGGACTTGGTATTGATTCTGAATTTAGTTAACAGAAGAATGTTGTATCTACGTCATCTAATACATTTCTGTTAAGAACAGACCTATGCTTAATAAGAGATGCTCTCCACATTCACATTTCTGCCAAAACAAGCATAATATTTTAAAGTTAGATATTAAGAGAAAAATCAAGATTCTTTAGAGATTTTACCTAACTTGCAGTCGAGGTCCGTCTTTAAGGAACTTAGCCTAAAATAGTAAATGACATCATCTCCAATGAGTTTGGAAACATCAAAACGGCGTTCAGTCGGGAAGTTGGCGAGTGGCTGGTATGTAAAGTTTTCTTTTTCTTTGGAATGACATAATTCTGATTGAGGAGGAATATCTAATTCCCAATTAGTAAGTCGAGTCACAGTTACGGGAAGATGCAAAAAGAAATACTGGTTTTCAAAATTTTATTTGATTTTGGACATGCTACACTTTGTTTCGCTTTTCTTGGGATAAATGAATAATGGAAGACAGTGGGTGACATCTTTTTTTATTTTTAAAATTCAATTGCCGGGATTTGAACCCGGGTCGCCTGGGTGAAAGCCAGGTATCCTAACCGGACTAGACGACAATGGATCTACAATGAGTGATATCTGTAAATCATAATAAGATAGTATTTAGATATTGTAAAACCCTCTAGTGGTTAATGGGGTCCCTGTGAGGAGTTAGCAATTCAGATTTGGTGATCTTCAGGAATATGAAAATATGCACGGATGGTGGAGTTCTCAATCTCTGAGTAGATTGAGGGTGTAGTTTCAAACCAAAAGAAAGAATCCATGAACAGATGCTAACACAAATATAAATTCTCAAAAGAAAGGAAGGCTAGAAAGAGTAGAGACGACGACTTACTTATTGACTGACTTTGATGAAGGCTAGGAAGAAGTATTTGCAAAGTTGTGAATACAAAGAATCAAGAAAAAATAGCGGCAGACGAAGAGTAAGGGAGAAGACGAAGAGTCGTTTCCAAAATCGGGTCTGAGCTAGGGTTTTAGACTACCAATCACCGTGGATGTAGGTTGTTAGATTGGGTTATCAATTAAAAGATATATAAAGTTGACATTAGATATACAATTTCACATTAAATTTTCCATTAGCCAGCAAGACAAATTGACAATGTTTTTTTGATCAACCGTTCATTAAATAAAATCCATCACTTTATTCGCCAATAAAAATTTCTTAGGATTTGAAATCGTATATCAATTATTTATGCTTATTAAATGTATAGATTTATTGTTGGAGTTACAGGAAGAGGAAGAGGGCAAAGGAAGAGGGTAACCCTTCCTCTTCGTCTTCCAACCCTTCAAATCCTCCATTGATGGAGGTAAAGGAAGAGTTTTCTTCCCCTTGTAAATTGGGTGTTCAACTTCAATCCAGGGAAGGTGAAGAAGTTAGAGCATTGTTTTGAAGGATTTGGTTTGTGACTGAAAGAGAGATCGGTCCGCTCCGTGATCGTTTTCTTGACAACAAGAAGAAAAAAAGAGGAGAAGATCATCCAATCCAATCATTGTAAGTCTGATTTATATGCGAATAAGTTTCATGCTTAAAAATCTAACATTGGTATCAGAGCAATTTAGATTATATAAGCATGTTTTTACTTCTCTCCATTGATCACTGTCGGATTTTTTTCTCCGTCGCTCTCTTCTCCGATCACTAGCGAGAATCCAACGCTAGTCGCCGGGTGACCATGTGTCGTGAACTTGCGGAAGCCTCTGTGGCGTGGAGAAGCCTCTATGGCGTGAAGAAATCACAGAGGTGAGGGGGGGCGGCGTGGAGATTAGGGTTTTTCTTCTCTCGCCGCTAACACAAAAGAAAGAAGCTAACACAAATATAAATTCTCAAAAGAAAGGAAGGTTGGAAAGAGTAGAGACGACGACTTACTTATTGACTGACTTTGATGAAGGATAGGAAGAAGTATTTGCAAAGTTGCGAATACAAAGAATCAAGAAAAAATAGCGGCAGACGAAGAGTACGGGAGAAGATGAAGAGTCATTTCCAAAATCGGGTCTAACTTAGGGTTTTGGATTATCAATCATCGTGGACATAGGTTGTAAGACTAGGTTATCAATTAAGAGATATATAAAGTTGACATTAGATATCCAATTTCACATAAAATTTTTCATTATCCAACGAGACAAATTAACAATATTTTTTTATCAACCGTTCATAAATAAAATCCATCACTTTATTCGCCAATAAAAATTTCTTATGATTTGAAATCGTATATCAATTATTTATGCTAATTAAATGCATAGATTTATACCATGTTTCATATATCAAACATTCTGGGTAATTAGTTTATGATTACATTCTTTTAAATTTGATTGTCCAGTCAGGCTATGTTTTTCTTCGACTAAATTTAGAAGGAAAATCTTGTGATCCGGGATTTAGAAATATTCACTTATTTCATGTGTATATTCCTTGACCATCAAAATACTTTAAGAAAAATCTAAAAAAGAAAAAGCAACTAGATTTTGGGAAAGCTTTCGAAAGGAGTCAAATTTGTTATATTCAATGGCTTTTGGATCTATTTATTAAACAATTTAGCAATAAAACATAACGATTATAGAGTCATTACCACCAGAGTAACTACCTTACTTTGAAGAGTCACAACAGCTAGACAAACTTTTTTAACATCGAAAAGTCACAGCCACAAGAGTACTACATTACTCTGGAGAGTCACAATAGCTAGCATAACTATTTTATTTTTGAAAAGTCGAGTACTACATTACTCTGGAGAGTCACAATAGCTAGCATAACTATTTTATTTTTGAGAAGTCACAGTCATCAAAGTAACTATCTTATTTTTGAAGAGGCATAGCCAGCAAAGTGAAGCGACATCAAATAATTGAACAGTCAAGTCTTTTCTCTACCTTCATCTCTTCACTCATTTCTCTACTGGCTTGAGCATCAAAGGAGCAATGCCAAGGCACATCTTGACCCCCTCCCCTTTTAACCTCGTGTTGACTCTTCTTAGAGAAATCAAACTACCTACTTCCCGACTAACGACTTTCTGATGATAAATTTCTTGGTAATCGATGTCTTGACTATTGATTTTATGGTGACCGATTTTCTGGTGATCAATTTCTTGGTAATCGATCTCTCGACTATTGACTTCAATGTGACCGATTTCCTGGTGATCAATTTCTTGGTGATTGATTTCCCAACTATCGACTTCCGGGCAATCGACTTCCTGGTGACCGACTTCTTGGTGACCGATTTCCTAGTAATTGATCTCCCGATTACTGACTTTTCAGTAACTGACTTCCTGGTTATCGACTTTCTAACGATCAACTACCCGACGATAGACTTCTTGATATTAATCGATCAATTAAGAATTCATTAAAAGCCCGATTCGATAAAGGCCTTTTCTATAGAAAAAGTTGTTGCTGACTCATCATAAAGTCAATAGTCTTAAAGTTGATATGTCTCTCGTTCTCGAACCGGATCGGAACATATATCTAGCGATCCTACAAATGAATTTTAACATCAATTTACAAATTATAAAATTTATGTAATTAAGTCGAAGATTCATTTGTAGAAATTAAAAAAAAAAAAGAAAAGTAGCCGTCTTTATTAAATCAAAAGTATTTTAGAAAAAAAAGAATATAGAACCCTATCGAAATCCTAAACCCTAAACTAAAAAGGAAAAAGACTAAAATGTCCTAAAAGTTATAAATAAATAATTAAAATATATACTATCTAATATCTCCCCTCAAACTCACGATGCTACAGTTAGAAACATTTAGAGTTTGTCAAACAAAAATTAAAAGCGTGAAGCGGAATGAGCCTTGGTAAACATATCAACTATATGCAACGAGGAAGGAACAAAAGGCAACGTGATAGTGCCAAACTGTAGATGATGACGAGTGAAATGACAATCAATCTCAATATGCTTTGTTCTCTAATGAAAAAATGTATTGCAGACAATCTGAATGACACTCTGAATATCACAATGAAGAGCATGCAGTAGGTTATCGAAGAAAAATTTACATATCTGCAAGCAACCAATATAGTCAAACAATCTCACAAGTGGTGGTAGCCATGAAATGATACTCAATTTCTGTGGAAGATGTTGGTACTTGGATGGCTAGAGAGGGGGGGGTGAATGTAGCCAGACACTCAAATAAGCCCCTCTTGTTTGAACTTTCTTTCTGTGATCAAAGTTAGCAGTGGAAACACAATACAACAGAAAGAACAAAACAGAGAAAGGAATCAAACTGACGCTAACACAGCGATGTACAAGGTTCGGGGATAACTTGCCCCTACTCCTTGGCGTACCCGTAAGGTGGGCGATCCCTTGATCGTCGACAGATCAAGCCTCGGTGAACACCGGATAAACTGAAGCCTCCTTCTCGGTGGAGAAACTTCTCCACAAGCTGTCTCACAGATTGATACAAGTTAATCTCACGAGACACTCGAGAAGAGAACCTCACAAGAATGTAGTAAGAACACTTAAGCACAAAGCAATAGAGAGCTCTCGACACAGCCCAGCCAAACTCCTCAAGTTTCTGTCTGTTCGCTTCTACCGCTCCTCTGCTTCCAGCTTTGTCTTAAGCTTCCTCTCCTCGTCGCCAAGCTTCGCCAGCATCCACTGAGCACAACCTGAACCCCTCTGACCTCCCTGAGCACTCAGTCCACTGAAGACCCTCTCCAGCTGAGCCTCCGTCAGTCGCCAGCCATACCTCAGAAGCCGTTGAAACCTGAGGAGAATGCGTACAAACCTGCTCAATGGAAAGTCTCCCATTGACCCTCCTTGAATGTTTGAATCCTCCTGTATCACGTGCACACTTAGCAGACCCTTAGCAAATGAATATCAAACCATATCAGCAGTGTATCAGTGAATCGGCAGAGAAAGCAGACGCGATCAGAGCGTCTGACAATGAATTTGAATTAAAGTTCAGGCCCTGATCGGTCCCCAGACCGATCAGAGAAGACCCTGATCGGTCACCAGACCTATCCAGCAGTCTGCTGCACACACCTGATCGGTCACCAGACCTATCAGGTTGTGCCCTGATCGGTCTAGTGACCGATCAGGTTGCTTCCTGACTGATCAGGAGTCATCCTGATCGGTCCGGGTGAGAAATGTTGCGACCAATTGATCGGTCACATTGACCGATCAAGTTTCCTCACAGAAACCTTTCTCAAACCATCTGAACTCTCTTTGATTGGTCACCAAACCGATCAGAAGCTCAGCAGAAGCCAAACAATGTTTCTGTTCGCTCTCTGATCGGTCACCAGACCTATCAGACTTCTCTGGATCGGTCACCAGACCGATCCATAACATGGAGTTCATGCCAACTTCCCTGATCGGTCACCCGACGGATCCAGCCAAAACCAATTCCACTCTAAGTCAAGAGAACGGGCTCTCAGCCTTCTCTGACTCATGCTTAGTCCCCCGGACCAAGACTCCATGCCCAGTTTCACTCACCGGGACTTCAACCTAACTTCCCAAGCTAGGACCTGGCTTCACTCTCCAGGATTTCATCAAACTTAGCTTCCCAAGCTAGGACTTGGCCCTCCAAGCCAGGGTTTCATCCAACCTAGCTTCCCAAGCTAGGACCTGGCCCTCCAAGCCAGGGTTTCATCCAACCTAGCCCTCCAAGCTAGGACCTGGCCCTCCAAGCCAGGGTTTCATCCAACCTAGCTTCCCAAGCTAGGACCTGGCCCTTCAAGACATGGTTTCATCCAACCTAGCCCTCCAAGCTAGGATCTGACCCTCCAAGCCAGGGTTTCATCCAACCTAACTTCCCAAGCTAGGACCTGGCTTCCCAAGCCGGGATTTCATCCAACCTAGCTTCTCAAGCTAGGACCTGGCTTCCCAAGCCAGGATTTCCACCTAGTCCCACTAGGTATGACTAGTTCCACTAGGTCTTTTCCACTTCACCTAGTCCCACTAGGTGTGCCTAGTCCCACTAGGTTTTTTCCAATGCCAGCGTGCGATCTCCCGATCCACCTGGACTTTACCTAAATTTATTCAACCAAACTTAAATCGTTGTCAACACCAAAACAACAATCGGGCCAAACTGCATCAACAAAAGATCTGGAAATAACATCTTACTTCTTACTCTTCCAAGAGATAACTGAATCTCCAAGTAAAACACAAAAGTCAGTGGTGGGCTTACGATCCGTAGAGTCACCCGTCCAATCAGCATCAGAGTATGTACATAACTCTAACGAGGAAGTAGAAGGAAATAAGAGACACTGAAACTGAGTTCCCCGAAAATACCGGAGAATACGAAGAAGAACAACCCAAAAACTGTGGTAGGTGCAGCGATAAACTGACTAATCATATGCACAGCATACGCAATATCAGGATGAGTCACAGTGAAATAAACCAAACTTTCCACAACTATACAATAGAGCCTAGGATTTGGTAAAGGAGAACCATCTGATAGAGAGTACCGAGCATTAGTCTCAAGGGGAGTATCAACTATCCTGTTACTAGTGAGATACGCATACTCAAATAGATAAGCTATATATTTTGATTGAGACAAGAGATAACCTTTTGGAGAAGAGATGATCTCGATCCCCAGAAAATAGCGTAGTAAACTCAAGTCTTTCATAGCAAAGCAACGAGCTAATTCAAACTTCAAAGACTCAATTCCATCAAAGTCATCACCAGTAATTATCATGTCATCCACATATAATGATAAAAGTATATGACCTGCACACATACACTTGACAAATAAAGCCGAATCATGATCAATGGGATGAAAGCCAAGAGAGGTAATCACCGTGGAGAACTTTGTAAACCAAGCATGAGGTGTTTGTTTGAGTCCATAGAGAGCTTTGTTAAGCCTGCAAACTTCACCAAATTGGTGAGCAACTCCAGGAAGAGGTATCATATACACTTCTTCTTGAAGATCACCATTTAAGAAGACATTCTTGACATCCATCTGAGATATTTTCCATTAACGAACAGAAGCAACAACAAACAAGGTACGAACGGTAGTCATTTTAGCAATAGGGACAAAAGCTTCCTCATAATCTATGTCATACTCCTGAAAGAACCTTTAGCAACAAGACGAGCTTTATATCATTCGACAGGACCATTAGATTTAATTTTGATCTTATAGACCCAACAAGAACCAATGTCGCATTTTCCTGGTGGCAGAGGTACTAGGTCCCAAGTATGTGTATGATGCAGAGCAGTTAATTCCTCATCCATAGCATTCTACCAAAGTGGATTATCAACAGCTTCTCTATAGGACAAAGGCTCAGAAAGATGATGAATAGAGGTGATAAAAGAAGCAAAAGAACTAGAATAGCAAGCATAAGCAAAATCAAATAGTTTAGTAGACTTACGAGGACGTGTAGACCGACGAATATGATTATCTACAATCTCGTCAAGTGATGGAACAGTTGCAGGAGGGGGAGGGGGAGGAGGAGGAGACGTCTCGAGAGTATTAGATTTAGCGGAACTATCATGAGGAACTGTGAGTAGGGATGGAAATGGATCAGGCCAGGCCAGACTTTTGCCTTAACAGGCCAGGTCATATAGTAACAAAATGGCTTGACCTTGGCTTGTGGCCTATTATAGGCTTTGTTCTTGCCTAAGCCTGGCCTGTTCAATAGCCTGGCCTGACCTACGGCTTATTTACAAAGCCTGTAAATTAAAACACTTTATACAAGCCAACATGCCAAAGCATTAAACAAGCCGAAAACCAACCTTAACAGACCTTGCATTATACAGGTCTCAAAACAGGTCTTGCATCATACAGACTTCAAACAAGTCAGACCTACAAATATATGCATATGTATCTAATCTTAACAGGCCCAGGCCAGCCTGTCAAGCTTGGTAGTCTTTATATTGAGCCTAGGTTTGGCCTGATAAGGAAAATATGCTTTGAAATAGACCTGAATATTATCATATTTATAAACAGGCCAGGCCAGGCTAAACACAGGCCAGACCATAGGCCCCTGACAGGCCGCCTGACCTATTTATCCCTAGCTGTGGGAGAGGGTTCATCAGTGTCGGTACTGAAAGGATCAATGCGAATAAAATCTGCATGTGCCATGTCATGTGATAGAGGAGGTGTGGAGAAGAAAGGAATATGCTCAAGAAACACAACATGATGAAAGACATATAATTTTTTACTAACTAGATCAAACAATGATATCCCTTTTGACCAACACCATAACCAAGAAAAACACACAAAGCAGACATAGAGGACAACTTATCATGCTCGATGTGTGGTCATAGAATAAAAATAGGTACAATCAAAAATATGTAAAGATGAATAATCAGTAGCACGACCATACTATTTTTGAAAATGAGACAAACCTGAATTATGAGAAGTTGAAATCCTATATTTAATTACATGAGTAGCAGTAAGGATTGCTTCTCCCCAAAATACACTAGGAACATCTGCAGACAATAAGAATAAGCGGGTTGTCTCAACAAGATGTCTATGTTTTCTCTCTGCAATCTCATTCTGTTCAGGTGTTTCTTAACATGAGGTTTGATGTATAGTACCTTCTGATGGAAGTAAATGAGAAAAAGCATTGGAAGTATACTTACCCCCCTAAATCACAACGAAAACACTTGATAACAACTGAATGTTGAGTTTTGACAAGAGCTTTAAAGTCATTAAAGATAGTAAGATAATCAGATCTATATTTCATAAGATAAACCAAAGCATAACGAGTGCAATCATCAATAAAGGAAACATAGTATCTTGATCCCCCTTTTGTAACAATAGGAGAAGGCCCCCATACACCAAATGTACAAGATAAAGGATTAGAAAAAAAGATAAACTTTTATTAAAAGATAATACAAAGAATTTTGCTAGTTTACAACCACTACAATCAACAATATCATGACTTTTTAAAGGTTCTAATACTCCAGATGAAACTAAAAATTATAAACGGGATGTTGAAACATGACCTAGATGAGTATGCCATAAATAGAAATCAGAAGAAGAATGACTCAATCGAAAAATGGTATATCGATACCAGAAGTTGCAACACCTGGTACTTGGAGTTGATCCAAGATATAGAGTCCCCGTTTTCTACGGCCTGTCCCAATCACCTTCTGAGATCACGGGTCCTACACATAACAATTGGATGAAGAGAAATAGATTGCATATCTAGACTCACACAATTGACTAACAGAAACAAGATTAAGTGTAAGACTAGGAATATAATAGACATCAGGAAGAGACGAGTATGTTGTAACAATAGAACTGATACCTACTAATGGTATTGAAGTACCATTAGCAGTCATAATTGATAAAAATGAATTAAGAGACAAAGAGATAAAAGACGACAAGTTAAGTGACATATGATAAGAGGCTCCTGAATCTAAGATCCACGAGGAAGAAGATATACCTGATGTACTAGAGGATGACAAACCTATATGAGAAGAAGCAGACATGGCAGAGGATTGTGAAGCAAGAAATTGTTGAAACTGCTCAAGCATATATGGATCTAAAGAGGGGGCAGCCACTGCATTACTAGATTGAGATAGTCGATTATCAGATTTCCATGAAATATTTTGATGTAGCACTGGTGGTTGTTGTGATCGTTGTTGCTGATATTGCTGTTGAGATGATCGTTTATCTTTGTTCAATAATAATGGGCGCTGAGATTTTCAGTGTCCTTTATTTTTTTCAATAAGCACATTCATCATTAGAAACTTTCGAAGTTGATCTATTTTGATTATGAGGCGAAGACCGCTGTGGTGATGCAAAAACTGATGGCATAGATGGTGTAGTAGTTCTTTTATCAACCTGAGACTTAAGGCGAATCTCCTCTGCAAGCAATTCATATACCACTGAATCTACAGAAGGGAGAGGATTACGATGCAAAATTATTCTACGCAATCCTTCAAAATCATCACGAAGAGCCATCAAGAATTAGACCAAACGTTATTCTTCTGTTCGAGTAATATAAGCTGGAAATATTCGTAATTCTGAGGATTCTATGTGTCAACTAATCCCATAGTTCTGACATGGCAGAATAAAAGTCATGGATACCCATATCTTACTGTCGAAGTGCGCGGATATCTACTTCTAACTGATATTGTTTTGCAAAGTTAGACTGCGTGTATAGCCTTGCCAGATGATCTCAAACCTCTTTGGCAGTCTCGTACTTAGCCAACTAAGCACCAATGGAGTGTATAACAGAATTATTGATTCACGTAATAATCTTCGCATTATCAGTCTGCCAAATATCCATCGACTTTGCATAATCAGCATCATTGTTATTTGTAGGTTTATTTCACATGTCTGAAATATATCCCCACATAGATTTTCCACGCAAGAAATTTTTCATAACATATCCCCAATATGAATAATTTTTTCCATCTAATTAGACACTAATAGATTAAAGTGAATCATTTGTACGACCAACTCATGGTGACAGAACAAATAATGTTCACGAATAAACAAATAGCGAACAAAAACAAGGTGATGCGAGAACAGAAGAAACCCGACCAATGTTTAGAAAAAAAATTGTACGAACGCACCAGAATTTTTTTTTCAAAAGCTGTGGATTGAATTAACAGTCCTTCAATCGAATAATCAAAGTCATGAAGAACCTTGCTCTAATACCATGTAGAAATTAAGAAAAGAAAAGTTATCGTCTTTATTAAACCAAAAGTATTTTTAAAAAGAAAGAATATAAAACCTTATATAAATGGGTTAAGAAACCCTAAATTAAAAAGAAAAAAAGACTAAAATACCCTAAAAGATATAAATAAATAATTAAAATATATATAATCTAATATCATTATTGTAAGTTTGTAACTAATTATAGAATTTAGACTCTAATATTTGTTTTATTTAGATTAACTTGCGGAAATAAGTTAAACTTTTTAGTTTTTGCCAGTGTTAAGTTAGTTCAGTATTGATTGATCAACTTATATATGATAAAAGTTTTAATAAAAGAGACTAAAATATCAATGGTAAATTATCAGAAAATCTCCAACTACATTCTAAACTTTGCCATCAGTCTCTATATTAGAAAAACTTTGTTCTTCTCATTGATTAAACATATATGTTTATTTCAGCTCCCCAATATGCACCAATTTATTTTCAGCTTCCTGATCAAATATATTGATTGAGATAATCAATTGGGCGACTCTAATTGATTTGGAATCGATCGGTAATCTATCAGTTGAGTTTGTCGTGAGAAAACAAAACCTTAATATTTTATAGGTACAAAAAGTTCAAAAAGAGGTATAATTCTTCCTAAATTCACACGTTTAAATTAAAATCTAGTATATTTTCTATCAAATTAAACACGACTTTTTTTGCCTAACCAATCAATTGGGACTTCATTCCAAGCGATTGGATTAGACCGAATTGATTGGGTCTGCACTCAATTTGATAGAAAATATAATAGATTTTAATTAAATAATACTGAACTTAGGAGGAATTATATTTCATTTTAAACTTTTTATACATACAAAAAAAAATAAGATAATTAGGTAAATCGATATGTATTAGGGAGTTAAGCAAATAAAAATTTACATGCAAAGAGTTAGTTTGCTGTTAATGAGTTTAGGGTCATTTCTCCAAATATTAATAGTTTGAGTTAAATCATTTGTGGACTAAATTGATGATTTGGTGTTTCTCCATCATGTATCTTTTATCTGTGTATCTAAATTTACTTTCCTTCGTATCGGAGGAATCGACTATAGAGAAGTTGGTGAGGTAACGGATCTATTTTTTTTATGGGAAAAAAAAAATTAAACGGAGAGTCTATATCTTTTATCCAAATTAATTTATAAATTATCTAATAGGGGGAATAAAATAATGTACCGCTGGACGATAGTACTCTGTCTGACTCCGCCAGATTTCGGCGTCTCTCTGATCCAGAGGGTAAAAAGGCTATATATTCTTCAGCATCTCTCAAGAGAATAATGGTCCTCTTGCATAATGATCCAAACTTAGCTTAATAGAGTTTTACATATTTAACACGTTCTTACATTATCTTATTGAACCGAAGGATTTATTCCTCTTTCAAGTGTATGATATTTTTCATAAAAGAAATTATAAAAGTGAAGACCAATCAAAGTAACATAGTGGTCTAGCTCACGATCTCATGCTTGAACTTGGCCAACCTTCCAAGCTTCTCAACCGCTTCCACCAAGTGATCAAGCCGCGCCACGAACTCTACGAGCAATGATGTAAACGTAGCGAGGGACAGAGCAGCACTACTGCGCTCGAACGCGCGCCTCTGCATCAAGCTGATGGCTCCATCTTCAAGCTCAGTCGCCTCGACCGACGGCCACGACCGGAGTCGCCGCCTGTGCTGCTTTGTCACCGTCGTCTCCTCGAAAGCACCAACATTTATCGCCACGACTTCAATGAGATGGCCGTCGTCGTCGTCGTTATCGCCGTCTTCCTCCTCCCTGTCTAAGGAGAGCCGAGAGGAAGTGAGGAGGTAGGAGTGGAGGTCGACGGAGCGCTGCAGGCGCTCAGTGGAATTATGGAGGTGATTGAGGAGAGTGGGGTGAGGGCGACGCTTCATGTCGTAGATGTCTTCGCTTAAGCTGCGGAGGAGCTCGGCTGCTCGTGTGGCTGTGTCGAGGATGTCAGCTCGGAATGCACACCGTAGACTATAAGGAGCCTGTAAAACAGTTAGATTTATTTATCAACATCGATCTAAATCGAACACAAATCGTATGATGATTCAAGTGCACTCACTTGTATTTCTGAATGCAAACATCCATGCATCGCCATGACTTCATAGGCGCAGTGACGTAAAACAGAGCCGACACTTACGTACTCTGCCCACGGATAGAAGAAATGCCGGAATCTACCGTGGGGTGGCTCCCATTTAGCTGAATTGGCCTGCATGAGCATTTTTACAAACACTTCAACTGGATGAATAATACTATTACGTTGTGCTACCCTGAGGTTATCAGAATTACAGGGAGATGCCGTAGTACCAAGGAATCAAGTGTCGACGATGAAGTCAAAGTAGTTCGACACTTGCGATAAGCTGGCTCGTCGTGGAAGTCGTCCATCACCGTCTTTAAGAACTCCGGCCGCTCGGTTCCGTCGTCGTTAAGGTACTTCTTCACGCATTCTTCCGCAAAGAAAGAAGAACAATTGATGATTGGGCAAATGATATTAATGCTTAAGCAAAGGAGTTAACCTTGAAGGGAGTCGGCCACCAAGTCGAAGTGCTCGATGAGCTCTTTGTGCAGCTGCTCGCCGGCCCATGTCGGAAAAATGAGAACGTTAACGAGGACGGTGACGCCGCCGCCGATCGCAACCGAGTAAAGCCGATCGATGGAAGTCTTCATCGGATCTCCCACTCGATTATACCAATTGGCGACGATCAAACAATATGTGAATAGGATGACCCTAAAGGCATACTCGTAAGGAACCAAGGATGGCCACAGCTTCATGAAGGATGTGATAGCTCCTACATTCGTTAATCCAATAATCACTCACAAATAAACTCAATATTAGAGGTTAAAGAAATGAAGCCTACCGACAAGAAAGATACTGAAAGCAATGATATAAGGTGCCAAAATGCTGCCGCTCGACGCAGCGATTTGCATGAACACCACTGCAAAGATTCCGGCAAACAAACTCCCCAGAGCTCTGTTGAATCCTCTGTTAAATGTAGCACCTAAAATATATACATTTTTTTACGAATAATTAATTAGTCTCACTTATGAATTTAACTTCTCTACAGGAGTCAAATTAACTAACCAACGGTGTACTCAAACGTGATGGCCACAGTGATTAAGGCCCAAACAATGTTGGTGCCAAAGAACTCGTAGGGATGCCTGATCAATATGAGCAGCGACACGAGGAGGCAAGCTAAGCCTACTTTGAGGGAGAAGGTCACCCTGCTGGTGTCCTCCATGGCAAATTCCAGCACCTCCCAAATCCATTTGATTGGTGAAGTATTACTAGAAGTACTACTGCCTCCACCGGTGTTCTTCACCGGAGGCGGCGGACCGATGTCGACTGCCACACTCCCCTTCTTCCCGCCGTCCATCCTAAACGTGCCACCAGCTGACTTGGTTGGTGTTTACAGTGCAGACACAATGACTATTTAAAATACTCGTGAGAGGTTGGACTAGATTGGCTGTGCAAGTAGATAAAAGATGTTGAGAACCATGCAGAAAAACTGCATCTGCATATATTTTAATCGTCTGGAGATGTTGAGAACCATGCAGAGCATGAAACTTGTACATCACATAAATGAAATTGCCTGATCAGTTTGGATTTGGTAATTATTCAACGAATATGGTACATGATTCTTTCTGCTGATCAAGTTTTGTGCTCTTGCATTTGATGGAAGTGTTTGTGATAAAAAAAAAATGTACAAGCAGGAAGGACAGTTCGATTTCAGAGAGATGTCCTGCAAACTGAAATGTGCATGAAATCTAGTGGAAGGGTGGCGACTGCCAGTGATATCACATCTCAATCGAAGTAAACTAATCTGAGGATTGTGTCATTTGCAGGCAAAACGAGAGGCCAGAGGAGAAGAGAGCATGTGTCAAAGGAATTAGAATATGTTCAATTAGTAGGTATCAGATTCTGTGAACGTAGATACATATATGTCCCCGTACGTGTTAATTAGAAAAGGAGGAAGAAGAATTGAAATCTTTTAAATTCCATGGCAGAGATCGGATTTCTTTTTGTTATTTTCATGTCGCTAGATCTTGTGCCTTTGGATGCATGCATTCGGTGTTGGGTTGCTTGATGCTGCCGGTGTATTCTGTTAGCGTGGATGTTCTGTTAGCCATAGGCTCCACACCCACCTCTCCATGCACTGGTTTTTTTTAATGTCCCCACGGATAAACTGATGATTAGTACATGGGTGTTGTTAGCATGAAGTTTGAGGGTCAAAATTTAATAAAGCTAATGTATCCGTCCTTCTTACGCATTAGCCACAGTATTCGGGCTAGTAGTGCTCATGATTTACCTCCTTCATGTTGATCCTGGGACGGATTAACAAGGGTATTAGGAACGAACGAATCACCTTTTATTAGCACTGATGGGGTTTTTATTGGGAAAAAATTAAATGGTAGCGGTCACTTATAAAATTATGCTTCTCATTTTTAATTAAAATTAAAGGATGTCTCATCAATAATTTTATCTCAAAAATACTTATTGATTCAGTACTATTATAAGCTACCGGATGGTTATTATAATGTATATATAGATATTGTCTAATGCTATAATGTGTTAGGGTGAATTTAAAATTTAAGGTTTACAACGTGAAGAATTCTACCGAAAAAGTCATGGAAAAAATTATTAAAATTAATGGACGAGGAAGTCCATGATCTCGACGTCGACAGTTAGCCGTCGATCATCGGTCATCGATGTTAGATACCGACTGCCTACGTGGACATCGACGGTCAACACTGACACCAATGTCGGTGTCGTCGACGAATATTTTTTTAATTCAATATTTTAATTAAATTTTTAATAAATTAAATAAATTCAATTTAAAATTTAATAAAATTTTCTAAATAAATTCTAAAAGATAATACGATAAAATATTATATTATGTTATAGATTATTATCTCTAAATAAGTAAGATTTTATTTGATTATCTGAATTAAACCAAACAATTTCAAATTTTATTTCTTTTTTAATTATTTTAATTATATGATTACTTAATAATCGAATAACCAACCAAACGTATCTTTAATATTTTCCCAAAAATGGTTTCATCATTTCTCAAACTTTCTTTTTTTATTCTTTTACCAGTATTCTTTATTTAATTTATCAATCAATATATATATATAGAGTAATTCTCTGCTGCGGACTGCCTCGTACGGACTGCATGCACGACCACGGGGCCAGACCGATCAGGCCCTTACCTGATCGGTCACCAGACCGATCAGGCAAGGGCCTGATCGGTCTGGCAGTGTGGTCCACACGGGGAGTCCGCACATCATGTCCGCAACAGAGATAAATTATATATATATATATATATATATATATATAAAGATCTTTCATCGTGCCGACACAAGGCACTTCCAACGCAATTAAAGGCGCCCTAGTCAGAATAGTGAGTTTTTAAAAAAAAATTAGAGATATATTATATTTATTTAGAGTTTAAGATTTTAAAATTTAATAATTAGGTTATAGTGGATTTAAGTTAATAAAAATTTTTTCTATGGTTGAGGCTTCCATCTTGGATTTAGTGTTCAAAATAAAAAAAATTAGAGACTCACGGGGTATTTTATATGTATTTATTGTTTAAAATTTTAGGATTTAGGAGTTGGGTTATAGTGAGTTTAAGTTAATAAGATTTTTCCCTCTGGGGTTCAAGCTTCCCTTTGGGTTATAGTGTTCAAGATAAAAAAAAATTTATTGCGAACAGGGTATATTATATGTATTTATGATTTATATATGTGAGAAAAATATTGATTTAAAAAAATCACTCGAGGCGCTTCCAATTGCATTGGAGGCTCCTCGAGTCGAATCATGCACGGGCGTGTAGTTAAGAGTCCGCAATAGATCGATTCTCTCTCTCTCTCTCTCTCTATATATATATATATATGTAAAACCTACAATTCATCCAAAATGAAATGCATCCTAATCATTATATAAATACAATAGAGTGAACGACCCACAACCCACCAGATACAAATGTATCGTATATACATCAGGTAAACAACTTGCAATCTATCAAATATGAGACACATCGTAAATGTATAAGGTGAATAACTCGCAATCCACCGAGTAAAGATGTATCATATATATATATAGGATGAACACCCGTAATTTACCCAAATACGAAATACATTATGTGTATGCGCATATACATATATACATATATAGGATGAACTACCCATAATCCATCTGAAATAAGTCTCAGATAAGAATAGGGTAAATGACTTGCAATCCACCAAATGAGATACCTCACATGAAAATAAAGTGAATGATATGCAATCCACCAAATGAGGAAAAAATTAATTATCTCAATTTGGCTGAAGCCTAAGAACATGCTAAAAGACTCAAGAGTTCTCTTTGTGAATAGAGCTAACTGCTCTATATATACTATAAGTAATCACACAAACTCTTAGAGAGTAGAATCGAAGCTCAAGACTACAAGTAATCATGCAACTCTTAGATAGTAGAGCCGAAGCTCTAAATTACAAGTAGTCATGCAATTCTTTTAGAAGGTGGAGCCAAAGCTCTAGAGCGGGGTCGAAGCTTTATGACTACAAATAGACACACAACTCTTTTAGAGAGTTAAGTCGAAGATCTAAACTATAAGTAATAACTTAATATTGGTGTAATCGACCTCTAGAGTTTTGATATTTGTTTAACAATATGATTAATGGAGCTTGGTCAAAGTTGACCTAGTTGGGTGAGTAGTCTGCCGAGTAACTATCAAGTCCGAGCAAGTCGAGGTGACCTAATGTTTGGCAAGAGACCCTAGAGGGAGATAACCTTAGGTCTTGGAAGCTAGAGTGAATTCCAAGCAAAGTCTTACACCCTGTTTGGAAACCTTTTAAGTAAGGAATTGGAATTGAATTCCGGTCGGAATTGAATTCCAATTCCCATGTTTGGAATGAATTGTAAAACGAGAATTGAATTGAATTCAATTATTATACTTATACGATTTTATCCCGCGAGGATAGAGCCGGAGCAACTTTGATTTGTCTTGTGAGGGGGCGATTTGGTAATTTAATTTGTTTAAGTGAAAGGAATTTTCAATTCCTTTCACAAATCACATGTGTTTAGGTGTGATTTGTTTTGAGGGGTTTGAAAGGAATTGGAATTCAATTCCTTAGCAATTCCTTCCTGAAAATTGCTACCAAACGATGGAATTGAATTCTGTTGGTGCAGGAAGCACCATATCGAACCTTGTTTTGATATTGGCAAAGGATTCAAAGTTAAGTTTATTTGTGATCTAACGTTGTTCACTGAGTGTGCAGAAAAAGCCCTAGCGAAGGACTGCTAGGCACCTGGCGAAGGACTGCCAGTATCAAAGCCCTAGCGAAGGACTGCTAGGCACCTGGCGAAGGACTGCCAGTATCCAAGCCCTAGCGAAGGACTACTAGGCACCTGGCGAAGGACTGCCAGTAACCAAGCCCTAGCGAAGGACTGCTAGGCAACTGGCGAAGGACTGCCAGCATCCAAAACCTAGCGAAGGACTGCTAGGCGCCAGGCGAAGGACAGCTTGGGACTGAAGCCCTAGCGAAGGAATGCTAGGCACCGGGCGAAGGACAGCTCGGCATCCAAGACCTGGCAAAGGACCGTCAGGCAAAAGTCCAACCAAAGGAGCGGTTGGCATCAGGTACATTCTCCCGAGAGGAGTAGGTGAGGACGCGTTCCCCGTCGAGGGAACAGTAGGCGTCGGTTCGACCTAGGGCTCCATTTTGGAGACCAAAATCAGAACCAAGACAGCTAAGGCTGTATAAACTAATAATTAATTGTTTTATTGTGTTTTGGACTAACTCTGGATGCAGGACCGAAGGAACGTGTGTCTGCAACTCAGAGAGCCTCAAAGGAGTGAGGCAGCAGCTGAGCAGGGCGCCCTGAGTGTCCAGGGCGCCCCCAAGGTGAACCAGAACCAAGTGAAGCAAAAAGGGCTTCGGCTGCTTACTGGGCAGGGCGCCCTCAGCAGCCAAGGCGCCTTGGGCCCAGGTCTGCGAAGCTTCATCTTTATCCACAGCCGAGATTTCTGCGCGGAAGAAGTCAGCCAAGGCGCCCTCTGCGACCAGGGCGCCCCCAGAGCTAAATCCGGATCGGCTGACACGTGGCAAGGCGCCCCCGACGTCCAGGGCGCCCCTAGGTGCTATAAATAGCACCCAACGCCCAAGCCTTCAACAATCAACTTGATACCAAAGCTTCCATACTCTTCTGTGCTCACGCCTTGTTCCAGAAAGTGCCCAACTCGAGCGACGACGTCCTGCTGCTCCGGAAAGTCAACCTACAACCGGACGTCGGTAACAGAAGAAATTTCTTTTAAAAGTTTATAGTGCTATACTTGTAAATCTCTTTCTGTAAACTGATTTTGTGTTCATATAGAATTGCCCAAAGTAAACGATCAACGATCGTGGGCCTTGAAGTAGGAGTCGACCTAGGCTCCGAACCAAGTAAAAAATACTGTGTTCGCGTGGTTTGTTTATTTCCGCTGTGCAAATTACTCTCTCCATAAATTCGAAAAGTTTTGTCGATATTCACCCCCCCCCCTCTATCGACTCTATCGATCCAACAAGTGGTATCAGAGCGGGGAAGCTCAAATTTGGTGCAACCACCAATTTGAGAGTATTTTCAGATTTTACGAAATAATTTTAATTCTTTTTTTCTTTTTCATTGGTTGAGGTTGGTGCAACACCACTCAATCTCGTTCGCTTTTTTCAATTTTGAATGCTCAATTTTTTCCTATAAGTCAGAATTAATAAAACGATCAATTTCAAAAAATTTGTCATAAATTTTTTTGTATTATTATTTTAATATTTTTCTCGAAATTCGTGCTACTTTAATTTGAGGAAAATTTTTCCCAAACATTAAAATCTTACTTTTTCATTATTAATCAGAATTGACAAAATTAATATTTTCAAAATTTGTCATAATTTGTTATTATCATTTTACCTCGAAATTCGTGCAATATTTTTGTTGGGCTATATCTTTTCTCTCCCGCACTACTAATCCAAGACCAAGTCTTGGTACAATTTGTTTTATTTTGTTTGTGTGCAAGATTTATATTAAATGGCCAACCAAGAGTGGAACAGTGCACGTCCACCGCTATTCTCCGGCGAGAACTTCACGTTTTGGAGATGTCAAATGGAGTCCCTTCTGAAGGCCCACATGGACTTATGGCGGATCATCCAAACGGGGTTCACATTTCCCACAGAAGATGAGTCATCCATCGAGTGGGACAAATTGGATGAACACACCCTCAACCAAATTGAGACCGATGCAAGAGCAACTGCAATCCTGCAATGTGGCCTAACCAAGAAGCAACTCGAGCTAGTAGGTCCATGCAGATGTGCTAGAGAAATCTGGGAAAAATTGATTAATCTTCATCAAGAGACCTCAAATGAAGAAGAAGATCAGGTAAATTATCTTGCCCTTTCAGTCCAAACACAAACAGCCGAGTCAGAGTCTGAATCCGAATCCAAAATCGAACCAGAATTAGACGACGAATTGACTGAGACAGTAACCAATTTCGAACTCTTTTCAAAATTAGAATTAAATAATCAAACAAATACTATAATGGTCGAGGAAGGTGTAAATTTTATTGCAGGGAAAACTCCTAAAGAACCACCACAGAAGGAGCTTCAACAAGTACCCGAGTCTAACTCAGACACAGAATCAGAAGATGAGCCTAGATCCGAGGCGGCAAGAATCAAGGGGGAGATTCCCAATAAAGAACCAAAAGGTAAAATTGTAAATTCAAATTTTAATCATGTAATCTGTTACACATGCAGGGAGAGAGGGCACTACCAAAATCGGTGCCCTACTCGTAAGACTCGGTCTACACCACCAGCGATAAAGGAATCAGTTCCAAAAGCACGAAAGAACAAAAGTCGCATTCAATGCTTCAAGTGCCAGGAGTTCGGGCATTACAAAAGTGAATGCACAGATAAAAGAGCTACCAAGAATGCCGAACAAACAATCAACAAAGGTAAATTTACAGTATTTGAAAATCCGTTATTTACCTTGAATAATGTGATTGATTCATGTAACTTAATTAAAACAAATTTCAAAAAATTGAAACAAGAAAATGAAACCCTAAAACATAAGGTCAATAAGTTAGAAAATTTAATTCATAATCTTGCTGATTTCGAAAATCCGGAGTATTACTCCAATTGTGACCTTACTTAGACAATTGTTTGTTTTAATTATGTGTTTTATTTTTTTTTTTGCTTAGAATTAGGATTGGGACTAAATCAGTTAATTGAAAATTGAACAACATAGTATTGGGTGGAGGTGAGATGATAGTACGTTAAGGAAGCCAATTTGGCGGAACTAGCCGAAGCTACCGATCCAAGACCCAAACTAGTTAGACCAAAAATTTTTCAAATAATAATTTTGAAAATGAAATTTCATTAAAAGGCTTTGTCAAGGAAAGGGTGGATGATCCCATAAGGCTACGGCCAAAGAAGGCCTAGTGCCTCGCCAAGACCTGGAAGCCAATTTTTGAAATTCAAATTCAAATTATTTTTTGTTAAATTCGAATCTAACACAAATTTTCAGTTAATTTTAGATTCAAATATCTCTTTTCAAAATAAATTTAAATTGTGTTTAAAAAATTAATTTAACTTTTTAAAATTATTCATGGTCTTTTCAAAATAAATCTTCTACTAAAACCTGTCTCACAAAAACCCTTAAGGTTAACATGTTTGACCACGTAGAACCGGGTGAGATATCTAGGACCTAAAAGCATAATTTACTATCCTTTTAAGTAAACAGGTGTGCAAAAGTTATTCAAACTAAGCACTATTTTGCAAATTAATTTAGTTTACTATACCCTATTTTTTCAAAATAGAGAATTTCATGTTAAATATCACAATAGACACATTTTTCTAAGATTTGTTTGATTTAGTTATTAATCTGTCAAACTTAGCAAACTGAGTTAACCCTAGTCAACATAGTCAAACCTGCACACTGAAACCCCTTAAGGAACTTATATAAAAGTCAGACTATGTCGGATACAGGGGGAGTTTCTTTTAATACTTTTCAAAAAATTTATTTTTTTTTAAAACCTTATGCTCTAAATCTTATTATCATTTCGATAAGGTTTTCAAAAATTGATTCAAAAACCTTCTTATACTAGTATCTGTTTGAAAAATTATCATTATTTCAAAATATTTTTCAAAAACTGTGTTATCATTTCAAGTCATGTTTTTCAAAAATGTATCTCCTAGAAAGTGATCATACTCAGAAGGTTGGTCAAAATTATTCTTTTGATTTTAATAAACTCTAAAGACACAGAGGAAGGTCCACTTAATGATCTATAAGGACTCCTAGGATGTGTCAAATTTAGGGGGAGTTTGAGTCAAAAGAAATTATTTTTGACAATCATTTTTCAAAATTATTAGATAATTCTTATAGTTTGAATCAAACCTTAAGACTCAGAGGAAGATCGCTTGTAGTCAACAGGCTTCCTAGGACTGGGTCAAGCTCAGGGGGAGATTAAATTAAAAGAATTAGTAAATATTTTTTAAAAATTATATGTCTTCATGCACTGCAATTTTAAAATCCTGTTGAAAACATAAATAAATTGTCTTTTAAAATACTATTCTTTTTCATTTTGCTTATATATACTATCACTTTGAAAATTTTGCTTGACTTTAGAATACTTTTGAAAATAATATTAAAACTTTTCAAAAGTACTTATATTTTTTTCAAAAATGCATAATTTTCAAAATATGCATAACATCTTTCAAAAGTACCACTATTTTTCAAAAGTACTAATAATTTCCAAGGCACTAATGGTTACAAAGTACGAAATGTTTTTTTTCGGTTTCAAAAGTGCAATTTAAGCTTTTGCTATGCTTTCAAGGATTATACTAAGTATTTTTTTTGTTTTCAAAACCCATAGGCTCTGATACACAAACTTTCTCTTATATATTTCTTTATTGATGTATATAGCCAAGGGGGAGAGCAAGAAAGAGAGAAAGGAATTTTATTTAAACTTTTATCTCCTTTTAACGTTCTTTTTGGTGAAAAACTTGCCTAGAAAATTATTAAAGATTTTATTTTTTCAAAATCACAAAGTATTTCCAAGCATATTCTTGTAAGTATGCAAATTCTTTAAAATAAATTTTCTCCCAAAGTTGAACTTTTTTAGAAAAGTTTGGCCTAAAAACTTTACCTAAGTAAAATTCTTTTTGCAAAGCCTTGTAAGTAAAAGTTTTTTATTTAGGTTTGCAAAACTTTTCAAAATTTTACCTTGCTCACCCATGTTTATTTTTGATATATGTCAAAGGGGGAGGAAAAGTCAAAGTTAAGTACTATAAAACACAAGTACTCAGGGTTTTAGGGGGAGTATAAAAAATAAAGAATTTTTCTTAAATCTATTCTGTTCATACTTCATTCTGTTCATACTTCATTGTGTTTTTATCTTCTGTTATTAACTGTTATAAGTTTTTACTTAACTTTGAATTGTGTTGCCATAAATCAAAAAGGGGGAGATTGTTGGTGCAGGAAGCACCATATCGAACCTTGTTTTGATATTGGCAAAGGATTCAAAGTTAAGTTTATTTGTGATCTAACGTTGTTCACTGAGTGTGCAGAAAAAGCCCTAGCGAAGGACTGCTAGGCACCTGGCGAAGGACTGCCAGTATCCAAGCCCTAGCGAAGGACTGCTAGGCACCTGGCGAAGGACTGCCAGTATCCAAGCCCTAGCGAAGGACTACTAGGCACCTGGCGAAGGACTGCCAGTAACCAAGCCCTAGCGAAGGACTGCTAGGCAACTGGCGAAGGACTGCCAGCATCCAAGACCTAGCGAAGGACTGCTAGGCGCCAGGCGAAGGACAGCTTGGGACTGAAGCCCTAGCGAAGGAATGCTAGGCACCGGGCGAAGGACATCTCGGCATCCAAGACCTGGCAAAGGACCGTCAGGCAAAAGTCCAACCAAAGGAGCGGTTGGCATCAGGTACATTCTCCCGATAGGAGTAGGTGAGGACGCGTTCCCCGTCGAGGGAACAGTAGGCGTCGGTTCGACCTAAGGCTCCATTTTGGAGACCAAAGTCAGAACCAAGACAGCTAAGGCTGTATAAACTAATAATTAATTGTTTTATTGTGTTTTGGACTAACCCTGGATGCAGGACCGAAGGAACGTGTGTCTGCAACTCAGAGAGCCTCAAAGGAGTGAGGCAGCAGCTGAGCAGGGTGCCCTGAGTGTTCAGGGCGCCCCCAAGGTGAACCAGAACCAAGTGAAGCAAAAAGGGCTTCGGCTGCTTACTGGGCAGGGCGCCCTCAGCAGCCAGGGCGCCCTCAGCAGCCAAGGCGCCTTGGGCCCAGGTCTCCGAAGCTTCATCTTTATCCACAGCCGAGATTTCTACGCGGAAGAAGTCAGCCAAGGCGCCCTCTGCGACCAGGGCGCCCCCAGAGTCAAACTTATCCCTATTCGGATGGGATAACTGTTGACTGAGCTAAATCCGGATCGGCTGACACGTGGCAGGGCGCCCCCGACGTCCAGGGCGCCCCTAGGTGCTATAAATAGCACCCAACGCCCAAGCCTTCAACAATCAACTTGATACCAAAGCTTCCATACTCTTCTGTGCTCACGCCTTGTTCCAGAAAGTGCCCAACTCGAGCGACGACGTCTTGCTGCTCCGGAAAGTCAACCTACATCCGGACGTCGGTAACAGAAGAAATTTCTTTTAAAAGTTTATAGTGCTATACTTGTAAATCTCTTTCTGTAAACTGATTTTGCGTTCATATAGAATTGCCCAAAGTAAACGATCAACGATCGTGGGCCTTGGAGTAGGAGTCGACCTAGGCTCCGAACCAAGTAAAAAATACTGTGTTCGCGTGGTTTGTTTATTTCCGCTGTGCAAATTACTCTCTCCATAAATTCGAAAAGTTTTGTCGATATTCACCCCCCCTCTATCGACTCTATCGATCCAACAAATTCCAATTCCCATGGGAATTCCAATTCCTTCCTTTCCAAATAGGGTGTTAGTGAATGAAACTAGGCCCTAATGAGTGAAGCTATGTGGTGAAAGTCCTAATGAGTGAAACTATGCCCTGGTGAGTGAAGCTAAGTGGTTAAAAGTCCTAGTGAGTGAAACTAGGCTCTACGGGGAGGTAACCTTAAGTGGTGAAAGTCCTAACGAATGAAGTCAGGCAATGGAAAGTTCTAGTGAGTGAAGCTAGGCCCTAGGGTGAGGTAACTCTAGGTAATAAGAAGTTCTTAGAAGGGTGAACTCCAAGCAACTTTGATCGAAAGGTTTTTGGTCGACCTCGCTCAGTCGACTGGACCAGCGGATCTTGATAAACCTAAATATAGGTTTATGAACACTATTTTATATTACTAGTATTGTTGTTGTGTTAATCTAGTATTACAAGAAAAGTCTTGGTTGATCAGACACTGAGCAAAAAAAATCCAAATAGGTCTGGAGGACCCGATATTTCGTAGGTACGTGAGATAAGTTTCTGGAAGGAGTGTAGTAAGGTCGTGTCCTGCCGGGATAAATTTTAGGCATTGATCCAACTAAAGAAACCAACGGAGACTTCTAAGTTGAGATTCAGACAGTTCTTACTGTCTTACTCATACATTATTACTACTGTACTAACTCTATTTTCCAAGGTTATTCTTATACTATTTGTATATGCTAACTTGTTAATGCAGATCAGTCAAACTGAGTTGACGGAAGGTTCAGTCGATTGATAGATTGGATCATTCGATTGATCCAGCCATCATAGCACACAACGTAGAAGGAATTCAGAGAGATCCGTCGACTGATCATCAGGATCAGTTGACCGATCCACACTTGGTAAGTGTGGAGCTCAGAAAGGAAAAAGGTGTCGTCGATTGATCATAAGGATCCGTCGACCGAACACATTAATTACAGTGTCAGCCGAGTAGATCAAATGGCATAAACATGGAAGGGAGCGAGTTCAGTCGACTGATAGGAGGATTAGTCGACGAATAGGTTCATCGACTGAACACTGCCTATATAAGATCACCTCGAGATCAAAGCCAGACATACTTCTTGCTATTACAACTCTCTATTCCAAAGCTCTCTGATTGTGCAAGTCAAGTTACTATGTACTGTTGGATATAGTGTGAATGGAAAGGGAGGAAAGATGCTTCATTGTGAATGAGACTTTAGTCCCACATTGGGAGTTTCTAGTGAATGGAAAGGGAGGTGGAGAATAAAGAGACTCCATTGCGAATGGGACTTTAGTCCCATATTGGGAGTCTTAAGGCATAATTATTGATTTATATTGTTTCACAAGCATGTTAATTGTGAGCAAATGCATGGAAAGAGGCTCTCTCACACGCATGTGTGCGCAGGGGGGTGCAAATCCAGGGTCTGAATTTGTACTGAACCAAGTAGACTCGTGTGCGTGCACGACTTGCGCGCGTCGAATGCTCGACCGGTCAGGGAAAAATTTATCCAAGTGGATGAATCAACGTTTTGCCAAATTTTTTGCTCAAATGTAATTGATGCATTAACTATTGATTAATGCAAAATCAGTAACCCCCGTACGTTTGGATTTGGATGGTTAATTGGCAGTAAATGACGTTAATTCGGTCATTGATTACTACGCCGGGGGGGGGGGGGGTCTAAGTCTATATAAAGAGGCTGTGACCGAGAGCAAAAGAGATAGAGGATATACATTGTCTTCCACCTCATTCCCAACACCCTGGTAGCGTTCGGGTACTTCTTTAGTTCGCCACGAGCAACGAGTGCTTCGTTGTGCCCGTGGTCCTGCTGTTATATCCTGAGAGACAGACGTCCATCGGAACCTCGAAGCACCGTCAGAGGAGGACAAATCTATTTCAAGGAGTCTGCTTCACGCAGGTCTCAGCAACTCTCCTAGACCGGTTCGGGACTTCTGGTTCGGGAAATTCAGCTCGGGAGATTCTGATCGGGAGACTCTGCTCGGTAAATTCAGCTCGGGAGATTCTAGTCGGGAGACTCTACTCGGGAATTCCACCTCGGGATAATCTGCTCGGGAGATTCTAGCTCGGGAATTCCAGGTCGAGAATTCTAGCTTGGGAGACTACATTTTGCATAAAATGTAGCTCGGGTCAATCAACAGCTAAGTTGAAATTTCTGTAATTTCAATTTAATTTTTATTAATTCTCCAAAAAAGGAGTAAATCCTCCAACAATATTGAAACATATTTCGTTTCTGTTGAGATGGCCACGGAAAGTGTTGGGTGAAACAGACTCATCACCAGGCCCCCTCTGCCCCGATTGGGAATGTCTCAATCAACCATGGGGAAAAATCAGACAAGTTCACTAGGTTGAACTTCAAGAGGTGGCAGCAGAAGATGCTCTTCTACTTGACCACGCTCCATCTGGCTCGGTTCTTGACCGAGGACCCACCCAAGCATGCTGAGGTGGATGTTGGATCTGGGATGGCTAGAGAGAGGGGGTGTGAATAGCCACCCACTTAAACTCTTTGGCTTCTTTTGATTCTTTCTGCACTTAGGTTAGCAGCGGAAGCAAAAACAGAATAGAAAACAAGACAAACACAAACAGAATTAACAGAAGGATTTACAAGGTTCGGGGATAACTTGTCCCTACTCCTTGGCGTGCCCGTGAGATGGGTGATCCCTTGATCGTCGGTAGATCAAGCCCCGGAATGAATCCGGATAAGAAAATCTCCTTCTCGGTGGAGTAACCTCTCCACAGACAGTCTCAGGAATGTATCAAAGTAAGACAGAGACTTGAGAAGAAGCTTACAGATCAACCTTAAGCGCAAACAGAGAAAGCACGAAGAAGAAACTTAACACAGATCACAACACGAAGAAGAAACTTAACACAGAGCACAACACAGCACACAAGATGATGGGTATGGCTTGGTGGGTTTCCTAAGCAAATACCTAGTCGATCTGAGAGACCTCTCTATGCCTACGGATTAAAAATTAATCCGAGTGAAGAGCCGTCTCCCATCGACCATCTCGTGCCGTATCGAATGATTCAAATTGCAACTTAGCCAATTACCAAAATTGGTCTTGCAATTTGCTCGACTATTCGACCGCGGAAAAGGCGACGAGTTGATCGCCGGCTTTTGTGTTTATGGTCGGGGTCCAGTTAAATAATTATTTACTATGATTCGCAATCAAAATAATTAAATAACAAACATGAAATGATGAGACAAATATATAAGCCACAAAATAACGTAACGAAAGGAGCCGAGGAAGAATATACCTTCCGTTACCTTACGATCTTCTACCGTATAACCCTCCCCTCTTGGACGTCGTGTGGGCGACGATCTACCAAGAACTGTGGTTACCAAGTTGATCCCTTCTCCTTGCGCCAACCAATCCCTTATTAAAAGGATACCGCCGGCCGCTTGCTTGGAGAAACAAGTTACTGTTCTGCTCCAAGACAATTTTCCTCCCTTCTCTCAAGAAATTGCCGTAAGGCAATTGTCTTCCTCACCTCCAAGAAAATTGCCGACAGGCAATTGTCTTCCTCAGAAAAATTGCCGTGGAGAAGCTCACCTTCGCCCTCGCTCACAGCAGGCGGCAATTTATTTGCCTTAGGCGCACGGGCTCACGGCAAGAAACGCCAAGAGGCAATTTTAATTGCCTTGGAAACCGTGCCTTGGCAAATTAATTGCCTTCGTTGGAGCAATGCAACGCATGAGCAAAATAATTTCCATGGAACGGCAAGAAACGCCAAGAGGCAATTTTAATTGCCTTGGAAACCGTGCCAAGAAAAAAACTTCTTTCTCCACAACGTCGAGATTAATTGCATGCACGATGCAATTAATTTGTAGAGGAATTGCTCTCTTTGAGCAGTTAATCTCCTCAAGATTAATTGCATGCAATGCAATTAATTGGAGAAGAACGGCTCCCTTCGAGCAATTTTTCTAACTCCCTGCCGTTCGGCGCCGCAGAGAGAGAAAGAGGGAAGAGAAGAGATCTATTGGATTAATTTGATCAATTATCAACTTGGTTCTATGCCACCATGGGATATTTATAGGGCTACGATAGGGACCATGAGGAGGAGTTGGATCTTGACCTGCTAATGGACCCGGTCCATTAATGAGGATCCATTCCACTAAAGGGCCCTCATTGAATTACCTCACCAACTCCCATATTTACATATGGGCTCCACTTATTACAAGTCGTTCATCCCCCCGTGTTTAAGATTTCGAATGCCCGTTAATTAATTAAATTACTGACAATTTAAATTAATTAACTTCTGGATCCTTGACTAGTACCACTCGACCTTATCATCATGCCGAATTAAATCCACCTGCAGGGTTTAGCATGCTGAACCTTTCGAGCTCATCAAGGGGGCATCATCAACCCGACTCACCAGGACACGGATTCCGTCAATAATCAACGGCACATCATATTATTAATATTATCTCCCAACTTACCTGGCCTATCGATCTAACAGAATAGATCTCGCCCATTGGTAAATTAAAGAAATAATAGTTAATAATATATGTCCGTTATTATATCGGGATTAAGGGATCGTACTCCATAATAAAGTCTGAGGTCATATCCAATTATCGAGTCAGTACAAATTAGATAGCCTCGTGTTTTGGTCCTGCTCAATGTACTCAAAGCACACTAGTGTAATCCTATGGTCAAGACTAACCACACCTAATTACACTACAACCATTCCGATGGGTTGTCCAATTCCATCTCGGTTGTGAGCCTCTATTTATACTAAGCAAGGAACTGATAACATGATCTTCCGTGTGACACCACACACCATGTTATCTACAATGCAAAGTAATTGGACTTCATGCATGTACTAATATAAACAGGCACCTAGTGTAGTTGTGACTCTCTTTTCAAAATAAAGATGTTCATATATATAAAAGAAGCATGTCTTTCAGTATACACATCTATCACAAGAGCCTTCACTCGGTTCTTTGTTCTCACTGTTGTCTCTTCGTTGTGTCTGATCCCCCCTACTTCTCTCTACTTCGCCAGTCTCCTCTTAAGCAATCATTCTGCACATCATCAGGCTTCGTCACCCACTGACCCACGGCTTCGTCACCCGCTGACCCACTGACCTCCTCTGAGCTCTCAGTTCACTGAAGACCTCTTCAGCTGGAGCCTCAAGTCAGTCGTCAGATGCCAGAAGTTGTTATAACCTGCAAACATATACCAAACAAAAGAACACCAAAGAAAGTCACCCTTTGACCCTTCTCCTTGCTCCTCCATTTGACTCTGTATCATCTGCACACTCACAGACTGATTAGCTTAGCAAATCACAACATATCAGAAGGCAATCAGAAGTCTGACAGTAATTCAAATTAAAATTCTAAAGCGTTGATCGGTCACCCTGACCGATCAGTCATCCTCTGACCGATCAGACTCCAATTTGATCGATCCAATGAAGTTCTGATCAGTCTCACTGACTGATCAAAGATCGGGGATTGGTCACCAGACCAATCCTCAAATCTACTACGAATTCCAGGGTTACTGCGAATTCCAAGGTTAAGGCTGATCGGTCTCACTGACCGATCAGCCAAGAGTTGATCGGTCCAGCTGACCGATCAGTCAATGGCTGATCGGTTTAGCTGACCGATCGGCCCTGATCGATCCAGCGGATCGATTAGCAAGGGCTGATCGATCCAGCTAACCGATCAGCCAGGTGGCTGACCGATCAGGGTCCCTCCTGATCGATCCAGCCTGATTCTGATCGGTCGCACTGACCGATCAGAAATTCCTCTGATCTTTCTGTTCGTTTTCTGATCGGTCACCAGACCGTTCAGAAAACTTTCTGTTCCCTCAGAAGCTCTCTGGATCGGTCAACAGACCGATCAAACACCCTGGATCGGTCTCGTGACCGATCCACTATCCAGAGAGTTCGTGCCAACTCCCTAATCGGACTTCAGACCGATCCAGCCAATCATCATGCCCAACTTCACTCACCGGGACTTAGTTCAACCTAGCTTTACTCACTAGAATTCACTTCACCTAGTTTTACTCACCTGGATTTCCTTCACCTAGCCTCTCTTGCTAGGACCCGGCTTCACTCACCAGGATTTTCTTCACCTAACTTCACTCACTACGATTTACTTCACCTAGCTTCCCTTGCTAGGACCAGGCTTCACTCACCAGGAATTTCTTCACCTAGCTTCACTCACTAAGACCCGGCTTCACTCACTCACCAGGATTTTCTTCACCTAGCTTCACTCACTAGGACCCCGCTTCACTCACCAGGATTTTCCTCACCTAGCTTCACTCACTAGGATTTCATGCCAAGTCCCCGACCAGGACTTCACCCAAACTTAACTCAATTCTCACTCAACTAAACTTAAATCGGTGTCAACACCAAAACAACAATCAGGTCAGACTGCATCAACAATGGAGGCCTGGACTCATTTTGAATA
Organism: Boesenbergia rotunda; assembly: GCA_024364735.1. Lineage (NCBI taxonomy): Eukaryota > Viridiplantae > Streptophyta > Magnoliopsida > Zingiberales > Zingiberaceae > Boesenbergia > Boesenbergia rotunda. Next base: position 166,853 of record JAGFNQ010002223.1, read on the forward strand.
CCTATGCCAAAACTACATCCTCAACTGTCTGACCGACTCGCTGTATGCTGTGTACAACACGAAGAGAACGACTAAAGAGCTGTGGGAATTCTTGGACAAGAAATATAAGTCGGAGTATGCAGGGGCCAAGAAATTTATTGTGGGTCGATTCCTAGACTACAACTCTACAAGATAGTTGACTCCAAGACAGTGATCAGCTAAGTCCAGGAGCTTCAGGTGATCCTACATGAGATCCACTCAGAAGGTATGGTTATGAGTGAAACCTTCCAGGTAGCTACAATTATTGAGAAGCTTCCTCCCGACTAGAAGGATTTCAAGAACTACCTAAAGCACAAGCGGAAGGAGATGAATGTGGAGGAACTCGTTGTTAGACTTCGCATCGAAGTAGACAACAAGGGTTCAAAGAGAGAAGTGTTCTCTCAGGCTGCTGTAAAAGCCAACGTGGTCGAGCACGGATAAAGCTCGAAACGGAAGAATTTCAAATTTTTCAAGATGGGACCCAGAGGAGGCATCACCAAGAAGTTCTCTATGAAGTGCTATAACTGTGGCCGAGTTGGCCACAAATCTTCAGAATACAAGAAACCGAAGAAGCAGGAGGCCAACCTGAACGAGGGACCAGAAATGGAAGACCTCTGTGTCATGGTCTCTGAATTGAACCTGGTGGGTTCAAACCCGCGGCAATGGTGGATCGATATTGGAGCCACCAGACATGTGTGCTATAATATAGAGCTGCTCCACAATTTTGAAGAAATTAGTGGAGAGAAGCTGTTCATGGAGAATTCGGCAACCTCAGATATCATGGGCCAAGGAAAAGTGGTGCTGAAGATGACCTCGGGCAAGGACCTCATTCTAACCAATGTGTTGTATGTTCCGGAGATTCAAAAGAATCTAGTGTCCGATTCATTATTAAGTAAGCATGACTTTCACATTGTGTTTAAGTCGGACAGAATTGTACTGTCGAAAAATGGAATGTTCATGGGAAAGGGCTATGTATCTGATGGGTTGTTTAAGCTCAGTGTAATGGCGATTAGGCCTAAGATAAATAAAATTGAGAGCTCTTCCATTTATATGCTTGAGTCTTCATGTTTATGGCATGGTAGACTAGGACATGTGAATTACGATATGATATGTAGATTAATAAACATGCAAAGCATACCAACATTCTACCTTGACCCAAAACACAAGTGTGAGACTTGTGTTGAAGCTAAATTGACAAGGTCATCCTTTCAACACGTAGAAAAAAACAATGAACCACTCGGTCTAATTCACACCGACGTATGTGACCTTAAAGGTACACTGACACGTGGTGGGAATCAATACTTCATTACTTTTATAGATGATAACACAAAATATTATTGTGTGTATCTTCTCAAAAGCAAGGATAAAGCTATAGAGAAATTTGTTCTCTATAAGAATGAGGTTGAAAGCCAACTTAATAAGAAGATTAAGGTGGTTCGAAGTGACCGAGGTGGTGAATATGTATCACCATTCGTTGAGTTGTGTGTTGAACATGGGATCAGACACGAAACAACAGCTCCTTATACCCTTCAATAGAATGGGGTTGCTGAGTGAAAAAATCGAACTCTTAAGGAGATGATGAATGCTCTTCTATTGAGTTCTGGACTGCCAGACTCCATGTGGGAGGAAGTTGTGTTAACAGCTAATTACCTTTGAAATAGGTCCCTCGGAAAAAAATAGATAAGAGCCCCTATGAGTTATGGAATGGAAGACGACCATCCTACAAATACTTGCGAGTGTGGGGGTGTCTTGCCAAAGTTTTGGTGCCTGATCCGAAAAGGATAAGGATAGGATCAAAAACCATTGATTGCATATTTATCGGATATGCACATAATAGCAGTGTGTATCGATTTTGTGTATATGAGTCACAATTACCGGATATACATAAGAACTCGATAATAGAATTGAGAAATACCTCATTCTTCGAGCATGTATTTCCATATAAGACCTGAGAAGATGTTAGTGTTGGACCTTGGATGGCTAGAGAAGGGGGGTGAATGTAGCCAGACACTTAAACTTTGACTCTTTTCAATTTTCTGTGACTCAAAGGTTTAGTAGCAAAGCGGAAGCAATAAAACAGAGTATGCAGCAAACTAAACCCTAAGTTAATCACAAGAACAAGAACGCTAACAAGAGGATTTACAAGGTTCGGGGATAACTTGCTACTACTCCTTGGCGTGCCCGTAAGGTGGGCGATCCCTTGATCGTCGGCAGATCAAGCCCCGGTGAACACCGGATAAAATGCAACCTCCTTCTCGGTGGAGTAACCTCTCCACAGCGTTTCAACAAAGATAGAGTTTTAAGCACAATGAAACACAAGAAAGATCTTACTTAGCACTTAGGACAGCAAGAACTCAGACAAACTTCTCCCGAGCTCCACTCAGCGCAGATCTCACGCAAGAATCCCCTTCTTCGTGTCTTCTCGCTGATGGACTCACCAAGCTTTTTGACTCTTCCTCCTAATGCTCAAGTAACAGATGGTTGCTTCAAAGATCGTAGTTGCTTGCTCAAGATTGATGGAACAGCAGATAGCACAAGCAAAGTATGAACTGATCGAGCGTATGCAGTATCTCTGTTAGAGTAAGTTGTTCGAGACTTGTTCGCCACCAAGCGCTTAAGTCCCTCCACTGATTGCAGGTCACCACCTCACTGCAGCCTCCAGCTGCTCACCTGCCAACGCCAGCTACCACTGAGCTCTCCCTGGACTCCCTGAGCTTCCCTCAGCCAAGCTCCAGTAAGCAGCTCCAGTCTGCAGCTCCAGCCGTTGCAACCTGAGATGGCAAATGGACAAACCTGCTCTAAGGAAAGGCCTTCATTGACTCTCCTTGAGTGTTTGAATCCATCCCTGTCACCTGCACACTCAATCAGAGGTTTAGCAAATGAAATCAAACTCATATCAGTAATAGCAGAGAAGATCAAAGTGACATCAATAGCGTATCAGTGAAAGCAGGCGCGATCAGAGCTTCTGACAGCGCGTTTGAATTAAAGTGATCAGTCACCGGACCGATCCGGACTATCCCAGACCGATCAGGCTCCAACCTGATCGATCCCCAGTGAGAAACTTGGGATCGCAAGCTCATATGATCGGTCACCTTGACCGGTCACCAGATCGGTCACCAAACCGATCCGGAAATCAGCTTGCCACAATCCCGCCCGGAATCCACTGGCTGATCGGTCACCAGACCGATCAGGCTGATCCCAGACCGATCAGGCTCCAACCTGATCGGTCAGGGTGAGAACCCTCGCGACAGTTGATCGTTCAGTCTGATCGGTCACGATTTCTCCCTGATCGGTCACCAGACCGACCAGGAGCAGATCAGTGAGGTTCCCAAAAACCTACTGGATGCTCCCGGATCGGTCACCGGACTGATCAGGAGCAGAGCAGCAGGGGAACTCAACCCACTTGTGGGCTCCCTGATCGGTCACCAAACCGATCAGAAGCTGTGCAGTGAGTGAAACATATACTCCCTGATCAGTCATCAGATCGATCAGTCATCGCTGGATCAGTCACCAGAGCGATCCACGAAGGAGCACCGTGCCAACTTCCCCGATCGGTCACCAGACCGATCCAGGGGCTCCAACCTAGCCCTCCAAGCTAGGACCTGACCCTCCAAGCCAGGACCTTTTCACCTAGCCCTCCAAGCTAGGACTTTTCACCTAACCCTCCAAGTTGGGACTTTTCACCTAACCCTCCAAGTTAGGACTTTTCACCTAGCCCTCCAAGTTAGGACTTTTCACCCAACCCTCCAAGTTAGAACTTTTCCACACCTAGCCCTCCAAGCTAGGATTTTTCACACCTAACCCTCCAAGTTGGGACTTTTCACCTAACCTCCCAAGTTAGGACTTTTCACCTAGCCCTCCAAGCTAGGACTTTTCACTCAACCTTCCAAGTTAGGACTTTTCCACACCTAGCCCTCCAAGCTAGGATTTTCATCAAACCTAGTCCCACTAGGTATGCCTAGTCCACGACCAGGACTTAAACCCAATCATAATCATAATCATCAACCTAAACTAAAATCGATGTCAACACCAAAACAATAATCAGGGTCAGACTACATCAACAGTTAGCTCCTCAAGACGGGTGGAGGAAATACCAGAGAAAGAAGAAGAGGATAATGAACCAGTTGAGGTTGTGCCTAGGCAAAGTAAGAGAGCTCGGGTGGAAAAATCTTATGAAGCAGAATTTATCACTTTCATACTGGAAGGTGAGCCCCAAAGCTACTCAGAAGCAATCAACTCTTCTGAGGGACCTCACTGAAAAGAGGCAATTGCATCTGAGATAGAATCTATCTTGTAAAATCACACTTCGGAACTTGTGGACCTTCCTTCGGGGAGTAAACCATTAGGTTGCAAGTGGATTTTCAAGAAGAAGATAAAATCAAATGGCACAATTGACAAGTATAAGGCCAGGTTGGTAATTAAAGATTATCGACAACAGGAAGACCTTGATTATTTTGATACGTATTCTCCGGTGTCGAGAATAACTTCCATTAAAGTATTGTTGGCTATTGCTGCTCTATGAAACCTGAAAATACATCAGATGGATGTAAAGACGGTCTTTCTAAATGGGGATCTAGAAGAGGAAATTTACATGGAGCAACCTTAGGGGTTTTCTGTGCTAGGACAGAATAACCTGGTTTGTAAATTGGTGAAGTCTTTATATGGCTTGAAATAAGCTTCAAAGCAGTGGCATGAGAAATTTGATAATGTTATGCAAGAAGGTGGATTCAAACTCAATGAATGTGATAAATGTGTCTACACGAAAGGTACAGAAGATGACTTTGTCATCTTGTGCTCATATGTAGATGACATACTTATCATTGGGAGTAATGAAAAGACGATCAAATCTACGAAAGACATGTTGAACTCAAGATTTGACATAAAAGACATGGGTCTAGCTGATGTGATTTTAGGAATCAAAATTCTTTGAACAACAGAAGGACTTGTTCTTAGTTAGTCCCATTACGTGGACAAGATTCTTGAGAAATTCACCAATGGTGATACTGCGTTAGCACGAACGCCGATAGATACTAGCCAACATCTATCGAAAACCTGAGGAAAAAGAAACTCTCAAGTAGAGTACGCTCGGGTGATTGGAAGTCTGATGTACTTGATGAATTATACAAGACCAGACTTAGCCTACGCAGTAAGTAAACTGAGTAGATACATGAGTAATCCCAGTGTTGAGCACTGGAAAGGGATAACAAGAGTACTGAGGTACTTGAGATATACTCATGGAAATGTACTGCACTATATGAGATATTATGTTGTTATCGAAGGATACAGCAATGCGAGTTGGATATCTGGCATAAAAGACTCAAAGTCTACTCGTGGATATGTATTCACTCTGGGAAGTGCAGCCATTTCATGAAAATCTTCTAAGCAAACGGTAATAACCAGATCCATGATGGAGTCTAAGTTTGTAGCTCTTAACAAATGTGGTGAAGAGACAGAATGGTTATGGCAATTCTTAGAAGATGTACTGAGATGACCGAAACCTGTGTCGGCATTCTGCATATATTGTGATAGTCAATCAGTGATTGGTCGGGCATAAAGCCATCTGTATAATGGTAAGTCTAGACATATACGTCGGAGACACAATACCATTAGACAACTACTCTCAATTGGAGTTATCACTGTTGACTATGTGAAGTCAAAGGATAACTTAACGGATCCGCTAACCAAAGGGTTAAATCGAGAGTTAGTTGTAATCTCATCAAGAAAGATGGGTTTGATGCCGATAGAAAATGTTGGTGCAAAGGAAACTCAACCTATGCAGACTGGAGATCCCAAGAACTAGGTTCAAAGGGACAACCTAACTGCACTGACAAAGTTGTTCACTGTGAGGGATGACCCTTTGAAACAGTGAAGGATGGAGGTTAAACATACGACTTTTAATGATTCAATAGAGTTATGTGAAAAACTCTTAAGAGATCACCTATGTGAGAAAGAAGTGGGGTCGCTTCGAAGAGAATTGAAGGCATAATTCTTAGAACTTCTCGCAGAATCAGGCACGTTCATGGCCAAGAACGAACACACTCATGAGAACTGAGGTGTATCAGGGAGAGTCCTGAGTGAGATATGTCAATGCTTACACAAACGACATCACAGTTCAAGGACATCATGTCTACTGTTAGCCTGGAAGTAAACAGATCTTCACAAGGGAAGGTTCAAAGGGTGAAATCTACCTGTCCTATACTGGACTCAACTGCTAAATGCTATCATATACCCTGTTTCCATTCATGTGGGGGATTGTTAGATATAGTGTGAATGGAAAGGGAGGAATGATGCTCCATTGTAAATGGACTTTAGTCCCACATTGGAAGTTTCTAGTGAATGGAATGGGAGATAGAGAATAAAGAGATTCCATTGTGAATGGGGCAGTAGTCCCACATTAGGAATCTTAAGGCATAATTGTTGGTTTATATTGTTTCACAAGCATATTAGTTGTGAACAAATGCATGGGGAGATGCTCTCTCTCACGCGTGGGTACGCAGGGCGGGTGCAAATCCAGGGCCCGAATTTGTACTGAACCAAGTAGACTCGTGTGCGTGCATGACCTGCGCGCGTCGAATGCCCGACCGGTCAGGACAAAATTTGTCCAAGCGGATGAACCAATGTTTTGCCAAATTTTTTACTCAAATGTAACGGATACATTAACTATTGATTAATGAAAAATCAGTAACCCCCAAACGTTTGGATCTGGACGGTTTGTTTTTGGATCTGGACGGTTTGTTTTTGGATCTGGACGGTTAATTGACAGTAAATGACGTTAATTCGGTCATTCATTACTGCGAAGGGTCTGAGTCTATATAAAGAGGTTTGACCGAGAGCAAAAGAGATAGAGGATATACATTGTCTTTCACCTTGTTCCCAACTCCCTGGTAGCGTTCGGGTACTCCTTCAGTTCACCACGAGCAACGAGTGCTTCGTTGTGCCCATGGTCCCGTTGTTGTATCCTAAGAGACAGACGTCCATCGGAGCCTCAAAGTACCGTCGGAGGAGGACAAATCTGTTTTAAGGAGACTACTTCACGCAAGCCTTAGCAACTCTCGTAAACTGGTTCGGGAAGACCGGTTCGGAAATTCCGGTTCGGGACTTTCGGTTCGAGAAATTCAGCTCGGGAGATTCTGGTCGGGAGACTTTGCTCGGGAAATTTAGCTCGGGAGATTCTGGTCGGGAGACTTTGCTCGAGAAATTTAGCTCGGGAGATTCTGGTCGGGAGACTCTGCTCGGGAATTCCAACTCAGGATAATCTGCTCGGGAGATTCCAGCTCGGGAATTCCAGGTCGGGAATTTCAGTTCGGGTGACTGCATTCTGCATAAAAGGCAGCTCGGGTCATTCAACAACTAAGTTGAAATTTCTATAATTTCAATTTAATTTTTGTTAATTCTCAAAAAAAAAAAAAAGGAATAAATCCTCCAACATGTACTATACTCACCAACAACCACTCTAAAAAGCTACTACTACATTGTTGGTATATTTTAATTTCATCATACTTGCACTTACTCATTTACAAAGGAGATAGTAGATTACTTCTATCCTTCTTCATATCTTATATGTATTTGTTTTCTTCGAATGATTTCAAAGAAAGAGATATTAGTGGATTGCCCAACGAAGCGATTAAAGATCGTGGAACTTGAAATAGGAGTTGACATAGACTCCAAATCAAATAAAAAAAGAAAAGTATCTCTGGATTTATGCTTTATATTTTCCACTACATTACTTTAATTTATTTCGAAAAAAAAGGTTTTGAACGATCAAGATTTACCCTCCCACTCCCCTCTCGATATTAAACGATCCTACATTCAATTCTTAGAGGGCGGAGCCGAGGCTATATAATATAAGTGTTACATTTATTATCTTAACAATTTAATGTCAATGATAATATGTTTCTTTCAAAGCGCATAGTCAAAATTTTAAATATAAATCTTGCTTATCTTATTTTTGTTAATTAATATCAGTGTCTGCATAACTCCTTCTAGAGCGCGGGACTGACCTATTGATATAACTAATTTCTTACTTTATAGTATAGCATAATTAATTGGGTAATCTAATTTATTATGGATCTCAAATAAGAAACAACTTCGGAGTTATAATACAACGGAAGAATAATTAATTATCACATCATTCAATATCTAACTACGACGTATTTTATAAAAAAAATTTCCTCCAAAGAGGTGCGAACACAGGGACGTTGAGCTTCTGGATCGCTTATCGTGAGAGCTTCTCAATTTATTCTGACGGCCGATGGAAAATTTTTATGGGGCCGGACCATCGCCTGAGGTTCGACATTATCCAACCTCATTAATCATGATCAAATAAGAAACAAACAAGATATTAATCAACTAAAAATAAAATGGCAAGCAATCTAAGGAATAATCAAAACATAAGGAATACTCAAATAGCAAGAGTAGAGAAAAGAATAGAATTGATTCCATATATTTTCTATAGCATCTCCTTTCATAAAGTAAATGATGCACAAGTTAAGTGTAGCGAGACAAGCAAAAACCCACTTCGAAGTAGAAATCCACATCCGTGCACGTCTGACTCCAATATCTCGAGGCAACCATTTGAAACTTTATTTATCGAACTCTTTCTTTTTGAACATTATTTATCTACTTTGAGGTGGGATTTTCTTACTTGCCTCACTACATTTACCTTGTGCATTTAACGTGCGATGTCGGTGCAATTCAACGGCAAACAGGTCGTGCATATGCAACGCCTCCATGGGAAGTTTTGGGGCAACGAGAGGGTGGAGCTCAACGGGGTTTGGATCCAGTTCTCCTGGGACCTTCACAACTGGCTCTTCAACCCCAAGAACAACTCCTCTGTTCCCAAAAGCTCTAGCTGTATTATCCTTTGCCGTTCTTGATTCAGTGAATTTATTTAGTTTTTTGCTATGTGCTCATCAGGTCATTCTATGTGACAGAATGCGTTTTGGGACACTGTCTATTGAGGAAGATTCAAGTGTTTTTAGTTTTTGGATAGGAAGGGCATGATGTCGAACCGACAAGTCAAGAAGGTATCCCATCAGGATGTACTACTAGTAAGGAGCCTTATGAATTTATCGTTAGTAGTGAATTTAGAGTTTTTCCAAAGTCTTTTTTTGGTGAATTTTAATCTATCTTGAAAGTGATCTAAAACTTGTTCACTGACTATGATTACTTTTCTGCAATCTACTGGTTGCTGATTGTGAACGGAAGTAATTCTCACAGCTTAAATTCCTTCCAAAAGTTGAACCGGTAAAGATGTTGTTAACCATAACGAAGCTAGAACTTTTCTACAATGCCAAGTCTACAAAATAGATAGGAACAAAAGACAAGCAGAGAGAATCGATCTTGTGATATATGTCGAGCTTATGTTTGGAGTATATTGCTATTTTCTACTTACAAAAGTAAAAACACACAACTCATGCCATAAGTCCATAATATTTTTAGCACTCGCCTTTGCCACGCCAAATTCTTGAATCATCTTGAGTGTTTGTACCAAACTTTTAGCCGTTTGCTTCTGATTCCTCAGAGAATTGGGGGACCCACAATATCAAATGGAAGATCTATATAATTTTTTTAATTGACATCCAGTACGCCCATTAATTTTAAAAGTGACCGATTCCACAAAAGATTGGTTGATTAAACTTTTATTCCATTTCTAAAACTCACATGTCTCTTTGCTGTTTTTTTAGATAATGATTAACAAGATTTTTTTAATCTCGGATGATTGATTCGGTCTCACAAAAATTTTCTATCCGTCGTCAAAGTAAATCAGGAAGTGCTCATGATGGACGGTCTAAAAGCCCAACGTCCCAGGATTCGCTCCCCATTTGAAGGAAAAATTCCGACAAATATGCCGTGTCGCCGTAGCTCGGGATCGAATCGCGGATATCTAAAATAGCAACTAATCACCTTATCGCTGCACTATAGTCTCGGAGGCTACTTTTTAAGATAAGTATATTGAGAAGATTGGTTGATTATAGCGTACATACACCTTTGATTTTTTTAATGTTAGATAAATAGTTGGTTTACATCACTTGTTTTTAGTGTAGACCTGATCTGCTAAATTTCCTTCTCAATTTTCAGGTTCAGAATCTTATTGAACAATGCTTGCAATTATACATGAATCAGAAAGTTGTCACTTTGTCTCTCCAAGCAAATATAGAACCTAGTTTTAACTTGGTAATTATGAGCCAACCATTCTGTTTCATTGAGATTCATATGTTTTTGGAAAATTGAATAGATAATTGTGCTCGTCTTATTTTTATTCAGATTCATCTGTTTTTGGAAAATTAGATAGAGGATTGTATTTGTCTAATTTTCATTCATTTGGATTGACAAGTTATATAGCTTATTTTCGCACTCGTATCAATCTTGTGATTGGTTGTCTCATCCCTATGGCATGGACTCATAATCAGTACATACGATGTTACTATCTTGAATTATGAGAGTTAAAATCTGACAAATTCAATATCTACTCTCCCCATACGATAGCCATAATATCCAAACTAATAATCTTCATAATTTACCTTTTTTTATTAATTTTGAAACGAATTAATGATATTAAAGAAGTGTGAATCACCTTTAACCCCTTATGATATATTGTCTCAGCATTTATATCTACTATTCCGATCTATATAATAATCTATGTTTGAGCCAATTGGTCGGAGTCAACTCTTCACTCCGTTTTTCCAAAATATGACGCAACAATGAATAAGAACATATTAGTAATTAAATAGTTTATAATTAGAAAAAAATAGGAATTAACAACGGAAGATAAAATATGAAAAACTGATTTTTTATTTTTATATTATGATTAGTAAATTATCTTACAGTGATATTATTTAACATAATTTATCTTAAATATTTTCATGTTTTATATTCGTATTAGTAAAATTATGATAATATTACTTGTACTATGTTAATTTTATTTATATACTTCTAATCTTATTAGAAAAATTATCTTAGAATGATACTAAGTCAATTTTATTTATACACTTGTAAGAAAGATTTAAAAATATTAAAATAGTTCAACATACATAATTTCACATATATTAATTGACGAAATAAATTATTTATTTAATTTCATAATTTATTGGCTTCATCAAAATATTGTTTTAACTACTTTCTAGAATAGACATAATAAAACATATTTAAATCCACCATTTATTTATAGAATAATGATTGAGAGAGTACAAATAGGAGAGTAAAAATCATAGTAAATGGCGTGACACTTTACATGCACGATCTTCGACGGGTTCACCGTTCCCCCCAGGGTATAGTTTGATTCGGGACAACAGTCGAAGGCCGCCGATGGTGTCCAAGCGATAATCGGATGTGTGCATATAAAGTATCACGTCATGCCACATCATTCACTATAATTTTCACTCTCCCATTTTCACTCTCCCTATCATTGCTCTTTTCAAAAATAATTAATCATATTTTACTATAATACAATTTTAATCAACTAAATACAACCTAAAAATATATTTATAAAAATTATATTTGACCAACTTCGTCCAACAGAATATCCATAAATCTATAAAAATAACCCAAAAAAGAGTATTCATAAATCTCTAAATACAATCCCCAAAAGAATATATTTTAACAATTTACTATCATCTCCGCGCATACCACATGTAGGTATACTGCCAGAATCCACAAATGATATATACTCTGTTGGGATCAATGGTCCGACTAGAGGAAGGATGAATAGCTCGTCACCCAAATCGCTTACTCTTCCTACATGATTAGTTGTGCTAGCAAAAATATAAACTAAACAATTAAGAATAATATTAACACTTAACCTTTTACGTGATTCGGAGATTACTTGCTCCTACTCCACGACATATCTTTGAGATGGACGAACCCTCAATCCTTCGGTGGATTAGTCCTCGACAATCTTCGGTTAAGCTTTCTCCTTCTCGGTGAAGAACAACCTCTCACAATGTGTCTCTTCCCTTTATAATATGAGAATTAGGATTTGAGGAAGAGAGGAGACTTTGGAAGCTTGAGCATTTGAGGAAGAAGGGTCTTTCACAAGAAAATAGTTAACCTTTCTCAAGTCTCAAAGGTTCCCTTTAAATAGAGGAGAGAGTCGCTAGCAGCTCAACCTCGACACCAGTCAACTGATGTCAATCCCAATCGACTGGTGCTCAGCCAACGACTAGATTTCGAACAGTCCAATCTGTTAGAGCAATTTAGGTATCTTGGGTTTTGATGTTTGAGCAAAGGTTTAAGTTAGATTTATTGTTGTATTTGATATGCATTGTGAGTATGCAAGATATAGGTACAACAAAGGAGAAAAGTCTAAGTATGATCTTGGCAAAGGAGAAAGATCCGACAATAAGGATCAAGGCTGAAGGAAGCTCCAAAAGGTAAGACGTGAATGATGGAAGGCATCTGAGGGACGCAAAGCTGATGGAGGAGCTAGAATGCTAAGTCTAGGTTGGTCGGACAATGACGAGTGCTAAGAAATTGTACTCGGGAAGGGATACCCTAGGTTTAGGGTTTGGGCAGTCGACTGGTGTTTGGCACAGAAAGATCAGTCGACTGATCTTTCTGTGCAGTCGACTGGTATCGGCTGGAATTCGAACTTAAGGTTGTAACGTTCGAATAAGGGTGGACTAGTCGACTGGTGTTGGCACCAATCGACTGATAACAGTTGAATCAACAACGAGTTCTATTTAAGGTAGCTCGGTTTGACTGGGCAAAGGTTGACGAAATAAGTTTAGTAAAGCTTATTAGTAGTCTGCAAGTTCTCAAGTATGGTTGCAAGGTTGTGGCGAGGTTTCTCCACCCATAAGGAGCGACACGAGCTAACTTGAGGCTTTTCGGGGAGTCATCCACCGACGGATCGGGATCGTCCACCTTGCGAACAGTCGTGGAGTAAGAGCGTCATTTCCGAACAACGTAAATCGACGTGTGTTAGCGATTTGTGTTCTTGTTAGTTTTAATTTTATTTTGTATTCCGTTAAGCGCTAACAAGTGTAGGAAGAGAATCGCGATTGAAGTGGGTGAACGACTATTCACCCCCCTCTAGCCGTACGATCAAGTCCCAACACAGTCAATTGCCATCCAGACCAGTCGACTGATCTTCCTATTCGAAACTCACAGAAAGTTCAGTCGACTGGTGTCTCTACCAGTCGACTGATCCAATTACACACTCACACTCACCCTCTTCGGAGTCACCCTTTGAAACCCTCTTCCTTTGACTCTCGTTCCTCGGATGCATTTAAGCCCTCATCTCGTCCCGATGTCATCCTTCGCGTATGCCTTGAAATCTGCTTCTCTCGACTCCACTCCGTTGCTCCTCATCCGACAGTCCCTCGGATGCGTCATCCTTCACCGACTCAAAGATTCGAGCACCAGGATGAAATCTTCCAAACGTGTGTTCCACAAAGCCCTGCACGACTCAAATACACATCAAACCAATATAAAAACATAATTTAATCATATTGACACACACATTAAAATCTATAATCTATCTGATCAAACTTGGGTTGATTACACCAACAATCTCCTCCTTATTGATGTGTGATAATATGCTTAAGTTAAGTACAAAAATAGCAATTTGAAAATTAAAAGCATAGTATACTAAGAAGCATAAACATGCAACCTCCCCCTTAACTTATGCCTTATTATATAATTTTCAAATTTTGCACAAACATGAAAAAATAAGTTAAATTCTAACTTAAATCCTTCAATTCTCCCCATTTGACACAATCAAAAAAAATTACACTAATCAATTTTGACCTATCAAGGTAAAACAAGGTGAGTTTTCATTCTAAAAAACAGTCAGAAATCGAAAAATTAAGACACAAGTCGACTCAGACAAGTATTAATCGACTGTCTCCCCATTGAAACATTCCCACAAAATTCCCAGTCGATTGGTTTTTTGCACCAGTCGACTGGCACAAAACTGTTCCAAATTTCAACCTTCTGAGCTGAATTTCAGAAATGCGTTAAAATTTTCAAAATATCCAAAAAATAATGAAATTTTAGAAATATATTTCTTTTGATATCCTCTGACAAGGAAAAATATATTTTCATGAAAAATTAAAATATTTTTGAATTTTTTACCAAAACTCAAAAACTTGAAAAATTTTCAATTTTGTATCAACTTTAAACCCTAGTTTTGAAACCATATATTTTTCAAATCAATACACCAGCAAATAAAACATAGAATTGTTTTTAAAACATTCAAAATGCCCAACTATGATTTATGGACAAGATGTCTATTAATTAAATATTTATTTTCTCATAATTGGTCTATTATTACTAAATTCATACATTTAATAAATTATCAAAATGTCATAAGTACAAATGAATTATTTGTATTATCCTAACATCTCATATGCATAAACAAAAAAATATAAATGAAATCATTATGAGATGTAATAAAGGTAATCTCTACTTAGCTCATTTGATCATGAATATATTTAGACTAAGTGCTCCCCTTTAATGTACTAAGTCAACTAATTTTTAAAAATTTAAATTTTAACATATATGGTTGACTTATCCCTAAATCCTCTAACCTTTAAGGATTGACTTTGGCACCAGATAGAAATTATTTCTAATTGGGTTAACCAAATATTCTTTTGGGATCCATTTTCTATCTATAATCTTGATTTTTTGTCGACCCCGCTAGCAAGCAAGCAATGATAGGCTTTTCATGTTTGGTTGATCATATCCTAGCCCCGTTTTCTTGAAGCTTGCTCTTTGGCTTATAATGATCATATCTAGAGTGTTAGAGTCAATTTCAAATTTCCTAAGGGTTTTAGTAAGATTATCCACTTTTTCCTTTAATTCTCTATTTTCTTCTTATAAACATAAATCATTTTGGCTAAAAGAGGAGGAAGCATACATACCATCCCTGAGGGTGTGTTTGGTTAGGGGTTATATATGATAACCTTGGTTATCCATCCAAGGTTATAAAAAAAATCTTGTTTGGTTTGGATAATAAATGATTCCCAAATAATCATCCATGCCTAACACATCAGAAAAAGGGACATGCAATCAGGATTCGAAAAACCTTGAAAAAGTGAGGGTTTTTTTTATTCCAGGGTTATGAAATTTTTCTTTCCCAAATTATACTCAATATTTACTCTTTAACACAAAACTATCCCTGATAATTAATTATATTACAACACATTGTCGTAGCCGATCGTGCCGACAGCGGTCGGCGATCGACGATCGGTGGCGACCGACGACCGATGGCAGGCGGCGACCAACGCCGACGACGACCGATGGCCGGTGACGATATAATTTTTTAAAAATTAAAATAAATATAATCGTAGATCGTCGATCCGATAACTAATATATATTTAATGTAATATAATTTTTTAAACTTAAATCAAGGGTGTAAATAAGTATAAAATATTATCTTATTTTTTATTTTTAATTTAGCCAAGCATACAATATTATAATGCTTATATTAAACTAAAGGGTAATATATAAAATATTATACTAGATTGTATATTATTACTTCCAAACAAACAAGATTTTATTTGATCATCTAAATTGAACCAAACAATATTAGATTATGTTTCATTCCCCATAACCTTAGTTATGTGATTACCTGGTAATCACATAACTAATTAAGATTATACATGATAACTTCAATCAAACGCACCCTAAGTGTCATGGATTCTAGTTTTTCATTAAGCGAGCAAATCTCATTTTTCAAATATTTAATTTTCTTTCTAGCCTTAAATAAGTCATCATTAGTGCTAAAAATGATTTTAATCAAAGTAGTGGATAGATTGTATATTTCACTTATCGAGATGTCCGAATCCAAAGTTTGACCTTCCCTTCACTTGAACTTCTTTCATCTTCACTTGAGCTCTTTTCTTCTTCAACTTCGGATGATGTGGAAGTAATGTCTTCAATTCCCATTAAGGCAAAATGGGACACATGGTTTTCTTCTTCTTTCGATGATGATGATTCATCTCATGTTGCCTTTAAATTTTGAACGTTCTTCTCCTTTTCTTTTGTTTTCTTCTTTTCTTCTTTTTTCTTCAAAAAAAAAAAAAGGGCACTCATCCCTGATATGTCCTCCTTAACAATTGTAGCATATGATCTTTCTTGTCCTACTCTTGTTTCTTGAACTTTTCCTACCATAAGATTTGTTAGTTGAAATATGTTTAAAAGTTTTTCTTATTTTTTTTACCATGTATGTCTCTTCATCACTATCCTTAGAAGCACTTAATTCTTTCAAATCGGATGATGAAGTCTTTTTCTTCTTACTCTTTCCCTTGTTTGCTACAAGAGCTTCTCCTCTTGGTTTATAGACTTCTACATCCAATCCGAGTTTCATGAAGCTTCATGGTTGAGAAGAATTAGTCTAGAGAGTTTTTCTCTAGATCCTTAGATGTAGTGTGAATCCATCATTGAACTCTAATTTATGTTTCTCAGGAAAACATTGATGACTTTCATCAAGATGTCTCGGTTTGTAAGTGTCTCACCTACACTTGTTAATCCATTTAATATTTCTTTAATTCTAGAATATAAACTAGATACCTTTTCTTTTTTGTCAAGTTTGACGTTGTTGAATTGAGATCGAAGAAGATCTCTCTTTGTCAATGTTGTTTTTGATATGTCTTCATGAAGCTCTATTAGCTTTTCCCATAAATCCTTGACACTTGTGTAGCTTCCAATTCTTGTTATCTCTTGTTGAGGAAGCACACTTAGAAGATGATGCAAAACCTTTGAATTTGCTAGATGATCATCCTTTTGCTTCTTGCTCCATCCTATCTTTTTGAGTGACTTGTTTCTTGATCCCTAAACACTTCAAAATCGTTTTCCATAATTAACATGATATCGAAATCAGTATCGAAGAATACCTTCATCTTTTTCTTTCACCAAAAGAATTCTCCTTTGAATTTGGATGATTGGATGTGCGAGTCGGCCATTTTGATAAAAGTTTGTTCTTCTCGACAGTTAGTCCGTTGAAGGACGACCTTGTGCTCTAATACCACTTATTGGGATCGATGACCCGACTAGAGGGGGGTGAATAGCTCGACATCCAAATCACTTGCTCTTCCTACACGGTTAATTATGCTAGAGAAAATGCAAACTAAATAATTAAGAACAACGCTAACACTTAACCTTTAATGTGCTTCAAAGATTGCTTGTTCCTACACCACGACATGTCCTTAAGGTGAACGAACCCTCAATCCTTCGGTAGATTAGTCTCCGGCTAAGCTTTCTCCTTCTCGGTGGAGAATGACCACTCATAATGTCTCTCTCCCCTTTACAATATGAGAATTAGGGTTTGAGAGAGAAAACTTTGGAAGCTTGAGCCTTGATCAAGGTCTAACAAAAGAAAATAGCTAACTTTTTTCAAGTCTCAAAGCTTCCATTTAAATAGAGGAGAGAGTTGTTAGCAAAACAGCTCAACCCCGACACCAGTCGACTAATGTCAACCCCAGTTGACTGGTGCCCAGTCAACGTCTAGCCAAACGGTTAGATTTCAAATAGTCCAGTCAACTGCTCTCCAGACCGTCAACTGATCTGACTGTTCGAAACTCACAGAAAATTCAGTCGACTGGTGTCTCTACCAGTCGACTGATCATATTACACACTCATACTCATCCTCTCTAGAGTCGCTCTTTGAAGTCCTCTTCTTTTGGCTCTCATCTCGCGAATGCATTCAAGCCCTCGGCTCGTCCTAATGTCATCCTTCGCGTATGTCTTAAAGTCTACTTCTCTCGGTTCCACTCCGTTGCTCCTCGTCCTGTGGTCCCTCAGATGTGTCATCCTTCATCGACTCAAGGATCCGAACACCAAGATGAGATCTCTCAAATGTATGAACCACCAAGTCCTGCATAACTCAAACACACATCAGACCAATATGAAAACCTAACTTAATCATATTAATATACACATCAAAACTTATTATCTATCCGATCAAATCTGGGTTGATTGCACCAACATACTCAACTCTATTTTCTTCCTTTAAGTATTTGTAGAGATAACTGCACACACAATAACTATCACAAGTGTATCCACAATTCACGAACAAAATTTGGTACCTAAAGATTTCCATACTTGATTCAGTATACGGATTATACGCGGGTTTGAAACAGAGCTTTGACATATCTAAAGATTTCAGGAAGACAAGTAGTGAGTTTCAAAGCATTAAAAGATGATCGAATCACCTTCTGAGCAAGCATGCATAGTATTCTTGTGGAAACTGCAATTGTGTGTCTGAAGCAAATTCTTGTCCACTTCATCTCTTTTCCAATCATATCCGTAGCTAGAAAAGGAAAGACCTTAAAAGCAATTAGAGGATATGCATGGAAGAAAAACAAAAATAGCATACCCTTTGGATCTGTAACCACCAACTTCATAAACTTATTTAACCCTCTCAACATAATCTTCAGGTAAATCCTTTATGGTAACATCCCTTGTGGTAACAGGAGCTGTAAAAAATAATTAATCTTGCAACTCTCAGTAAATTAATCTTACTTCTCTTCCCTATTTTAATTCCAATCACCTAAGTCACTGCCAACCACTCAGGTGCCAGGCAATAGGTTGACAATCTTTTAATACCTTGATCAGCAGATACACCTGTAAAAATTCTACAAACTAATTACAACAGGAGAATGTGACAGATCTTTATCAATAAAAGTAACTTTATCACCAAGAGAAGAAAACTTGGATTGCTCCAGACCAACAAGACTTCCAAAGTAATCATCTTCAAACCCACCTAACTCAACTTCCTCCGTGTCATCCTTACCAAAGAATGAATACTGTAAAACATCAAACAGAATATTATCTGCACAGAACACAAAACTACATTACGAGTTTATAAGTTGCATTGGTAAATATAACCTCTTGCAACAATGATGAAAAACCCTGAATAGTAACTATTATTTGGTGATGGCAGCAAAAAAGAGAGCGCAGCTACTGCCTACTGCATGAAAATAACAGGTTTACTGAATAGCAATTAACATGGAAGGAAATAGGGATGGCAATTTTCCAGTGGGTTCAGGGCCCCGCGGGGAAAACTTGTAACGGGATGAGTTTGGGGGACATTGTCTGGTATGAGTTCGGGTTCGAGGATTTGAAAAAAAAAAAAAAAATCCCCGTAGCATATCAGGGATGCGTATGGGATGTTATTCTCATCCCTGAATCCGCCCCGATAATAAGAAGAAGAATAAGAAGTACACTTACATAACTTTTCATAATATTTTGGGTTAAATTTTAAAAGCAAATCAATTTGAAACGGGATGGGAGCGGGTATGGGAATTTAATCCCCGCAGGATCGGGGATGGAGATTCCCTAATTAGGTAAAATCGGAGATGGGAACGGGGATGGGGGCGGGGATACGATTCGGGGGCGGGGATGGAAAATCCACCCCCGCCCCCGCCCATTGGCATCCCTAGAAGGAAAGAGCATTAAAAGCCTTTTTTCAGGGGGAAAAAAAAAAAGCTAATTACAAGGAGTAACGTCAATTTTTATAATATTATCATAGAAGTTAACATGAAAAAAATGTCAAAATGAATTCATAGTAGAGAATTGAAGCTCACTGTTAATCTTTGCAAAGTGTCAATTGAAGTCCAACCTGCAGAAAAGTTGTCAAACCATTGAAACAAAATTTGCCAAGAAATCAAGCTCAACTTAAGGTTGATATTAACATGAAGAAGCATTCACGCATGCTTGGAAACGCTGATAAACAAATTCCTACAATGCACATCAGCGGTTTCTTAAAAACCTCACGAAGGGGGGCTTCGAGCAAGAGAATAAGTATAAATGATAGGCAGAATCATTAAAATACAGTAGAAACGGATTCAATTTCTGCATATAAATCTACAATACTCTTAATCTTTGCTTACTGAAACCCTAGTTCCTCATACCTAATCCACTCTAAAATTAGATTATTCCCTCAGTGAACTATGAAGAAAACCAAATCTTTCGCAGCTGTTGTTAAACACAGGAGCCTAACAAAAATACATTTAAATGCCCTAAAAGAGCATACCATCAGCCAGGTCTTCCGGACCGTATCTGCCGACTGGCTTTTTCCCATCCAAAGGCTTCTCATTGGCGGGCCATTAAACGGAGATTCTTCTCCCCTTGTAGCTCACAGCCAGGCGGTATCTGATGCAGGGATCTGCATCTCTATCGACCGAAGAACATGCGCCAATCTTCAAGCTACGAGCTTTCACGATCAACAGCATGGAAAAGAAGAGAAAGAAGATGAGCGGCGAGGACCCTCTTCCTGAGCTCCTCAGTCCTCAGGCTCTAAACCAAAGAATGGGAAGAAGACGAAGACGACGAAATATTCCATGGTTTTGGACAGCCTTTCATCCTCCGGACATAGGGTTTTAGAATTGGTATCGGTGTGTAAAAAAAGTAAAACTGTTCAACTGATTAGTAAAATTATAAATTTGTTTTATAATTTATTATTTCATCAAATAAATATTACAAAATAAAATATTATTTAAATATTTAAAAAAAATATTTACTAAGTGAGCTTTATAATCGTGATTGATAATCATATATTAATTCATAATTAATAATCATTGAAGTAATCTCAGTCAAGTCTATCGTCAAAATTAATATGGTGTTTTGACATTATTTATTTAAAAATTAAGTTGTTAGTCGTGACATGTAGCAATATTGGAAATGATGATAGTAAGAATAGTGATATCAATAGTGCAAAAATAGTAATAACTATCTTGAAATAAAGTATTTTCTAAATTGTAAATTTATTATAAAAATAAACATGATAGAATTAATAATTTTATATTATTATATAACTAAATTTTGTATTATACATCTAAAATTAAAGAATATGTTTGTTGATAGAGTTGTTGTAAACATGATATTCCTGAAGGAATCGATGCCGACGGCACATCATCGAAGTTCAGCCCACGTAGATGCCGAAGTGAGGAGAGGAACGTCACGCCCTGCGAGATCAACACGAGCGTTAGGGGAACACACCGGAGGTTGTCCGACGGAGCCCACTCCGACGCTCAAGTCAGTGTCTTGATGGTGATGGAGAAAGATGTAAGACCAGAAAGAAAGTACAAATAGTAGAGAATGCTTAACCCCCCTTACGTGTCTCCCCCCTCTTCGCCACGTTCCCCCCATCTTCGGTTATAGGATCACCTTTGTAACGACCATCATAGTCATTAGATCTAGTCCGTTGCAAGGATGAGGGTGATAATGGCCGTGGATTACGGGTCCTGACCCTCCAGTGATTATTGATGATCCTTATCCACGGAGCCGCAAATAGTGGGTCCGTTATTTAAAGTCAAAGATGGGTTGGGCTCCGCTTCCCCGAGGTGATCTCGGGGTCTTATGCGACCGCTCCGCCTCCCCGAGGCGATCTCGGGCCCCGACTTCCCGGGTTTTTCGCTTTGCTTTTCTAGGGTAAGTGCCCCGAAGGGACTCCGGGGGCTGACGAAGGGTAGCTCATACTTGTCGCGTTGCGCCACGCAGCTTCTTCATCCCTCATGCCCGCTCCGGGCTATTCAACTCCATCACAAGTCCCTCCCTTCAAGTCTAATCGAAGGAAGTGCGGCTGACTGATCGGACTAGTGCTGCGATGAAGAAGCTGGGTCTAGGTGGTCTCTTCATCTTTTACTACTTCATTGGCGGCCCTTGAGACCCCCAAATATAGCCTGTGCCACCCAGGGTTCCGGGTGGTTTTTGTTTTTGTTTTTTTTAAATATGTCTCGCATTCTCGTGAATTATGCGGCGACGCTCTGATGGCTATCTCGGGCCCCCTATAAATACCTAGGGTATTTACAAATGGCAATTCCGTCGCCTCACAAATGCAATCTCACCATGTGGTCCCTCCCCTTTGGTGTGGTGAACTTTTACCGATGCTGGCCGCGAGTCATACGAAGCAACAACAATAAGAACTAGCGGCTCCTCGAAAGGAGCAATCAGCGTCCTTGACGTGCCGCTCCCTTATTGCTTATAGCGGTGCGGCTTCGCCGTATAAAAGCGGGTGCAATCGGCGCCTTGCCATCTCCTTACCCTATTTATTTTCAAATGTCTTCCTTCTCTGGTTATTCTTCCTGTCGCGACGCCCCTTTTATAAGGGTAAGTCTCCTTCTGTTCGCTTCCCCCCCCCCCCCCCCAATTTCCTTGAGTCCGATGGAGAAGAAGAAAACCCTAGGCGACGACGAGCCCTCCCTGAAAGAGCTAGGATTCCATATGGAATGGTACGATACCATCTCTTCTCGGGTTAAGTTGGAATCCCTCCAGGTCGCCCGTCAGAAGTATGGTATCCTAAAAGACTGGGAGGTGAGAGTTCCTGCCCCAGGTCATCCCTCCGTAACGACTAGTAAGGATTTTTATACTTTATTCCTGGGGTAGGTAGAATTAGGGTTTCGCTTTCCTATCCCACCCTTCTATATGAATGTGAGTAAATACTTTGGTATCCCTCTGCAACAGATGACCCCGAATGTCTTTGCCCAGATGGGCGGAGCTGTTGTAGTCTTCAAACTCTTCAACATTCCCCTGACTCCCCGATTCTACCATTTCTTTCTTGTTCCTGTCGAGTCCCAGGGGCATTTAGTTTTACCGCTCGTTCCGGTCATAGGTTCTTGGGGGGTCTTCCTTCCTCCCACAAGGGGTGGAAGGAACGGTTCTTCTATATTCAGCTTCCCGAGCGTCCCTTTAGTCCTATCCACTGGACAACCAATTTGCCCCCGGTCCCTAATCTCGGCGATTTCCAGCAGGACGAGGGCTATCAGAGGGCTAGGGGTATCCTGGCTTGGATGGAGTTCCACGGGCTCCAACTGGTGCAATGTGAGGAGCTCCTTTATCGGGTTGAGCTAAGCCCGAGAGTCACGTGCCTTAGCTCCCATCTTCGTAAGTTACTTTTTTGCTTGGTACGTTTCCTGGTTAATACTGAATGATGCCGTTTTGTCTTTATTTTGTAGGCGACGTCATGTTCTCTCGAGTGATGAATCAACTCCTGAAGTGGGACCAGGCCAACGAACAGGCACTGGTCCCAGGTTTAGCATATTCTACTCCTGCGGGAATCTCCATTGAGGGTTAGGGGGGGGGGGGGGGGGAGGAGCCCACCATAGACCGAGGCGCCCCAGAGGCCCCCCAAGATATCGATGCATCAGAGTTGCCAACGGACCTCGAAGGGGGTTCGACTGCTCCTACTACCGAGGCCCCAGAGGGAGAAGCTGCATTCCCTCCATCTATTGCAGCTTCAAAGACCCACACGCCCGAGAAGAGACGGCGGGAGCGCCTATCCCAAGGGATCGCGCCCCTGAAGAGGTTGAAGAAGGGTCCATCTCAGGAGTTGTTGCGCTCTATTGCCTCCGAGGATGCGGCTGCATGGGCTCCGAGAGTACGGGAAGGAGCTTCCTCGTCCACCATTGAGGCCACTGCTCCCGTCGTTGATGCCCCGGCTCCCCCAGTCGACCGACTGCTCCTCGTGGCAAGGGGGCGCCCAAGGACCCGCCCCGCTCCCATCGGAAGGCCCCCATGGCAAAGAAGAAAGCGCCAAGCAGTTCCCAATCCATCCGGATAGAGGGGATCACTTCTGAGGGTTCGCTCGAGGGCTTTAACTTCAGACGAAGATGTCCCCGATTCAAGAGACGTTCCCAGTCAGTCAGGGCCGCCTGCTGAGGGAATTCTTCCTTTTCCCATTTTACCGTGTCAGGCAGCTGGATCCGCGCAGTACCTGGACATGTTACATTAGTCTTTATTGACGGTGAGTATTTCGGAGTATTTCCTATTTTTTCCAATGCCTTTCACTAACTATCTTTGTCCCGCCTCGTACAGTCGCTTGTTATCTTCCGGGGGGGGTCACTGAAGACCTCCTCCAGCAGGTGGCGACTGCAGAGGCGGGAGCTGGCTGGCCCCGAGAGGCCAACCTCCTGCAGTTGGAGGTCAGCCGAGCCCTCCAAGAGAAGATAGAGCATTATCTTACCACTCTAATGGCGTCCGAGACTACCCTACATGGGTATAGAATTCGAGAACGCCTCGGATCCGAGAGGAATCACACCCTTACGGAGGAACTGCAGAAGCTATCCCAGGAGCGGGAGCAACTCTAGGCCTGGACGAAGGAGTTGTCCGATCAAGTCAACCTCCTGGAATCTGCAAAGAAAACCTTGGAGGACCGAGATACGAAACGGGAGCGTCTGATGACTATAAAAGAATACGACTTAGAGCTGGCGTGCTCCCATGCCGCAGACCTCCAGGAGCAGGTTACCAGGCCAAGGCCCAAGCTGCTGCTGCTACCTAGAAGCTCCAGGAGATGCAAGAGGCTCAGGGTTGCCTATCCCGGGAGGTGGCGCTGCTGAAGGCTGCCAAGGAAGAGGCCGAGGCCACAGTACGCCAGCAACAAAGTGACTACATGACCCAAATATCCCGGGCCGAGGCAGAGTTCAAGGCGAAGTTTCTGCAATCTGAGGAGTACGCCTAGGTGGTAGCCGAACAGGCATTGAAGCGCCTCAAACAGGGGTTTCATGGCGCTATCAGCCAGTTGGAGAAGGATCAACTGTTAAAATCAGGCTCAGACTTGCGCGCTATAACTGTTCAGCGGGTCTGGGACGATCTTCCCCCTGAAGAGCAGACCCTATAGAATCCTTCTTAACTCGGGCATGGGCTCCCTGGCCACTCCTTGACCATTGCATTTCCGTCTATTAACCTTTTTCTTGTAGGTCATGCATGTAATCGCTTCGGTTTTCAATGACAACATCACTAGACTTATATTTTAAATGATTTGTTACTCCCTCCCGACTGTTCAACTTCTGGCCGGGTCTGTGTGGCACCTATGCCAAGCCCACTCGCCACAAGGCAGTAGGGGGTTTGTAGCTCTTGGCAGGGCGGGTACAGCTCTGAGGCCAAGCCTACTCACCGAGAGGCAGTAGGGTTTTGCAGTTCTTGGCGGGGCGTGTACAGCTCTGGGGCCAAGCCTACTCACAGAGAGGCAGTAGGGTTTTGCAGCTCTTGGCCGGGTGTGCACAGCTCCGAGACCAAGCCTACTCATCGAGAGAAAGTAGGGTTTTGCAGCTCTTGGTCGGGCGTGCATAGCTCCGAGGCCAAGCCTACTCACCAAGTGGCAGTAGGGTTTTTGCAGCTCTTGGCCGGGCGTGTATAACTCCGAGGCCAAGCCTACTCACTGAGAGGCAATTGGATTTTTGCAGCTCTTGGCCGGGCATGTACAACTCCGAGGCCAAGCCTACTCACCGAGAGGCAGTAGGGTTTTGCAGCTCTTGGCCGGACGTGTACAGCTCCGAGGCCAAGCCTACTCACCGAGAGGCAGTAGGGTTTTTGCAGCTCTTGACCGGACGTGTACACTCCTAGGCCGAGCCTACTCACCGAGAGGCAGTAGGGTTTTGCAACTCTTGGTCGGGCGTGTACAGCTCCGAGGCCAAGCCTACTCACCGAGAGACAGTAGGGTTTTGCAGCTCTTGGCCGGGCGTGTACAGCTCCGAGGCCAAACCTACTCACCGAGAGGCAGTAGGGTTTTATAGGGATAAGGATTCGACGCTTTCCACATATTATTCCATTTGTATTTTTGACTTATTGAACTGCCAAGCAGTGGAAATAAAGAATACAACAAGTAAGCAAATAACACACTACCTCACCGGGTATGGTAAAGGCACAGAAGGTTGGCGTGCCAAGGCCTTTCCAGTCTCTTGCCTTTGTTGTCTTCTAGGTAATAGCTACCTCCGGTGAGCTTTTTGATGATAACGTATGACCCATCCCATTGCGGCTCCAGCTTCCTCGGGTCGCCTACTGGTTTGATCCTTTTACAAACTTTATCGCCAACTTCAAAGCTGCGAGCGATCACCCGGCGATTATAGGCTTATTGCATCGGTATGCTTCCAATCGGGCCGCGACTTTGTCTCGAACCTCAGAGATGAGGTCTAGGTCAATTAGTTGTTCTTGATCGTTGCCTTCCTTATGATAGTATTGTCGTCGGGTAGACTCTTCCCCTACTTCTACTGGGATGACGGCTTCAGCCCCGTAGACCAGTTGGAAAGGGCTCTCCCCTGTTCCTTCCCGCGTGGTAGTACGGTAAGACCACAGGATGCTGGGAAGTTCTTCAACCTAGCTGCCCCCGACGTGGCCTAGCTTAATCTTGAGTCCCTGTAGGATTTCTCGATTGACGACCTCAGCTTGTCCATTGCTTTGTGGGTATGCAACTGAGGTGAAGGTCTACTGAATGCCTAACCCTTCGCACCACTCTTTTAGCTTGCGTCCAGAGAATTGTCTTCCATTGTCCGACACCAACTTGTAAGGGATGCCGTATTAGCAGACAATGTCCTTCCACCGGATTTTCATCACAACCACCTCCGTGATGTTCGCCAGAGGTTCGACTTCTACCCATTTGGAGAAGTAGTCCACGAGGACCAGCAGAAATTTCTTCTGCTGGGGCCCAGTGGGAAAGGGGTCTACGATGTCCATTCCCCATTTATCGAAAGGGCAGGATACTGTAGAAACCCGCAATGGCTCCGTCGGGCGATGAGTCACATGGTGACGTCTTTGGCAGGCTTCGCATCCGACCACGAACTTGAGAGCATCGGCCTGCAAGGTAGGCCAGAAGTACTCTGCCAAGAGGATCTTCCGAGACAGGGACTTTCCCCCGATGTGAATTCAACAGATGCCTTCGTGCACCTCCCTCATCACGTAGTTGGCCTCCTTCGGCCCAATGCACTTTAGGGGAGGCCTTGCAAATGCCCTCCTATACAGTTGATCGCCGACCAGTGTGAATCTACCTGCCCGGCGGCGGAACGGCCGGCTCTCCTGGTCCATGCTTGGCATGGTCCCGTCCCGCAGGAACGCTATGTAGGGATCCCTCCAATCGGTTCGGCTGTCGCCCTCGGCCTTTTCTCCAATTTGTGCGACCGTCTCTTCTGCTGTGCTAGGCTCATTCAATTGCCAGGTGGATATGGAGCTGGTTAGTTTGGCCAGCTCATCAACCCGCATGTAGTCCAACCTGGAGATCTTTTGCAGGATGACCTCCGAGAAGGAGGCATTCAGCCGTTCGTAAAGGGCTATATATTTTTGTAGGCGCTCACACCTGACTTCGAAGTTGCCCCTTATCTGCTGCGCCACCAATTGCGAGTCCGAATATATTGTGACCCGACAGGCCCCCATGTGCCCGGCTGCTTGCAGGCTTGCTAGGATCGTCTCATACTCGGCTTCATTATTGGTAGCTTTGAAGTGGAGCCGAATGGATAAGTGTAATTTGTCCCCCCGAGGAGAAATCATTAACACTCCGACCCCACTGTGATGGCTGTTGGATGACCCATCTACATAGATCTCCCACATTCCTTCGGCCTCGGCCCCCCGAGACGGTCTCCAACATGAAGTCGGAGAGGGCTTGGGCCTTGATAGCGGTGCGAGACTGATACTCAATGTCATAGTCACTTAATTCCGTCGTCCATTTGATTAGTCGGCCTGAAGCCTCAGGATTAGTGAGGACTCGGGCGAGCGAGCAGTTGGTGAGGACCGCGATGGGATGTGCTAAGAAATACGGCCTTAACCTTCGGGCCATCAAGACCAAGGCATAGACCAGCTTTTCCATTGCGGTGTATCGCATTTCGGCGCCCTTTAGGAGGTGTCCGAAGAAATATACAAGATATTGTACCCGGTTTTGTTCTCGGACGAGCGCCAAGCCTACCGCTTGCTCCGCTGCTAACAGGTAGACAAACAATGTTTCCCCTTCCACGGGCTTGTAGAGAATGGGGAAAGCGGCAAGATAAGTCTTCAACTCTGCAAAAACCTTCTCACACTGGTCGTCTCACTCGAACTTGACGTCTTTTCTCAAAATCTTGAAGAATGGGAGGGTCCTATCTGCTGATTTGGAGATGAATCTGGATAGCACCGTGATTCTCCCATTCAGTTGCTGTACCTCCTTGAAATTACGCGGGGACGGCATATCCAGAATAGCTTTTACCTTTCCCACGTTGACTTCGATTCCCCTCTCTGTCACCATGTACCCCAGGAACCTACCGCTTTTAACCCCTAACAAACATTTAGCAAGGTTTAATTTCAACCTGTTGGCCCTCAGGGTGGCGAACGTTTCTTCAAGGTCGGCTATCATATCCCCTCCCCTGTCAGTCTTTACTAGGATGTCGTCCATATACAACTCGATATTTCTCTCGATTTGGTGCCTGAAGACTTTGTCCATCATCCCCTGGTATGTGGCGCCAACATTGCGCAGACCGAAAGGCATGACGTTGTAACAATACGTGTCATCGACCTTCACAAAACTGACTTTCTCCTGGTCTTCGGGAGCGAGCGGAACTTGGTGGTAGCCCTGATACACATCTAACATTGAGATGAATTCATAACCGGTCGTGGAGTCCACCAACCTGTCTATCCGAGGCAGGGGATAGCAGTATTTGGGCAGGCTTTGTTCAAGTCGCGAAAGTCGATGTAGACCCGCCATTTGCCCTGGGCTTAGGGACGAGGACCACATTGGCCAACCATGCCGGGAATTGGACTT
Source organism: Boesenbergia rotunda (assembly GCA_024364735.1). Classification (NCBI taxonomy): domain Eukaryota; kingdom Viridiplantae; phylum Streptophyta; class Magnoliopsida; order Zingiberales; family Zingiberaceae; genus Boesenbergia; species Boesenbergia rotunda. The sequence goes on from JAGFNQ010002223.1 coordinate 195,309, forward strand.
CCCGGATATGTCCGGCTTTTAGCAACTTCTGAACCTCGTCTCGAATGACCTAATCTTGGTCCGGGGCAAAGTGCCTCCATCTCTACTTCACAGGATGGGCTCCAGGCGCAACATGTAGGTGGTGCATGGACAACGCCGGTGGAACCCCTTTGATCTCTTTGGCGGCCCAAGCGAAAACGTCTCTATGGCTTTGCAGGCAGTTTATGAGACGACTTCATAGTTCCGGCGCGAGGTCGAGGGCGATGCACGTGCCTCCCCCCCGTTCCTCCTTGGGTCCTCCATCGTCTCGCGGGTTGGCGAGGTCTTCTGGCGAGGCCTCGTGGAGATCACGATGCTCTCTTGTAATGGTAGTGGGTTGTCCCTCTAGTTCTGCCATCGGTGCTCCTTCAGGTGCTTTGCTGGATTCTCACAGACGCCGCCAAAATTGTTCCAGAAGGAATCGACACCGACGGCACATCACCGAAATTCAGGCCACGTGGATGTCGAAGGGAGGAGAGGAACGTAGCGCTCTGCGAGATCAACACGAGCGTTAGGGGAACACACCGGAGGTTGTCCGACGGAGCCCACTCTGACGCTCAAGTCAGTGTCTTGATGGAGATGGAGAAAGGTGTAAGACCAGAAAGAAAGTACAAATAGTAGAGAATGCTTAACCCCCCTTACCGGAGGGGTTGAAGTATCGCTTATACCTGCGGCAGTGGTCGTACGTGTCTCCCCCCCCTCTTCGCCACGTTCCCCCCATCTTCGGTTATAGGATCACCTTTGTAACGATCATCATAGTCATTAGATCTAGTCCGTTGCAAGGATGAGGGTGATAATGGTCGTGGATTACGGGTCCTGACCCTCCAGTGATTATTGATGATCCTTATCCACGGAGCTGCAAATAGTGGGTCCGTTATTTAAAGTCGAAGATGGGTTGAGCTCTGCTTCCCCGAGGTGTTCTTCGGGTCTAATGCGAGAGCTCCGCCTCCCCGAGGCGGTCTCGGGCCCCGACTTTCCGGGGTGATCCCGGGAGGGGTTTTTCGCTTTGCTTTTCCAGGGTAAGTGTCCTGAGGGGACTCCGGGGGCTGACGAAGGGTAGCTCATACTTGTCGTGTTACGCCACGCAACTTTTTTATCCCTCGTGTCTGCTCCGGGCTATTCAACCTCATCACATGATATAATTGCATCAATAGATCCAAATGTAAAATAGCATCGCATTCTTCATGGATATTGTTGGAAAGTTTAGGGGATATAATTTTTTACCCAAGGTAGATATTATTCGACTAAATCATTAACAAAAAATTATATATATATATATATATATATATATATATATATATATATATATATATATATATTTCTGAAAAGAAATCACGTTACTCAGCGAAATTCTCATGACTTAATCAATTTTTCCCGCTCTTAATAGATGACAAGAATCGGCATTAATTAATTTTTATGTATTATCTTATTATTGATATTGATGGTTGAAAGTGATATGATAACTGTTTTAAGTTTTGATTTGATTTTTTTTTTCCGATTTTAGTTAATGGTGGCAATCTTTGAAAAATAGATGATTCCTTAGTGATCAACTCCCAATCAATTCGTTTTAGGATTAATACAGAGGAGATAAATCATGAAGATTACTAATCTGAAAATTATGACTAATATATGAGTACTTTGTTAGGTTTTAATTTCCAAACTTCTTTATAAGAAAACTCACATATTAATCATTAACCATCCGTTCATCATGTTAGAACTCTAATTCGTTATATTAATACACAGCGTTAATAGGTAGGCCATGAATAATTTAAATGCAGTGCGCATGGCAAATAATCAAAACGGTAGAATCTTTTGACTTTGCTTGGACTTGTATCAGTGTGCGATGCGCATTACAGAGCATAATAGTGCGTTATCAAAAACCAAATTTAGTATAGTGCCTTTCAAATCACGAATTCTGGGTTTAAGGTTATCAGTCGAATTGCTATTACCTAGCAGCTGATAACTCTATTTCAATCTTAATAAGATTAAATTTTCGTTTCGTTTGATCTGAATCTTTTAGGATTTTTTTATCTAGTATTCAATAAATATTAATTTATTGAGATTTTATTATTGTCGAGCATCCAATTATCCTTAACTTACTCGGACTTCATCGTTGGATAACATATGATTATCCTTGACATGTTAAAACTTCATCATTATCTAATATCTGATCTACCTTGACCTATCGAGATTCATTGTTGTCTAGTATTCTATTCATTTTAACTTGTCAGGACTTTACTATTGCCTAATATCCGATCTATCTTAATCTGTCAGAACTTTACCACTATCAAACTTTCTATTAGACTTTGGACAGTTAAGTGTTCAATCTTCATGACTCACTTTAGCTTCTCCTCTATCAAGTATCCAAGTTTAATCTATTTGACAATTTGATGCAGTAAACAAACATATTTATCGATTATCAAATATCTGATCAATTTTGACCTACTTAACATCTTATTCAATCAACTAATATATTAATCAAATATCAAAATTAAATTCGAGTCAATTTGAGCTTGTCAACTGAGCTAACATCGAGTTAATTCGAACTAGATCAACTGGGCTTTGATTAACCATTGATGAGAGGCCAAATGCACCAATAAAATTTATATATAATTATTAAATAAAATATATTCCATTTAAAGATCTTTTAATGATCAACGCTAATCACAAAATGAAAAGGATTCATTTTTTTTTCACAATGTAAAATGCTTCAACAATTATGATATAGTTTACTTATAATTAAATATTATTTCATATCTCCTTTTCTTTTTGGATGATAATAATAAGTTATTTTGTCTCTGTTAAATGGTAGAAAAAATTAATTCCTCTAGAAATTTAAATCAAATATTTAAATTTTTTAAGTTGAGTCAATCCAATAGACGTGAATGACTTATTTTCAGTGTTAATTCCCTAAAAACTAGAATCCCCTTTTGGGATGAACACATGGGAAGTAAAGGATTCTTCTAACCTGCTTGGGAACTTAAGAAGGATGCTAAGAGAAGGGAATCTAAACATTCCCCGTAACCCAACAATGGCTCAGAAAGAGTCCATGCATCCCCTCCCTCCTCCCTCCGTCCCTATGCTAGTTTAGAAGAACTTCATGCAAATAGAAGACCAACGATGATAACCCTAGAGATCGAATCAAGGATGGACCGAGCGATAAGACATCTATATAGTTTCTTAAATATTCACGCTTTAATTTCTATTTACAATGCACCACAAAATATTTTTAATTTCTAATAATATATGATATATTATAAAATATTTTTCTTCGATGGAATGAACAATCTAAGATGATTGGCTATTGGATTGTCTTTTACTTATGCTTCCATATTATCTTAATAGTATGTGAGAATTTTTTATAGAATCTAGATCATTTTTAAATTTAACCGATTGAAAAAATTAGATATCTAAATAAGAAATAAAAAAATATTGATCGAAAGCTAATAGCCTAAAATATGATAACACTCATCACATAGGTTTCTCATAGCTTATTCTCTCTCAGGCCCTCGTAATTCGATCTTTAACTACGACGAATTTTATAGATTTTTTTTTTAATGAGACGTGTAACCATGAATATTAGATTTTTGAATTATCGATTCCTGATTTAACTTAACTGTCGATAAATTTTTTTCCCAATTTAACTTAACTGCTATAAAAAATTTTCATAAAATTAAACAGATGAAAAATATTATTAAGGGAGAGAGCCTCCCTCCCCATGTCTAGGGCAGGATGCCACTTGTTTTGAGTTAGATTAGATAGCCTAGATCATCAAATAAGGATAGGCCAATCGACATTATTGTATAGATATTCATGGTAAACAAGTTTACATTGGCCAACATTTCGTTATTAACCAACGTGTCAAACTTTCACTCCTCCAAATTTACTCGTCTGCAGCAGCTAACAGTATCAGCACACGCCACGCACCAGTTCCACGGATCCCATACATATCCCTTTGAAAGACCACCTTAAAGCGTCCCATCAAACCGCGCAGTTATGGTGGATTCCGAAACCAACGGCCGGATGTTAAACTCCTGCGTTTTGCAGCCGCAAGATCATACGTGTACGATAATGACCCGGCGACACATGGAGACGTACATTCGCAGCACACAAAAAATCGCGGACGGCAGCACGCTTCTTTCGTGGAGAAAAAGCGACCTCGAATGCGATGACGTGGCCGTCTCAACTGAAGGACAGAAGTTGCTGATCCTGCGTCTTCCGGAAACAGCATGTAGCAAGGCAGCCTGCCTATGTTCGCCATGTGTGTCAGCTAGCTTGTCTGACTCGGGAACCTGTCCCGGATTGGAACAGACGATCCTCCGCACAGATAGCGGAGCGTTCCCTTAACGTGTGGTCTTCGTCCTCCTCGCTTGCTCGCGAGATATTTAGATATTTTAATGTTTCGCTTGATTCATCGCAATCGTTCGACTTTGTGGTAGCAGCTTATGCCGCCTCCTCTCGCCATGGCCGCCGCCGCCCACCTCCACCTCCCGGGTCACCCCTTTGACCTTCTTAGCTCCAAGGACGTCGCTCGATGCGATTCGGGCGTCTTCAGGCCCCGTCCGCGCTTCTACCGGAACCCCGGCACCTATGACGGGGTCTCCTTCTTGGGAACAGGGCTGTGCCGCCGCCGAGGAGTTCCACTGTTTCCTTGCCATTCTTTTAGATCGGATAACCGAGGGGAGGAGACCTCCTCTTCGGAGTTGCCTTCTGAGGACCGTGACAACAGGATGCTGGTGGTCGAGGATGAGAAGGGATCGCGAAAGTTAAAGCGTAAGGGTGCTCTCTACGCGCTCAAGTCGATGATCGTCAAGCTTTCAGGGTCAGATTCGAGACCTGTGGGACAATATAGGAAGTTCGTGGAGAAAGTGGAAGAGGTTTTCTTCTCAGTGAGTTCTTCTTTGATTCCGTTTCGCCCTCCTTTATTTTCTCTCAACTGACTTCAGAGCAAGCGAGAAGGCAGAAATAGGAAGAGCGATTCTTTTTTTAAGCATATTGTAGTCATCAGACATTCTTAAACCATGGTCTTCTTATTAGATTCGTTTCTATCTTCTTTTTCTTTTTCTGGTCATGATTGACTATGGATAATGTGTGTCAAAGTGGCAAGTTTTAGCATGAAAGGAATTGCTTTTCTTAGCCAGTAGAGTTACTTGCAGCTTTTAGCAATCCTAAAATTTATAATTACATGTAAAAAAAATCTTGTCTTATTGATATTTGAAGAAATAAAGTTGAAGCTGCATTATGGAGCTGAGATTTTACTGATACAGAATAAACCTTGGTATCTTAAGTGTAAAAACAAACAAGATTCCTAGAGGGGAAGTATTCTTGTATGTTATATTTGCATCAATTTTTTTTTCTTGTTTACATGTTTTCTTTAATGTAAAACGTGGTTTATTTTTGTCTTCTTTCAAATAATTACCAGTTATCATCGTTCGCTCACCACAACGTCAGATTTATTTGTTCCAGCACTTTATAGTATAAATGTCTCATGTTTATGCTCATTCTATTGCCACTTTTCTGATTCTTCTTTTCATGTCATTTTACAGTGCGCAACACAATTAGGAAGATATCTTGTTACCATGACGAGTACGGGAGTAATTCTTGCAATTGGATTTCAGTTATCAGGTTTCTAACACTTCTTGCTATATCTGAGATCCTCAACTTCGATAATTAGAGTTCTTTCAGGTTGAGAAGAACTAAATTTTTTATCTATGATTCTTTTGATGAATTTTCTGCCTATGTAGGCGGAGACAGTCAGATGAACACACTCATTTGGTATAGCTGGCTTGGTGGAATTATTATCGGAACAATGATAGGTGCAAACAAGGTTCTAGAAGAGCATTGCAAAGCTGGTCCAAGGAATGTTGTTATTACTGGAAGGTACCACTAATTTTGATAAAATATAATGATACGGCCATACGTCCATTCAGAAGATACACTATACTGATTGACAATTCCTCCGTACAAAGAGAAAAATCTTAGTGCACATCATTCCATTGAATAGATAGCTGGTACATTCATTTAATGTGTGAGAACTAGATTATCTTGGATGTTGCTATATGCAGTACAAAAAAACAGAGATTTTCAATATAAAGACTGTATGGTGCTAATCTGGTTCCCCACAGTGTTAATGAATACTCTAGGAGCTATTACTTTAAAATATGATAATTTTCTTTTAGCTGATTAACTGAAGTTGCTGTCTTTTGATTCCATTGGCACTATTTTACAGCACAAGAGGGCTAGGTAAGGCACTTGCTCGTGAGTTTCTTCTATCAGGAGATAGAGTTGTCATTGCTTCACGCAGGTTGTATTCATTGTCTTGACTTCTCTCTAGGCAAATAAGAGAGTTTTTCTTTCTTCTAGTCTCTACAGTCTATGCCAGTTTCCTTATTCTTCCAACTTGGTTTGTTGAAGACAGCCCTGAATCAGTACATCAGACTGTGGAAGAACTAAGGGAAAACCTAAAGGAGAGCTTAACAGTTTCTGAAAACAAAGCCAAAGCAAATTTATCACAAGCTATGGTTGTTGGTATTGCTTGTGATGTTTGCAAGCCAGAGGATGTAAGAAAATTGGCAAACTTCGCTTTACATGAATTGGGTTCAGTGGACATTTGGGTAAGTATTTAAGTTTGCTACATTCTATAGCATTCAGTTTAGTATATACCTAAATTCCTTGACTTTCCACTTGTCGTTCCTCAATATCGTTTCTACTTTCTATCTGTGACAATTAATGAAAACACATCCCTGTTAGAAGTGCGCCAGCTAGGTCAACCGCCAATTCTCATCTTGGTTCCGTATCTATATCTAAACAAACAACAAACCATGAGCCCAAACTATTGTGGGTTAAATATACATGGATCCAATCTAGCCATGCATTATATATAATGCTAGTAGGGTCCAGTTTCCTATATCAAAATTTTGCTATTATGTTTTATGTTCAGAACATCTGATTGCCTTTTTGATGCTATGAACAGATTAATAATGCTGGCACAAATAAAGGTTTTAGACCACTTCTTCAGTTCACGGATGATGAGATTGAGCAGGTTGGGTAAAAAATTATCACCTTTTTTGCTTCTTGACAAAATTTACACCGCTGTATATTTTTCATTTGTTTGTGATTGCAATGCCAAATAATTTTGTTAATCATTGAGAAACTTTTGGTAACACTAGGAATGAGTGAAATTTGTCATTGATGTAGCCATAGCAGCGCTTTTATTAGATTTGATGGCATGTGCACTACATCAAAATTGTTACTTTTCCTGTGTGCATACTTTGATTCTGAATTGTGATTCGGTTCAATCCACTTCAAAGAAGAAATCTTCTACAAGTTGCTGCATTTACATAAACCTTTAAAATTGCATCTTTAACACCTTTCTCAAAGTAATGATTCTATTAGGCAGTAAATATTGCCACTTGTGTATCATATGTAAGTGCCTTGGTTTCCCTAGTGTGCATTTTTTTGATATATGGATGAGGATGAGAATGAAAAAGGAAAAGGAAATGTTGATTGTTTCTTCTAAATTCAAAAGTTATGCTTATTCATTGTCAACATATTAAGCACTTTCTGATGTTTTCAAATCACTTCCTCTTTTGTCTTGATTATGGCTTTTGCATGATCTCAATTTATTTATGTTGAAATTTCTGATATTGTAGGACTTAGTCATTTCATGTTTTGATTTGCTAGATTGTCTCAACAAATTTGGTTGGTTCTTTGATCTGTACAAAAGAAGCAATTCATCTCATGGAATCCCAAAACAAAGGAGGGCACATATTTAACATGGATGGTGCAGGCTCTGGTGGATCAAGCACACCTTTGACAGCCGTGTAAGTTTTAATTTTTTTCTATTGCCCTGACATTTTATTTGTTTCTTTGAAAGGTATACATTAGTATTTATCATGTCATCTTTTCTTGTGGATATGACTTCACATGACTTGCATAAAACAAATTATATTTCTAGATAGATGGAGGGTCTGCGATTAGCATTCCTTACAAGAATACTTCTCTTGTCCATAACACATTTGACCATCAAAATAATCTTATATTCAATAGTAGGGAAGATTGCAAAGTATCAAACTAAATCTACGTTATTCCTGACAAGTTTTTGAAACTGTGGTATAACTCGCATATTGCCTATTGAATTGTCCAAATTTGTTGGTGAGAACATGTCCTTCTGGCTTGGCCTCAATATTGACATACATTTTATCGATCAATTAAGGTGTTCTGTGGAATTGGTATCTCATCCCCCAAAAAAAAATTGAAAAGCTTGGTTTTGGGGGGAGAATTTTGGTAATGCTAGTGCATTTTTCGTAATTCTTGTTTCAACTATTTTATTTATTTCACAGCTATGGATCAACTAAGTGTGGACTTAGACAACTTCAAGCGTCACTTCTTAAAGAATATAAACGTTCCAAGGTTGGCATGCACACAGCTTCTCCAGGAATGGTCCTTACAGATCTACTTCTAAGGTAGACATCAATGCAATAATGATTTTGTTGTTTTCTAGTTTATTACAATTTATTTGAGTCATACAAAGTGCAATGACGGAAATGATCAATTTAAGAAGAAACTTTTGAATGTGCAGCACATAAAACCATGAACTGTCTTTTTCTGTAGTGAAATCATTGTTTCAAAAATGTTTTATTATTCTCAGTCAACTCGAGCTATTTTTCTCGTTTTAATGGCATGTTTTGAGAATGTCTACCATTATATTATGTTGGCTGATTATATCTTTAAATTATGTTCTTATTCAAATATGTAGTGGTTCAACACTGAGAAACAAACAGATGTTCAACATAATATGTGAGCTTCCAGAAACAGTCGCCAGAACTCTAGTGCCAAGGATGCGGGTTGTCAAGGGAAGTGGAAAAGCAGTTAATTACTTGACACCGCCTCGAATCTTACTTGCCTTGGTCACTGCTTGGCTTCGTCGAGGCCGATGGTTTGACGAGCAGGTAACGTAACCCTCATTTCTTCATATATTTCCACCAGTGTTTGTTCCTGGTTCTGTTTTAGATCACTTACCCTCAAGTCTATGATTAAATTTCTTCCTTGGTTTTCTGAAATTTCAAACATGTTCGATTGTATATTACGAAAAATCGGGCGATGTCTGTTACATTTATGAATTTGGTTCCATCTTCAGGGAAGAGCATTATATGCGGCCGAGGCTGACAGGATTCGCAACTGGGCCGAGAGCCGGGCACGCTTTTCTTTTACTGATGCCATGGAGATGTACGCAGAGAACACCTGGGTCTCCGTTTTCTCCTTGTCCGTTGTCTGTGCCTTCATAATACTCTCCAGCTCTAGCAATGGATTCCCAGGCACATAACTCCAGTTCATGCAACAAGATTTCTTTTAAGTGGAAGCTTTTTTTTTTTTTTAAAACTTCCTCGCCGATGGGAGGGCAGTCTAGAGGAATGATTCAATTAATGAGACCATGCCTGTGAGAGTCAGCCATATGAATTACTAACCATGTAGTTTTACACGCAAGACTTTTGGGGCAGCAGCCGCGTGGACATTCCACGAACCAAGAGATTTGCCTGTAATCTTAAATTGGTAATGAATCTCACATGTTAAGAACAGCACTGTGAAGAATAGCAATGAAAATGCATTATTTGTATGTTAGTCCCCCATTTAGTTTTACGGACCATGCTTCGTTTCTTTTTCATCCATCCTGATGCATGCATATTTTTTGAGGTGTGGATGATTAGGTTAGATGTTGTGGGTTTGGTTTTAACAATTTTAAATTTTATTCACCGTAATTTAAGTGTTTTTTAAGAAAAAAATGATTCAGATAATGTTTGAAATTTTAGATTCCTGATAATGTTTCAAATTTTAGATTCGTGATTTATCGCTAGAGGATTTAATGGCACCCTGGTATGATAAGAGAGCGAGACCCTCATCATCCAACATATTCATTATATATCTATATTTATTATTTATGAAGGATTACTACTAACTTAATCTTATTACAAACTTATCTATCATTTATAGAACCTACATGAGTATTAGGGTGTCAAAGTGATTTATTTCAAGTGGTAAGTATGAAGATATGTGTTTGGCTGTCTTGACAATGTGACCTTTTATCAACACAGTGAAATCGTGCTTCCAAAAAACCCTTATGAGGTTTCTGAATATGAGACTGTTTCGACAGTGGAGCTAGTCACTATAAAAAGTTTATCCGGGCAATTTTGCCTCCGGGGCTATGATGTAGCGGTATGGCGACTAGTCACTATCCCAGGCATCTACAGTTCGATCCCTAGCTACGACGTATTTTGTAAAAAAATTTCCTCCAAATGAGACGCGAACTCTGAGACGTTGGGCTTCTAGACCGCCCACTGTAAGCGCTTTCCGATTTACCCTAATGATCGGTGGAAAACTTTCATGGGACTAGATCGATCACTTTAGATTCGTTTGCTACATGGTCCAATATTACATGAGCATTAGGGTGATAGATAGATTTCGAGGCTAGTACAATGATTTTAATTTGACATAAATATAATTTTTTTTGTCCCGGGCTACGTTACAGTGGAAGGGTATATTAATTTATTACTAAGATATTCGTGATTCGATCTTCAATTGTGATTTATTCTAAATAGGATATGCAATCACAGAATGCTAGACTTCTTATCGCTCCCACCAGTATTTCTTGGTTTATCTGGGCTGTCAGTGGAAAACTTCAGTAGGGTCGAGCTCGCCGTTTCAGGTTCGATTATTATTTGGTTCATTATACCTGTATGATTAGATTTTTTAATAATAAATTAGACATTTGAAATTAGAACTTAACTATAATATATTATTAGTTTTTTTTATCGAATGGTAGATCTGAGAATGCTAATTGTTAGGATGTATTTATTTATTTTGGTAGTCGATGAGAAATTTTTTTAGAAAGTGATAAATCATTTCTAAAAGCAATCGTTTTGAAGAATTAAATGCCCGAATTATAAAAAAAAATCATTGAGAATGATTTAATTTATCTTTATTGTTTTGATATTTCACTAATGAGAGAATAACTTTTTTTCCCTTATTTTTATTTTTAACTATATTTTTTTGATATTTCAGCAATATATATTTGTGCTTGATTAAATATTGAAGTAATTTTAGCTTAGATGATGAAATTTTAAATATTGAAGTAATTTAGCTTAGATGATTGATCCTGCCATATAGTTGGCACCATACGGGCAGCTAACGTGGCAAACGACCTAGCCAGCTTCAAGGTCCACGTCATTGTACGGGCAGCCAACTCGACAAACATCCTGGCCGGGCCCAGGGTCTTCGCCGGCCGGTCGGACTCAAGGCGGCCGGTTAGAATAAATATAGCGGTTCATCCGGCCGGTCAAACCCGGCCGACCACATTAAGGCTTGCACGCCTCGTCTATCCGGGTATTTCCGCCCGGCCACATTAAGGCTTACACGCCTCGTTCATCCGATTGCATCCGCCCGGCAGTCATTTATGCCCATGCTTGATATCCATCCGGGCGTGCCGTCCAGGTGTCCACTCGGGCACTCTCTCGGAATCACCCTGGGATAAGGACAAAATACACCTGCACCAGCTGCAGGTAACAGGTTGTCACCACTCGTACGAACCGACACTCTCTGACAGGCGCCGCCTGTCAGAGACTTACAGAAACCTGTCTTTGTCCTCACATAAGACAAATAGTATACGATAAAGAAGGTTGGTTACAATCGACATAACCATACCATATCTTCTGACCCTGTCAGAAGATCCTGACACAGGCCATACCCAAATCGACATAACCATACCATATCTTCTGACCCTGTCAGAGAATCCTGACACAGGCCATACTTGGCCCTTTTCCCCGGCTATATAAGCCACTCCCCTCCTCATTATCAGGTACGCGCGCTCACGAAGCTCCTCACCTACATTGCTCTATTATTCCTGTTATTCCTGTTCATCGGAGTACTGACTTGACCGTCGGAGTGCCTTGCCGGGACGTCTCCCGGCTAGGTTACTAACGGTCATCTTCCTCAGCAGGTCCACCTCCAGCCGTGCACCAGGCGACATCCGCTTCCGTTCCGTCGGAGGACACCCCCTACGGCGCTGTCATTCTGCGCGAGGACATCCCGTCGGCATCCACGTCACCCATCGCTACACCGTCATCCGGTTGCGGCTCCACTACGCTCGGCGACAGGATCAATGATGAACTTTAAAAAATCAGAAAATATGAAGAAAAAATTACAAACTATAAAAAAGAAAAAAAGGGGAACGGAAAAAAATTCTAAGAAATATAATGATACTCTTAAAAAAATATAAGAGTTTCTAAACAAATATATAAAAAATTAAAATGTTTTTAAATCAATTTGATACTCTTAAATTAAAGTTTCTGAAATACTTTTGGATTAATTGTTTTTAATTAAAATTATTTTAGTAATTTTATAATATGTGGTTGTGCCAGCCCGGCACCCGGGCCATGTTCGACCCAAGAGCCAAGTCCCTACTGTCCGGCTGACTTATTTAATTTTAAGCCGGACTCACTATGATTGTGCCGGACCTGGTCGTGCACGGCTCGATCAATATTCCGTAAATACAACAACATTGGATCACTAAAAAACAAACTGTTTTTCGTCGGGGAGAACTACCGAACGCGTCGATTTCCTGCTCTGATACCTCCGCTCCTGTTGCCGTGCGACTACTTTGCGGCAGCTTACCCGCTTCCGTCCTCCTTCCCATGGCTTCCATGTCCACAGCTCTACAGCACCCCCTAACGGAGAACTTTCCTGCTCCCGCGATCGCCGCCTCGCATCGTGCTCCATGTCCTTTAGGAAGGCGGAGTACTCTCACGCTTAGAGGCGATTGCTTTCGGGGTTTTAAGCTGCAGGCGGGTGAGAAAAGGCGAGGAGCAGCGAGGGTTGTGAGGAGCACCGATTGTGGCAGTAAGCGTTGACCTTTTAGTTCGTTTTGGCATACAAATCGATGCCTCTCAAATGATTTGTCTTTTTCACTATGATTCGAATTGGAGGAAGGTTGGAAATCACTCTTTTTTTTACGGGAAAAAAAGGAAAATGAATGGTTTCTTTTGGATAATGCTGCAAATTTGAATTAGCATCATTTCATCTAGTGATTGGGCGGATCCCCAATGTAGCATGGCTACTCAATTTGGTGAGAATGAAAAAGGAGTGACTAGTGAGAACTTGGAGCTAGTAACTCCTCGAAAGGTTGCGAGGATAACCTTCTGTCATTCTCAACGAGAGTTCTTGCATTTGATCTTTTTTACTTGGTAAGTTGAGTCTTGACAGTTTATTTGCTTTGTGATCAGATTCCATTGAGGCTTCTATCGCTAGATCTGATGTTCCTGTCTTGTCTGGTTCTGAGGTAACCTATTTGCCCTCCATAAACTGGTTAGCAATTGAGTATACTTGTGGAATGGAATGGTTCAGCTTTTTTGGTCTATCGTTATTGCTAACGTATTCATGAAAGTGACAAGTTATCTGCTTCCATTTTTATGCACTATTTAATTAAAGTTATTGCTGGTTTTGAGAGTTAATTTCACAAAGTAATCCTGTCTATCGTTCCTAAGTTTTTCATTTAGAATAATCACAATGCAGGCCACTTGTTTGGTGTCTGATAGCAGCATGCTTCATCATTGAAGAACACTGATTGGCAAAGCTAGTTTAAAAAAATGAAGACTTCATTGTTTTGTAGTCCTTAAACGGAGGATCTCATGTATGCCACGTTCGGCTTATAAAAATTCACATTGATGTCTTTCATCTTCAAGATCAAATTTTCTCTTAAATTCTAATCGAGAAGCTTAGACTATTTGAAGTTATAATTGGCTAAAAATTTTATTTTGAATGAAGCTAATCAGACTGAATAATTATTCATATTTTATGTTATTTTATTTGTGTTGAATATTGTACTTAAAATAATAATTATTCCTCCTACAATATATTTTATCAAAAGTTGATTATATAAGAGTAATTTTCTAACTAGTATTTATGTGGCAAACGACTAGGTTGTACAAAGGCTTACAACATTTCTCGGAAACTCAACCAGCAAACAGAATTACTTGGCCATGTACTCCAGCATTTTTGGTGGAATTACTACAGATCCCGCAGCAATGGTTATTCCAATGGATGATCACATGGTCCATCGAGGACATGGTGTCTTTGATACTGCTGCTATAATGGATGGGTATCCCCTACTAAATATACCATGCCTATGAAATATTCTAGATGGAACATGCTTACATAAGTTGTTTTTATAAGCAAAAAATTTCTTTAATTTGACCACATGTCAAGCCTTGAGAACTTTCTCCCCTTCACAGTGGCTAGTTCCACAAACATGCCAAGTTCCCTAGAATCACAATATATGTGGAAGTTAAATCTACTACTAAGAACTTGGCTTATACAGTTCTGATGTGGCACTCCTTTCCAACAGTTACAGTCAAAACAGTTGTTTCAAGAGTCCTTATGCCATCTCTAATAAAACCTATCAATGTGATACTTTCACTTTGAGTGTATCCGTCTTCAAGAATGTATCTTAGTTCAATGCATTGACCAAATTGCCTGTAATCTTCCAGATCCTTCCTAACCAACTAGTTAGGTGTACCAAGGTATCCTGATTCTAACTGTATCCTTTTGTGAGAACTGAGATTCTAATTGTACTCATGCTCTACATGCAAAGGAAAAGATGAAGGCTTCCTTTGGGCATAAGACTGACTTATCACTACTTTTCCCTCCTGAAGTTAACCCTCTATCTATCAAATTGAGATGCTTCTGAGTGTCCTTAATCTGTTCCTTCTCCTTTTGACTGACAAACTTGCAGAAATGCTATTTCCTGATTATTTTCTCAATCTGAAATTTTGGCTGAATGAATTTGTCTATGTCGTGCCCATGATCTTGGTGATATCGGCAGTGCTTCATTCTATCTTTTTTACTGAATAAAGGTCAAATTGGTCGTGGCTTAGGAAGTTGCAGGTTTTGGTCTTTGATTTTCATATGTATTTTGGATTCTGGGGCGTTTAGGGTTCTTCTTTTGAGCCTTCTCATTACAGGTTGTGTCTATTAAACTCCTCCCTTGACAACTTGTCAAAAGCTCGTCAGCTGCTCAATCCTTTAGGGTTTTATCTTTGTGGCCTTATTTTGCATTACATTGTCCCAGTATCTACTTGCTCTTTCCAACATGTTATCATAATCCTTTGGAAGTTCTTATATATAGAATGTGAATATTATAAAAATCTATTGAGCCAAACTTGAAGATAATCATTTGGATAGTTGGATTAAAACCACCTATTTACCTTGTCACCATGATAAACATATATAAATTTTTTTGAAAGCGACTCATCCCTTTCTTCAATGTTATCAGGCTATTTACAGCTTGAATTATTCAATTAATGCTAACAGAATAAGCCTCGAAACCTTGGTGAGTTATAAAATAGACATTTTCCTAATGACAACTAGCAAACCATCAGCGTGCTACCACTCGCAATGTTGTTGGAAAAACTTGGCACATTAGTGCATCATACTTTTTTTTTTATAAAAGGACGTATGGGAATTAAAAGCATTGATATTCTCTGACAATCTATACTCTCATCACAAGTGTTCATATTTGTGAAAATTCTTTGGGGCATGCTCCTTTGAATCTCAAAGTGAAGGGTGTTAACGTCTTTGGACTTCTGATTTTTGTTGCCTTAAACCACATTTCTTCCTCCTCAAATTACTTGATTCTTCACACCAAGGTATTTTTTTCTTTTTCACTTAAGTGCTCAAATTATTCGTGCTCCACAATGATGTCATACTTCTCCCCCATATCTTCAATCACTCTAACTTCCACCTTTGGCTTTTCCTCTATGATTAGCTCAATAAATATCTTCCTAATCATTCGTGCTTGAATTTTATTTGTGAGTTCATGGTTTCATGTTCCCTTACCTACCACCACTGAGTCCAATGAAAATTTTGAACTTGTGGCCCTAGAATTAAACAATTCTTTCATTTATAATGTGGAAATTTTCAAGCTCGACCACTCCTTGGCTAGTTAGAAGTTTGAGCATTTGCTTCACTGGTGAATCAGGTGAGTTACGAATTTATTTTTTTGTCTTTCTTTCCTCTTGTATCCATGTCTAGTAACTTTTTGGAGATTGTTAGAATATTGTAAATATAGCTAGGGATAATTTGATGTATCCTAATTTGTATTTTACTTAAAATACAAATTAGTCCTTAGAATAGAATCTTGATTTATTTCCTATAATATAGTTCTAATTGTTTTTTAGAATATGTCCTAACTTTGTATATAAATAGGGTTTATATCTTGTAACATTTGATGAAAGGAATTCTTTAACATGGTATCAGAGTACAAGGTTTAAGTTTTTCCTTTACCCTTGATCCTCTTGATGAATGAGTTGGATTCTCAACTAGATGACGTGCCCCCACTAGTCGATGGAGGGAATGCAGGGAAGACATAGGGCCACGCTGGATACTCTAAAGGGCAAACAACTCACTATTTGTAAGAAAGGGACCATTAGCAACCCGCCGGGAACGTTCCTGGCAAAGACCCTCCGACAGTCAAGTTAGAATTCGGGTGGGGAAGAAAAAGAAAAATGAAGAATACTGTAGAACACTGTAGCTCGCGTAACTTCATGTGAGAAATGGAGGGTCCTATATATATAGCCAGGAGAGTCGACCACTTCTGTCCCTACCCTTGTCTTATGCAGGGACAAAGTCAAGGAACAGTGTTAGTTGGCCGACTGGCGCCGCAATTTTCGGGATTTGCAGGAGGCTCCGTGGTACGACCTTGTCTTATTCACTACAACTGTGAGAAACTATACTAAGTCAGCGAGATTTCCACGATTCCCGACACGAGTGGTGTCAGGCTTGGGTCGGCGGACGCCAGTGTGATCCCTGCTACCACATGCTAGATGTCAGAGAATGTGTACGAGCACTGACAAGAGATACTGCCAGGAATACGATGCGCCGAATCGCAGAACACTCGAGTGTCTGCCGATCGGCGCCCTATGGTCGCACCATCGGGCCCTCTAGAAGGGAGTTTTCCTGCTCAGGGAGAGCAATAAGGGGCTCCTAAGTGGAGAAGTGACAGTCGAGGTCTGATTGAATCGGTGGACCCGGTTAGGGAGTATTCTCAACCAGCATATGCCTGTCCCCAACCGACATATGCCGATCGGGGGTTTCCTCGGGTCGAGGCTACGATCATAGGCTCGGGGTTCCTTCTGACCAGCCAGGGTGCTCCAACCTGATTATCCCGGGGGCCGAGTGGCTTTCCAAGCGGAGTTGGCCTAGCTGGGCCGACTCGAACACGGATCTTAAGGACCATGTTTTCCCCTGTGCCGGGGCCTAGCGCCCCACGTCCCCTAGGGCCCTGTCCATCGAGGTGGATTCTGTGTCCGACCTATCCTCTTAGCCTGCCGCGCTGGCCAGATCGCGTCTCCGTTAGCTATGGCTCGGGGACCAACGACCCTGAAGAACACGTGATGAAGTTTGAGAGTGTCGCTCTGCTGCATTAATACCCCGATGGCATTAAGTGTTGCGCCTTCTTGACGACCCTGTCTAGGCCGACTCAGCAATGGTTTGACCGACTCCCGAGTGGGTCGGTAGCGAGCTTTGAGGATTTCAAGAGGTTATTCCTGCAGCATTTTGCGAGTAGTCAAAGGCATCACAAGACGAGCCTCAACTTGTTCGTGTTGAAGCAGGGGCCAAAAGAATCACTCCAAGCCTACATAAAGAGGTTCAACGGAGTCACCCTGGACGTGCCCACTGCCACACCTGAGGTACTCATTAATGCTTTTTCTCAGGGACTGCAGGAAGGGGATTTCTTCCGTTCATTGATCAAGAAACGCTCAAAGGACTTTGACAGCCTCTTGGGCAAGACTGTTAAGTACGTCAATGTGGAGGAGACGCAGGCCGCTCGGAGAAAGGAAACCGATACAGCCTAGGGGTCTACACCCTAGCAGTGTAGCCATTCGCCAGGCGGGCCTATACGTAGCGCCAGGGGGGCGATCAACCGAACCATGGTGGAGTAAAGGCATGTGCAGCAGGTGGCACAGGGATGCTTGCCGACCCAGTGAAAACCATATTTTTCTTTCCATCAAAGCAACACTCATAACACCGAAGTTTGCCGATAGGCCTGGCGGGGTCGGGGCCTGACCACTTGGGGCCGCTGCCGTTAGACGGCCCAAAGAGGCACACAAGATCGAATAGGCGGCCTGGGTGGGTCGCGGCTAGAAGAACCCGCACAAAGTGTGTCAGTAGCCCGGCAGTTATTCCCACTGGTCGGCCATACCGAGTCCGAAGAGATAGATGAAGACCATGCCAACCAATAGAATGCTGTCAGAGGAGGGGAACATGTTATCTCGAGTGGACCAACAGGAGGAGATTCTAACCGAGCCAGGAAAGCCCAGATGCGCCGACTGGAGATTCACCAAGTAGGGACGAGTGCTGCCCAAGCGCAAGGTCCCCAGATAGGTTTCAGACCGCAGGACTTGCAGGGGCTGGAAATCCCTCACGATGACACAGGTATCTCGGTCAATATATTATACAAAAGGACATTCGACCAGCTGCAGATTGAGCCGTCCCAGTTGGAATTGGTGGCCACGCCATTGTTCGGGTTCACGGGGAATGAGGTGTAACCGATCGGCCAGGTAAAACTGGTCGTGTCCTTGGGAGAACCCCTGAAGAGGACCCGGTGGTCCACCTTCCTAGTAGTGGATGCTCTTTCAGCCTACAATGTCATCTTGGGGCGGCTCGCTCTCAATGAGTTCCGAGTGGTAGTCTCGACCTTCTATCTTAAAGTAAAATTTCCGGTCGGCGATAAGGTCGGCGAAGTCAGAGGAGATTAGAGAGTTGCTCGGCGGTGTTATGTAGACGATGTCCGATTAGAAAGTTAGAAGATCAGGCGAGCCTCCGAATTGCCATATGGTGCGGGCCTCCCCTTGGGCAGAGCTACACGAGGACAAGGAAGAGGTTCAGCTCCTCCCCGACTGGGAGGACACCAAGATCAAGATAGCTGCATACCTCCCCTATGAGTTAAGGTAGCCCCTGGTGGACTGCTTGGCGCAGAACCAGGATGTGTTCGTGTGGTCGGTAAAGGATCCAGGGGAGTCCAGTAGAGGTAGTCGAGCATAAATTGCATGTCTATCCAAATGCCCGACTCGTTAAGCAGCGCAAGAGGGATTTCAGCTCGACACAAAACGAAGTTATTCGGGCGGAGGTCGATAAGCTTTTGGAAGCCGGTCATATCCGAGAGGTGCAATTCCCGGCCTAGCTGGCCAATGTAGTGCTCGTGGCTAAACCCGACAACAAATTGCCCGTCTGCATCGATTTTCGTGACCTCAATCGAGCATGCCCGAAAGACTGTTATCCGTTGCCAAGGATCGACCAGATGGTCGACTCGACGGTAGGCAATGAGCTCATCTCTATGTTGGATGCTTATCAAGGCTATCAATAGGTACCTTTGGCCGTAGCCAACCAAGAGAAGGTCAGTTTCATCACCGCAGACGGTACGTATTCTTATACTGTCATGCCGTTCGGACTCAAGAACGTAGGGGCGACCTACCAATGTATGATGAACAAGGTCTTCAGGGAGTAGATCGGGTGGAACATTAAGCTAGTGCAGGATGTGGAAGAAACCTGTCGCACCCTGCGAAGGTATGGGCTGAAGTTAAACCCGACCAAGCGCCTCTTTGGAGTGGAAGTAGGAAATTCCTTGGTTACATGGTGATCGAGAGGGGAATCGAGGCTAATCCAGGCAAGGTCAAGGCGCTGCTCGACATGCTACCGCCCCCTTAGTTTGAAGGAGGCTCAAAGGCTCACAGGAAGGATTGCGGCTTTGTCTCGGTTCATCTCATGAGTGGCCGAACGGAACCCGCCTTTCTTCAAAATGC
Organism: Boesenbergia rotunda; assembly: GCA_024364735.1. Classification (NCBI taxonomy): domain Eukaryota; kingdom Viridiplantae; phylum Streptophyta; class Magnoliopsida; order Zingiberales; family Zingiberaceae; genus Boesenbergia; species Boesenbergia rotunda. The sequence goes on from JAGFNQ010002223.1 coordinate 215,177, forward strand.
TATGCCGAGCTACCAAGTTCCAATGGGACGCTAATTGTGATAAAGCCTTTGAGGAGTTGAAGACCTACTTGGTAGGTTTACCTGTTTTAGCCAGGCCGGAGTCGGGAGAGCAGCTGTACGTCTACTTAGCGGCTTCAGCCCAGTGTACTTTTTTGCACACCTACTAAAGGGCGTAGAGTATTGCTACACCGCACTCGAGAAATTGGCTTATGTACTGATCTTGGCCGCTCGGCGGTTTCGGCCGTATTTCCTAGCGCATCCGATCGTGGTCCTGATTAATAGTGCCCTGGGTCGGGTGTTAACCAATCTGGAGGCCTCAGGGTGGTTGATCAAATGGACAACGGAGTTAAGCGAATATGACATACAGTATCAGCCGTGCTCGGCCATTAAAGCGCAGTCCCTAACTGATTTTCTTAGTGTGCTACGTTTAGAAGAGGCGGAGGGTTTCTAGCGGATTTATGTCGATGGGTCATCCGCTCGGCAGGGAAGTGGAATCATGATTTTGATGGTTTCTGTTGGATCAGAAAAATCGATAGAGGGGGGGGGGGTGAATATCGATATCAAATTTTTCGGAAAATAGAGCAGTTACGCAGCGGAAAATAACAAAACAATCGCGAACACAAGTTGGTTTTACTTGGTTCGGAGTCGTGGTTGGCTCCTACTCCAAGACCCACGGTCCTTGACCGTTTACGTTGGGCAATTCTATATTCGGAAAATTCTTTTGCAACTTTAAGTACAGATATAGAATTGGAATTGAAATTGTAACACTTTTCGTAAATTAAATTTACCGACGCCCGAGGTGGATCGAAGTTCGGAGTAGAGGGTCGTCGTCGGTGCTGGAATCTCAAAGTCGGAGCTTGTCGGAGCGTAGCGCTTGAACGAAAGTTCTTGGAGCGTTGTGAGCGAAGTTATTCGAAGCCTTGGGGTGAACCCCCTTTTATAGCAGCCAAGGGGGTGCCTGTGTCGATGGGGGCGCCTACACGTGGCCTCTCCTGCGCGAACTCTTATCCGCAGGCTTGGTCAGCGCTTATCCCTTTCACTGGGGCGCCTGGGCTGATGGGGGTGCCTGTGTTGACTTGGTCCAGAGGCTTCGTGGCAGTTTGCTTCGTTGGCTTCGGTTTAGCTTTGCACTGGGGCGCCCGTATCCATACGGGCGCCTAGCCCCAGTGAGGCGCCTCACTCCTTTGAGGCGCCTCAGCTGCAGAAACACATTCCTTCGTTTCCTGCAACCAAGGTTAATTCCAAAACACAAGAAGTAAAATATGTTAGCCATTATTTACAGCCTAGGCTGTCTTGGTTCTGACTTTGGGTCTCCCAAATGGAACCCTAGGTCGAACCGACGCCTACTGTTCCCTCGCACGGGGAACGCGTCCTCACCTACTCCTCTCAGGAGAGTTTACCTTTTGCCAACCGGCTCCTCCGGTTGGACTTTTGCCCAATCCATCTGATCAGGTCTTCGTGCCTAGTCCGCGACCAGGACTTCTTGCCCAACTTCCGGTCAGGTCTTCGGTGCCCAGCCCTTTGCCAGGACTTCTTGCCCAGTCCTCGACCAGGACTTCTTTGCCTAACTTCCGGTCAAGTCTTCTTACCCAGTCCTTGACCAGGACTTCTTGCCCAGCCCTTTGCCAGGACTTCTTGCCTAGTGTACCTAGGACTTTTCCTGCACACTTAGTAAGCTTGTTAGATCACATTAACACCTTAACTTCTGAACCCTTTGCCATTATCAAAACTCAGGTTTGACTTAGGTGTTTCCTGCACTAACAATCTCTAGATGCGCCGACTGGAGATTCACCAAGTAGGGACGAGTGCTGCCCAAGCGCAAGGTCCCCAGATAGGTTTCAGACCGCAGGACTTGCCCTCACGATGACGCCTAGGTCGTCACGGTCGTGATCGCTAACTATCAGATCCACCAGACCATCGTAAACACGGGTAGCTCGGTCAATATATTATACAAAAGGACATTCGACCAGCTGCAAATTGAGCCGTCCCAGTTGGAGTTGGTGGCCACGCCATTGTTCGGGTTCACGGGGAATGGGGTGCAGCCGATCGGCCAGGTAAAACTGGTCGTGTCCTTGGGAGAAGAACCCCTAAAGAGGACCCGGTGGTCCACCTTCCTAGTAGTGGATGCTCCTTCAGCCTACAATGCCATCTTGGGGCGGCTCACTCTCAACGAGTTCCGAGCGATAGTCTCGACTCTCTATCTTAAAGTAAAATTTTCGGCCGGCGATAAGGTCGGCGAAGTCAGAGGAGATTAGAGAGTTGCTCGGCGGTGTTACGTAGACAATGTCCGATTAGAAAGTTAGAAGATCAGGTGAGCCTCTACCAGCTGCCATATGGTGCGGGCCTCCCCTTGGGCAGAGCTACACGAGGATAAGGATGAGGTTCAGCTCCTCCCCAAGGTTCGTAGAATCGCGATCCTACACAGGATCGATTTGGGGTCAGGATCGGATCGGTCAGGATCGGATCGTAAAATCGTACGATCCTATCAAAAACCCTTAAAATGAAAAATATACAATTTTTATTAACACTATAATGAAAATAATCACGTTTAACTTCAAGAATATTCTATTTATTACAAGATGATCCAATTTAATTGTCAACCTATTAGATAATAGACATCTAAAGACTCATTATTTTAGAAAAAAGATATAACATAATATTATTAATCAAAAACTAACTAAAAAATAATTAAATAGATATTTAAATAATCTTAAAACACTAACACTAATGATGTAAAAGATAAAAAAAATAATAAAAAAGATTAATAATCTTCTGGGCCTCTTAAAAGGCTTTAAACAATATTTTTTGGGATTCAATCTTAAAACTAACTTGTAGATCTTTGAACGAGTTTCAATTTGATATATTATAGGTCACGTGGTTCAATCCGAGTCAAAAGTTATGACCTCTTAAAGCTTTCATCGATCCTGTTCCGATTCTGTTCCGATCCTGTCCGATCCTATACGATCCTGTCCGATTCTGTCCGATCCTACCGATCCTGCTGCGATCCTGCTACAAAAAACGATTCTGCGCGATTCTGGATCGTTTTCTGCCGTAGGATCGTAGGATCGTACGATCCTACGATCCAGGATCGCGATTCTGCAAACTATGCTCCTCCCCGACCGGGAGGACACCAAGATCAAGATAGCTGCGGACATCCCCTATGGGCTCAACAACTCTTGACAAACACCTCTCGGCGACTCTATCAAGTTTGTGATGATCTCATGAACATCCTCAGTGCCCATCAGATTAAGGATTCTATGTCAACTTATCTGGGTCAGTCTCTAGCCTTCTTTGTGACTTCAATGAACTGCTTCCATCTGCGGCCACCCCTGTTGCAGAGCTTGAAAATCGGAAGAAATTTTTTATGTCTCTGGCTTTATATAGTCTACCCACAGATTATTCTCATGTTCATGATCAGATTTTGGGCAGCCCTACAGAATCTACCGTGGACAATACCGGGCGACTCTCCTTTCTGTCTTTGCCAAAGTCTTGACATTATCTCCTTTCATTCTTGTCGACTCATCAGCTTCGGTCTCTCGAAGCAACATCAGTCCTCCACCCCGTAAGGGTGGCAAAGGACGTCCTTGGTGTGATCTCTGCCACCGACCAAGACACACGATTAATAAATGTTGGAGTCTACATGGTCGACCCGCTCGTGCTGCTCAGATCGTCCAGAGTTCTGTCATTTCTTCAGCTTCCACTTCACAGGTGTCACCCCACCGCCTTCCTATGATGATTTTCTGAAATGGTATGAGGATTGACAAAGTTCTGATTCCACTGCTGCCGTTGCACACACTGGTAATTCCTTTGTTGGCATATCTCGATCTTCGGATCCCTGGGTTCTTGATTCTGGGGCCACCGATCATATCACTAGTAGTGATTATCTCAGGATGTCACAAGTGAAACATCTTTTCAAACATTTCCAGACAAAGGATCTCGGCAAACTCAAATATTTCTTGAGGATAGAAGTAGCACAGTTCAAAGATGGGATCATCATATCTCAAAGGAAGTATGTAATCAATATTTTGGAAGAAATAGGAATGTTAAACTCAAAGACAGTTGGCAACCCCATGGATCCTAATGTCAAGCTCCTGCCAAATCAGGAGGAGCCTCTTCCAGATCCTGAATGATACAGGCGATTAGTAGGGAAACTAAGCTATCTTACTGTTACTCGTCCAAACATCTCATTTGCAGTAAGTGTAGTAAGTCAGTTTCTCAACTCTCCATGCAAGGAACATTGGGATGCTGTGATCCGTATTATTCGATATATCAAAGGCGTTTCAGGAAAGAGTCTTTTATATGGAGACAAACGACATACTCGAGTCGTAGGGTATTCTGATGTAGATTGGGCAGGTTCTCCCACTGATAGGAGATCTACTTCTGGGTTTTGTATATTTGTTGGAGATAATCTTGTTTTTTGGAAAAATAAAAAGCAGAATGTTGTAGCAAGATCCAGTGCAGAGGAAGAATATCGAGCTATGACCATAGCCAATCAAGAGCTTATATGGCTCAAACAGTTGCTTCAAGAACTAAGATTTGGAGAAATTATACAAATGTCACTTATATGTGACAACCAGACCACTATGCATATCGCCTCAAATCCAGTTTTTCATGAGAGGACAAATCATATTAAAGTCGACTGTCACTTTGTCAGAGAGAAAGTTGTATATGGAGAAATATCTACTAGTTATGTCAACTCGCATGATCAACTAGCAGATATAGTCACTAAGTCACTTAGAGGGCTGCGAATTGACTACATATGTAACAAGCTGAATGCATATGATTTATATTCTCTAGCTTGAGGGGGAGTATTAGAATATTGTAAATATAGCTAAGGATAATTTGATGTATCCTAATTTGTATTTTACCTAAAATACAAATTAGTCCTTAGAATAGAATCCTGATTTATTTCCTAGAATAGAGTTTTAATTATTTCTTAGAATAGATTTTAACTTTGTATATAAATAAGATTTATATCTTTATAATATTTGATGAATGGAATTCTTTAACAGAAATAACACTAATTTAATCTGTTATGGTCAAAACCCAGTAATGTAGAAGTCTACTAGATTTTTGGGATCTCATATAGTGAAGAATAGGCTAGAGGTGGTTAAGGTGAGAAGAGCTTGACTCGGTTCCGTTGAAGCACGGAGTGAGTTGAAATCAATTTAATTTCTTCTAGCTGCATCGAGGTAGTTTTAGTTTGGCATAAATGGATTGTGTCTAACTGAGCTATATACTTCTTCTGAAGCAAGTTGTGAGAGATTGTTTAGAGAATAGAGAATTTCTTCGGAATTTAGGTTGATCATGCGGTTGTAGAATTGATGTAGAGTTTAGAGATGAACCTAGGGTTTAAGTGGGCTTTTAGGGTAACATACGAATAGTAACAAATGTCAAGAAATGAGGAAACAACTCTGAAATGAATGAAATGGCTAGTAGTTTTTGCCCTTTGTCCATTATAGTTGGTCAGCTAATACGACCAACAGGTGTCTGTCTCTTTATGTAGAACCTATCAATGATGCATGGCCCTGTAGTTAGACTATCTAGCCAGTCTCAACAACTGGACTATCAGTCTGTGTGGTAAAATTAAGACTCAGGTTCCAATCCAATCTATTAATACAATGAGATCATATTTGCATTTGACCTAGATAAGCACAGTGGAATTGATTTGTTTTTATGTAAATCAAAATTTTGGATTATTGTTATAATTATGCAATTGGGGCCGATTATTTAGCTTGTATTTTTAGTTTGATATGCAATTCGATCAATTGGACCACTACTTTGACTAGTGAACTAGTCATCTGACTTTCAGTTCAATTTCTAGTCCTCTTTTAGAAGTATGGTTTCCACCTGTAGGCTATGTCAGATATGTCTGTTGACTCTTGGTCAAAATGAGAGTGCATGGATCCAAAGCAATCCTTATTGTGAACTCTTAAATGACCATGTTGTTCATTGAAAGGCTCTCTGGATTAGCACGCCCACGTCAAATAGTTTGTAACAGGAAAAAGTTGTCACAGTTGACCACCAATGAGTCTATCAAGAAGAAAAATTTGAAGTCTCATATGTTTTATGTTTTCAACACAAATAAATTCAATTTTCTTTAAGAAGTGAGAAGTACAGTTAGTTTCTTTCAGTGGGATTGTTCTCACAATCCTTCGTATTTACTGTTGTTTCTTTATTTAAGTAAAAATGAGTCTTAAAAATGAATTCTAAACTTCTGGTTCTTATGACTTTGAATGTGTTGAAACTAAAAATATAGTTAATCTTCAAGTTAAATTCCAACCTCACGCCTTTTCTTTGCATGTCTCTCCTACTCAGGCACCTTTATGAGCTAGATCAACATCTAGATCGTTTCTTGAAGTCCGCATCAATGGCAAAAATCCAGCTTCCTTTTGATCAACCTACAATTAAGAGTATCCTTACACAAACTGTAGCGGTTTCAAAATGCATGCAAGGGTCATTAAGATATTGGCTCTCTCCAGGACCCGGAGATTTCCAGTTATCTCCATCCGGCTGTTTAAATCCTGCTCTTTATGCTATCGTGATTGAAGCTCCATCCTTACCAGTTTGTAGTGGAGATAAAGTAATAACATCTACCATCCCTATGAAACCACTTCAGTTTGCTGTGATGAAGAATGTTAATTATCTCCCTAATGCACTCTCAAAAATGCAAGCTGAAGAGAATGGGGCATTTGCAGCAATTTGGCTAGATGATGAAGGCTTTATTGCTGAGGGTCCCAACATGAACGTGGCATTTGTGACAAAAGACAGAGAACTAATCATGCCTCGTTTTGACAAAATTCTCAGTGGATGTACAGCCAAAAGAGTATTAGTTCTTGCAGAAGCACTTCTAGCAGATGGCAGGTTAAGTGCAATTAATACGAGGAATGTCACAGTCCAGGAAGGAATGGCGGCCAATGAGATGATGCTTATTGGAAGTGGAATACTCGTGAAGCCTATTCTTCAATGGGATGAACATCCCATTGGTTCTGGTAAGTCTTCTTTTCTTTGTAACAAGCTTGCATCTTCACACCTATATATTTAAACAAATATCTGCTTGAAACTTAATATCGCTAGTATGGTTTGCAAGGTCTAAGCCCAAGTGATGTCTTTCTATGCCATCATGGGCCTTAGTATCTGCATCGTGCATCAAAGATTATGTGCACACGAAATTGGTAGTCACTTGCTCTAGAGGGTGTTCACTTTTTGTTGCTGACCTAGCAAGTAGGAACCTGTCCAGTTTATTTGACTTCAAGGGTCGACAACATTAGAAAATCAATTTTGACATAAACTTGTTTTGCCTACCTCAAGGTTTAGCAACACAGCATACCAGTCTTGGCTCAACTTGGCCTACCAGATCCCAAGAGCCAACAACATCGCATACCAGTCTAATGCCTCAACTACTTCTAAACTTATATTGTCGTGTACACTTTGACTCAACCCTTGATAAGGCCAGTTGACCATTGTGAACCAAAAGGTTGTATATGTTTGAGTCAATATATTAACGACTGCCTCTGTTGATTCCATATGGATTTTTTTCTCATTACTTAGGGAAGGAATTTGGACATCTGGTGGTCAAGCATTGAGGGATTTATATTGAAGCTCTTGTTTTCTCCTATTTAAAATTTCATTTGCTACATTGTAGGAACAGCAATGAATCATACTCAAAAGACTTGACTCATAATAGACTTTTTGATAAGCTCAGAAAATCAAGTTGAACATCTTCCAGTCTTTGCTTTCTTCTTCTGTTTATATTTTGTTACATTTATTTCATTCAACTGGATCATGTTCAGTAGCTTTATAATGGTAGCAGGCATCACATTTCTACAGCTCTGGCTCGAAACTGCTTTTGTTGTTGTAGGTAAGGAAGGTCCTGTGGCACAAGCTCTATTTAAACTGATTTTGGAGGACATGAAATATGGGCCACCTACAGTAAGGATACCAGTTCCATACTGAAACTATACAAGAAATAAATTCAAGATGCATCAATCAGTGACTCCTAATAACCTCTTTACCATGGCATAGACTTTGCGTAATGCAATGGGAATGGTATATTTGTTTGATGGGACTGCATGATTTGGGAGGGATGATTAAGTGGAACAGCAGAATCAGAAAAACTTTAATCATGTAATATCTGCACATATTCATGGTTTGTTTTGTTCGCTTATATAGCTAAGCTGCTGGTCTTGAATTTTTACGGATGAATTTTGATATATTATTATGGAATTTTTGTTTATTCACTAGTAATCCTTCTTCTTTGTTCCTTCCTTTCAAGTGTGGCTGGGTAGGTAAAGCATTTGAACAAATGAGCAAGAGGGGGACTAAATTCGGTAGGTTGAATGCTGATAAGCTAATTGATTTCATGAGCAAGCTAGGCAAACTAAGCATGATTCAATGAATTGGACAAGCTAATTAGACCTATAAATTGACCGATGAAATCCAATTGATTTTGAATGTATGAACCAATTGATTTTGAACAAGTTTTTCTCTTCTCTCTTTTTTTTCCTCATAGTAGAAAACATATAATTGCTAGTGTTCAATGTTAAATGAATCAAGCTTCAGACTGCAGGTTGAGATATATTTAGCGAGTGTAAATCGAATCAAAACATGAGAAGGTACAACTACTGCCAAATTGGAACCCACTGAGCATCTACCTTTTATCACAATTTCTCAAAGAACTTATGATTTCCTCATTGAAATAATATTAAGGTAATGGAGCCAAATCCTGCCTCTCTCTTAGCGAAAGGATCTTAGAAAGCAATGGAGCCAAATCCTTTCTCCACTGAATAATTAAATGTCTCTTTCGCTATCTTTTCTTTCTTTCTTTGGTTAATAACTTATCAGATAGAATTTGCCTACTTTTTTTTTGTTTGATGAGACTGCCATTCCGATCGACGCGACAGAAGGTTGTGCTCTTATCTTCCACCAAATTCAGCTAAGTTGTTTTCAGAATCTTCAGATAATTGTGGGCAAGTAAAAGGATTCAGTGGTTTACCTTGAATAAAATGTGGCACACTGGTGCAGAAGATCTCTGAGCAAGAATGCCAGTAAAGGCAAGCGGTGCGAGGTGATCATTCGACGAAAAAGCAACGCGAACTCGAATGAATTGTGATGAGAAAGCTGGAATTGGAGGGGGGTCGTTTCTTCTTTAGCTTTCTTAAATCTGTAAAGTCTTTTGTGGCGAATTGGTCTAAACTGTAATGAATGCAAGCCAATTGAAGCAACAGCATGGAGCCCTGCCACCACTTCCTCGCTTTCCATCTTAAGAATCCATGTGATATGATGGCACTCCACTTCTTGATTCAATCAAACCCTTCCTGTGGTCCTCCTCTTGATACCCCACCACAACAATGACAAATGCCACACCTAACTATAGCTTGGACCCGACCGATGGCAAGTAGATCGGTATGATGGAGCATTTCATCTCAGCTTAAACCAACAATTGGTTATCGATCAAACCGAAAGTTAGCACGCATGACATGATCGAAAAGGCGAGACAGCGGCTCGGTAGGGCGTACATGTGTTGCATAGAGATCGAAGAACCGGAGACATGAGCTTCTCCAAGTTTATGATCAACACATTGATGGTTGTTGATGCCACTGCTGATGAAGCTGATCATGTACACTAAAAGAGGAGGCCCTTTGTCCACCTTGTCTCATCCATCCATCCCCAAATGGAATCCATCTCGTTCACTACAAGGGAATAATTGCCAATGCGATGAGCAACTATTGGAAACAGGGAGGTGAGGGCCCCTGCCACCTACAATTCAAATCATGTAGCTCAAATCTTTCACTAGATTCAACTGCTCTCCATTACCAATATCAATCTTCGCTAGATCTTCTTTCTTCTTTCTTTTCTTTCTTTTATTTTTTTTTGATCTGGCAAATCATAGTCTTGTTGGATTCATCCGAGGCATTCAAGATGGGTGCAATGGAATAGGTTGCCCACCAACTAATAATGCTGATGCATGCATCTGAAATAGCACTCGAAAAATGGAGTGAAATTATTGTCAGACAGACCATTTTGCAACTGTATTTTTGCTAAGATGACCAGTGAAATTATATACGATACGAGTCCTGGATGGTCAGGAAAATGACGGTGTGCCTCGAGTGGGACAGACGGCGATGAGTGTAGGGCTCCATTTGTGTGCTCTGAATCCGGTCAGTATAAGTTTGGCATGTGTCCAAGCAGTGGCAACTGTGTTTTCAAGCTTGGTAGGTCCGCTAGTAAAACCTCGACAACACGTGCACATGCACTAGCTTGATGACGGCCGAAGTAGAGAAGAGAAGAGGATTTTACCCTGGCCTGACTTATTGGCTAGAATACTCCTCTGCTTTAATCACATGATGACAAAACGTTTATCAACCGCATCTTTGGTCAACGTTCCAACATTACTACTCTTCCTTTAACCTACCACCAAGAGAGGTTCCTCCAACCCGCATCATCCACGAGTATTAAAATTGAACTGATCTGAATTAAATTAATCGAAATTAAATTATTTTGATTTTTAATAAATAAAATCATTTAAAATTAATTAATTTAATTGGTTATTAAATTAATTAATTTTTTTTTATCAATAGTCCGATTTATATTATATTATTAATTGACTAGTATGTAGATAGTTGACCGCACTATTGAATTTTTAAATTTATTATATTTGATTTATGGACTAGTAGTTTATTAATAATAACACATTGATTGATGATGGGTTAATTTAATATATAATATTTTTTTAAAATAAAATTTTAGATTAACCGAATCAAACTTTTAAAATAAATCAATTCAATAAATTATTTTGATTTAATCTATTTCTTTAATAATTCAAGGACGAAACTAATGACATGATCCCTCCTCGATATAAATACACATCTTTTGCCCCATATGAAATTTTTAGCTCCGTGAATTCAAATATCTAACTTTTCGAACTAGGATAATTAAATTGAACCCATAAAAAATTCTATCGATCATTTACATAAAATCTAAAAATGACAATCGCCTACAAATTTTCTGAAACTTTTTGATATTACAGACAACCTAAACCTAATCAAGCTCACACTCACATTGGCTTTTTCATCGTATTACAAAAGAAAAACAAATCTGGATGATTTTATTTGATTTGATATATTAAGGGGGTGAAGTCATTTTTCTGCTGAGTTTTCAACTTAATTGCGAAATAGTGTTGGTGCTAGAAGTATCAGATAAGAATAATCAACTTTTAAAATTTTGATATTTGATAACATATCAGAATCTGGTTAGTTTGACTTAGGATTAAGTTAAACATGACTTGATGTTTGACAGAATAAAGTACCCAGGGCTGGTTAATTTGATCAAGAGTAATCCAAACAGGACCTAATATTTGGAAGAAAGAAGTCTAGTCAGGATTAGATGACTAGCAAATAAGTCCTTGTTAAGGTATTGAAGTCCTAGTTCGGGAAATTGGGTACGAAGACCTAGCCAAGGGTTGGGTACTGAAGTCCTGGTTCGGGGAATTGGATACGAAGACCTGGCCGAGGGTTAGGTACTGAAGTCTGTTGATGCAATCTATGGTGCGTGAGACCATGTGTTTTGATGTTTGGACAAAGGGTTTAAGTTAGGTTTACCCTTGTGTTTAATATGTGTATTTTGAGTGTGCAGATTTATAGGATACACATAGACTTAGCTGGATGGCTTCGGGTCAGGTAAAGGATTGTATGAGGAGACGAGCCGTGAGCTTGTATGCATCCGAGGGATCGTCGATAAGGCAAAAACGATGAGCCGAGGGAAGCACACTTCGAGGCATACGCGAAGGATAATATGAGGATGAGCCGCGGGCTTGTATGCATCTGAGGGACGAGAGCCAAAGTCGAAGAAGGCAATAGGTCGAAACTGCAAAAAAAGAGTTAGCTGAGTCGTGAGAGCTCGAGTGCGAGTGACTTGTACTCGGGTAGGAAAACCCTTGGATTAGGATTTGACTAGTTGACTGGTCTGGGATCAGTCAACTGGTAGTTAACACAGAAAGATCAATCGACTGATCTTTTTTGCAGTCGACTGGTGTCGGCTGGGAATTCGAATGTTAGGCTGTAAAGTTCAGATTCGGTTAGAACCAGTCGACTGGTGTTGACACCAGTTGACTAGTAACAGATAGTTCAGCAACGAGCTCTATTTAAGGGAGCTCGATTTGGCTGACTATGGTTGACGAAATTGGCTTTGGTTAAAGGTCTATTAGTAGTCATTGTGCTCAAGAGTGTTGTCAAGGTTGTAGTGAGGTTTCTCCACCCACAAGGAGCGACACGAGCTACCTGGAGATCTTCCGGGGACTAATCCACCGATGGATAGAGATCGTCCACCTTACGGACAATCGTGGAGTAGGAGTCTTATTTCCGAATCATGTAAACGGTTTGTGTTAGCAATTATTTTCATTTGTAGTTTGTATTTCCGCTTGCGCACGCTAACACTTATATGAAGAAATCGACGCATTGGGGGCAATGGACTATTCACCCCTCTAGCCAGTCCATCGATCGCCAACAATGTCTTGGTTGAGGATCGGACATGAAATTTTGGTGAGTAAAGCTAAGTCCTATTGAGTGAAACTAGGTAGATGAAGTCCTGGTGAGTGAAGTTGGGCATGAAGACCTAACTGCCGATCAGACACGAAATCCTGATGAGTGAAGTTGAGTAAAAGCCCTGGTGAGTGAATCCGAACAAGGGAAAGTCTTAATAAGTGAAGCTAAGCAATGGAAAATCCTAAAGAGTTGACCTTAGATAGTAAAGTCTTGGAGAGTTGACTCCAAGCAAATCATTATATATCAGATAGATTTACAAAACTAAAGCTTAGGATTGTTTTTTTTTGTTTTGTGTTTATTTTTCTTGCAGAAACCTGGAGCTGGAGGCAAGATAAGTGAGCAAACGCAAGCAAACGAAGAATCCCAGCCTGGGATAGGGGGTCCCGGGCGCTCCCATGGTTCCTGGGCGATTGAGTATCCTAGGCACCCCCAATGGTCTCGACGCTTGGGACTAAGTTGCAACCCCTATCTTCGGCGATAAGATTTAGGAACTTTGAATCAGATAACGTCGATCTTTGGGGCGCCTGTATGACCAGTATATAAAGGGGTTTGAGGACAATATCCAAATCATCCATCCTATTATCCTACTATTCTCTGTTTGTGAAAGAAAAGTGCTACAACGAAGCTTTGCGACCAAGGAGGCTCCAGGAAGAAGTGTGTCATGCTTCGGACTTCCAGATTGGTCGGGATCTTTATTGACTTTTGATTTGATTGTTATTATTTGTAGTCACTATTTCATTTACTTTTGCTTGTATTTATTGAACTGTAAGACAGGTTTCTCCGTTTCGAAAAATTTCGAAAAGTAGACCATTAGTGTGTGGGGAGTTGGGAACCAATTAAATAGATCTCATGTGTCCTTTGTTATTGTGTTTTTTATTTTGTTTAATTATTTCTGCTATGCACTAACAACTTTGATAGAAAGTTAAACGAACAATCGACGAAACTCAGAAGAATAAACGACGATTGATATTCACTCCTCGTCTATCGATGTCAGCAATCCTACAAATAATTTGATATATTAAGGAGGTAAAATTCATTTTTATCCCTGAGTTTTCAACTTAATTGCAAAATAATCCTTGTGATTTTAATTTATTTCAATTTAATCACTTAGATTATTTTTCGACAATATTTCCTAATTGAGCAGCATTTACATAATTAACTAATTAAATAAATAAATCAATCAAAAAACACATAATCAATTTTACCCTAGCGACCAAAATCAATTTTACCCTATATTATTAAGGTGATAAATTAGTATATAAATTTCACAAATTAATAATTTAGATTAAAAAAATTTTGGGGCCTAAAAGATTTATTATGAATTTAGATAGAATGTGGAGTACATAATTAATTTATTAATGCTTATTAATTATTTAATTAAAATTTTAAAGAATATTAATAAATTCAAATATATGAAATACAAAATGCATTAAAAAACAAATCTATTCTTACTCATCCTTTTTTTTTATATTTATTTCCTCAGCCTTTAGAATGGTCCTTCTCACTCTCGCTCGCACGCACTGCTCTCTCCGCTATGCTCGCTTGCTCGCTCTCTCCGTCATTCTCTCTCAAGTTCGCCGCTTGAATCCTCGCTGGCTCTCCTTGCCGGAGGCTGATGTCACCGCCTCTCGAGCATGACTACATAGGACTTTCGGAACTCCACCCCTCCGCGGCGGTAGCCACCGCGGGGGATGGGGTGCTCAACTTGAAGGAGACGGAGCTGAGGTTGGGTCCGCCCGGATCCGAGTCCCCCGACCGGAAGGACTTTGTCGGGGGTCTCACCCCGGGCCTCTTCTCCAAGCCCTTCGTATCCGGCGCCAAGCGAGGGTTCTCCGACGCCATGGACGGGGCCGGGAAGTGGGGACTTGTCGTGGGCGGGACTGGATTCGAGGTGGATGCTGGAAAAGGATGCGCCTTCTTCTCCTCCATGGGGGAGAACGGAGGCGGAAAGCTGCCCGGACTGGGGAATGCGGCCAACGACACGGTGTCGAAGGCGGTGGCGCAGGAGAGGAAGGACTCCATCCAGGTTGAGAATTCCGCTGGAAGTGAGCGTGGCGTCGCCCCCGCTGCAAAGTAAGTGTCTCGGACTTCTACTGGGCCCTTTGATCGAAGAAATTTGAGAAGAATTTTTCTATCTTTTATCATATTTCTTCGGTCCTGTTTGTCGGTTCCACTTCTTGCAAGAACGTTACGTTTATTTTAGGCAGATGTTTTGAGTTTAAATTGAGAAACGATGATGTTGTTTTTCTCTATTAAATGTATATTATATTTATTCGATTTCCCCAAAGAAGATCTTATAGTTCTTCGTGACGAAGTTTTTCACAAATGTATGCTTTGATCTTTCTTCTAGATATTTTAACTAGGCGCTTAGATGACTGTTCTTCGCTATTTTATTTATATTCATTGGTCTGATGTTTCCTATGATTTAATTTTTTTTACTTTGTTGCACTTATGCAATTATTGGGTGGTCTTGTTGAACTTTTCATAATTTCTTCGGGTAATGACATTTTGATTACTTGCTCTAGTTTCTGTTTAGTTCTCAATAATTCAAAACCCGGTTGAATTACGACTACTACTTACTTTCCTATGATATAGGCCCCTGTTCACGCACTTCTTTTTGTTGGCTTCCTTGTCCAAAAACATTAAGAAAAAAAAAAAGAAAAACAAAGACACTCTGGACAAAATTTTCTCCCCTACCTGTTTGTGCTTAGAAAGATCACCAGTTTGTGCTTGTAGCCTCTCTCTCTCTCTCTCTCTCTCAACAAGATTTTTCACTTAGCCACTTTAGTATAAATTTGTCGAGAATGTGAAATGATTAGTATAAGCTGTAACAGGGCACAGGTTGTAGGTTGGCCACCAATTCGTAGTTACCGGAAGAACAGTATGGCTACAAATCCATCTAAGAACAAAGAAGATACTGAAGGAAAACAAGGCTTGGGATGCCTTTACGTGAAGGTTAGCATGGATGGAGCACCATACCTTAGGAAAGTTGATCTGAAACTGTATAGCAACTATAAGGAATTTTCATCAGCACTTGAGCAGATGTTTAGTGGCTTCACCATCGGTGAGCTTTGACTTTTTTTTCTTCAATTTCTTCATTTAACTCACAAAAAAATTGCTTTGGTTATCTGCTCATTCTAATTTAATTTGGACATTTCCTAGTTCCATATCTTGATAAACATATTAGTCAGTCCTTGTTGGAAGAAACACATCTATTTCCTATTGTATTTGAATTGTATTTGCTTAAATATTGGTTTCTTCATGTCATAACATTTTTTTAACACTAATATATTGGCACTTTGATTTGGGTGTCATTAACTTGAAAAGAATCATTTACTTCAATTAAAGATCTATTGTTTTTCTGAACATCTTTCCTTTTCTTCATTTTACTTTTACAAACAGTTGACGAAGTCAAAAGTCCATGACAAATTTATATTTACCTTATTATTTGACATACTGAATGTGTACACATATGAATTTAGTATCACATGACATATAAGTAGAAGTGATATTTATAGTGATCCTTATTTTTCATTGTTTTCCATGTTGGTTGGGGCTCTCTGTTAGTCTCTTTCCCTCATCAGGATAAAACTCTAATAAATGGTCACTAATAGTTCTAGCATGAGCTTTGGATAGATCAAACCATCTCTTATTGTTCATGAATATAAACCATTTTTGTTTTGTAATCCAAGTATCGAACTCTTCGAACCGACTAAAAAAATTGAGTATAAACCATTTGTGCGATGTTGAATAAATTGTGTTTAAATTGAACCATGGTAATTAATTAGTAATGTCCAAATCAAATGCTATACTTGGTGAAAAAAGTAAAACATATTTCTTAATGCTGAAGCAAAATTTGTCTGATTTTTTGTGAGTTTCTTAAATAGAAAATTCCACTGCCAAATTCTTTTTCCGTGGGGAGGATTTTATTTTTTATTTTAATTTGAGTTTATTTCAGGCCAATATGATTCTTATGGAGTACCAGGACAAGATGGATTAACTGAGAGCAAGTTGACTGATATTTTGAGTGAATTGGAATATGCCCTCACATATGAGGACAAAGATGGTGATTGGATGCTTGTTGGGGATGTGCCATGGGAGTAAGTGCCAAATTTCTTAAATGTGATTTCAGTAGCTATTTTTTCAAAATAATAAAGATTGACATTTTAATGTTGATTATTTTTCATTTATCCATATGGTTTGGTCTAAGGTTCCAAGGAACTTTTTCATTTATATCCTTTTCCTATTTTAACTATTGAATGTCTGATTAGAATCATTTTCCCCTAAGCTTGCTCTAAATTATCCTCCTTTCTTTCTTCTTTTTCCCTTCTCTGCCCCAGCTTTCATCTTTGACTTATTGTTTGACAAATGTGTCTTTTTACCTTTGATTTGAAATTTTAGGATGTTCTCTGGCTCTTGCAGAAGGTTGAGGATAATGAAGGGTTCAGATGCAATTGGACTTGGTGAGCATAAATAGTTACATTTAACAAATTTTATCTATCAAATTGTGTAAAATTATATGTGATTGCATATGTAGGGTCTTAAAGGGCCTCTATGGTTTTGGATACTTGACCGCATTAACCTATGTACTGATAATCTTTCATGAAGTTGAATTTTGTTACCCCCATATGAAACGGAACAATAGGCTACTGCAGACTGTAGCAAGAGAAAACAAACTTCAACAATGATAATTAGGTTCATTTTTTGTACTTTTAATTTATTTTACTTATTTCACCATATGATTTATATACTTTTTCACTCACATGAATATGTTATGGAGCATGATTATCTTGAACCTTTTAGATCAAGTACTATACTGCAAGTTTGATAGTGTAACTCCTGTTCACCTTTCTCCTAATTCACTGCTTAATAAAATGTATACTCTTCCAAATCTTTAAATATTTCTCGCAGCTCCAAGGCCATATGGGAAATGCAAGAATTATAACTAAGGCCAAACGACAACTCTTTCATGAAAGCAAATGTGAATCAGACAATATCAATAGGCCCTCAATGCGACTGAAAGGTTTAACAAGGTTATTGGTAAATTGGCTGCATTTCTAGTAAATTATCTACTTTACTCTCTGTTTACATGTATTTAAGACTCGGTTAGTTAAGATTTTCTAGTGACCTAAGCTGTCTGTGAATGTGTATTCAGTGTTTGTATGTGTTCTTGTTACTGCATCTGTAAACACTTGGCCTGCTGTTTGGAACTGCTATATCATATATGCACCTGTTTGAAAATGCTGTTCAAAAGTTCATTGTTTTTTTTTTCTAATTTAAATTCTAGCTATCCATTTATAATTTGGACGAGGAGATTACTAGTTCATATCAGTGTTTGGTTGGACATGTGCTATTCTCCAATAGGGGATTGTGTCCTGTTCGTACTGTCCATGTGAAGCCTATTGCATGCCCTCCCATACCATGCTCAAGTTTGACTTGCTTCTTGACTGGGTACAAATGCTCGAAGTGTTCGTGTGAAAAGTGGCGTGCATATTTATTTCTTACATCTCAGAACTAGGCATGCATGGTGAAATCTGCAGCTTTTAGAATAAACCATGTTGGGTGTGGGGGACAAGAATTCATTACCTATTTGGCTATTTCTTCATGAATCATGATTCTATTGCCGCCACCATGATTTTATTGTGGTTGGGGTCTGTGCTGTAGATGCCATCGATTTCTATTTGATTAACTTGATCAACTTCATGTTGATTCAAAGGGAGATTTCTTAATTAATATGTTATTCGATCAAATGAGACGTCAAATATGTTAAGATTGATTAGATACTTGACAATCGATTAATATATTAAGTTGAATGAAAGAAAAGTTAAATAGGTCAAGATTAATCGGATATTTGAAGATATAAAAAGTCTAAGTGGATTACGGTTGATCGGACACTTAGTAATCGGAATTTAACATGGTGTTGATATGAGATGAAAAGTCTATGTGGGTCACGGTTGATCGAACACTTGGCGGTTGGAAATTCATTATTGAGTTGACACAATGAAAAGTCCAAGTGAGTTATGGTTGGTCAGATACTTAGTGATCGGAAGCCTAACAGATAGTTGGTAAGAGAAAAGTCCAAGTGGGTCATAGTTGGACACTTGATGATCGAAGGTCTAATATGGAATTGGCATGAGACGGAAAGTCTAAGTCAAGGTTGACCGGACACTTGGTGATTGGAAGTCCAATAGGGAATTGACATGACAAGGAAAGTCCAATTAGATTATGGAGAACTGGACATTTGACATGAGATGAAAAGTCTAAGTGGGTCATGGTAGACCATACACTTGGTGATGAATGAAATCTTAGTAGGTTAAGTTGACCGGATGTGGGGTAGTGAAAGTTTTAATAGGTTGAGGTTAATCGGATACTTGACAATGAGGAAGTCCTTATAGGTCAAGATTAGGAAATGAGAAATCTCGGCAGCAAAAAAGTCCTGGTAGATTGAGGTCAACTGAATACCGGGCAAAGCAAACTTATGAAGGTCATAACTTTTAATTTGGATATCAAAACGAGATGATTTTCAATGCGAAACGGAGATCATTTAGAGATTTATGTATATAAAACTAGGTCATCAGTCGACTGATAAGTTTGATTTATCAACTGATGGTTTTAGGAATCGAACATAAGCTTATCAATTTGACTGGGAAACTTGACTAATTACTATCGGTTGACTAATAGAGTGAACAACCAACTAATGGTGGTCAAATTGCATGGAAAAAGCTGATTCTTAAGGGTTTAGGGACGAAGTGCTATTGTATTTTTCACCACTAAGAAGCAATCCAAAACAATTAAAGAGCAAGTAAAGTAAAATTTTTATTGTAAAGTCATTTTCTTTTTTATTTATATTTGCATTCTCATTTTTTTGTTGTATTATTGTGTTCTGGTAAGAACAAGATTGTAAGAGACTTTTTCACCTCTGAAAGATTTCCGAAAAGAAGGGAGATCACTAGGAGCGGGTATTAGATTAGTCATCTCAAAGAGACCAATACTAAATAAAATCTCGGAATTATAATTGTAGAGTCAAGTTTGACTAAATTTCTGCTGCACATTCTAAAGATGAGTATAAAATAAAGATGAAGTTATTAAAGTTATTCACCCCCTTCTCATTGGCACAGACCCTAACATGTGCTCCATGTTTAGCTGCTAGCTATTTCTTCCCCTGGGATCAGGCTTTCTGATGCATTCCACTTCTTTTCCTCATGAGGATCTATCTGCTTGTTGGTGGCCATTTAACTTTCTACTGTTTGAAGCTTCTTACTTGCTGCTTCCATTAGGCTTTCATTTTATGTGTGCTTGTTTCTCTAAAGGAGATCTCAGAAAATCCTTGTTGGCTGGCTGAATGCTTTTAGATATGATTGCTTGAGGTCATTGCTTCCGATAAATGATTGATCCAAATCATTGCAATAATTTGTTTAAATTTTCCGCTAGGATAAATCCGAAAAATATATATAAGAAAGTTCATCCTGATAATTAATATTCTCAAGTCCGTTATCTATTAAGTATAAAATTTTCTGATAATATATATATCATAGCTGTCTTTAATTTACATTGGAGGATTTAATCATGGTACACTAACTTGAGAGCACCTGATAAATTATAAAAAATATTATAACAAATGAAGGATAGAAATAGTTAGATACCTCAATTATAATAGTAGAAAAGGTCACAAGTGTGCTGATAACCGTATGAGAAATTTTTATTTTGCCTTAGTTTACTTAGTTTTATAAAATGGTTCTCACACTTTAAAACTTATTGTATTATCGTAGGATTCTAAATTGGTTGTTGATAAGTCCCACATCCGTTAATGGCTAATTAAACCTACAGTCGTATAGGCTATGATTATGTTTGATGAGGGATAATCAGTTTTATAATATAATCAAGATTATTTTAAAAATAAATTATTTTATTTGATACAATTTTAATATAATATAATCTGAATTAAAAAATTAATTAAAATTTTATAAGTTGGATTATAACATATAATCTGGATTATATTTTAAATCTAATTACATCTTGATTAAATTATTTCTAATCAAACATAGTTTATATGTGATAAACAAAATTATTGTAAATTAATTTATAAATCATTTTATGGTAGATTTTTTTATCAAAAGTGTTTTTTTATATAACGTTTTTGATATGTTTGTTTAGTGATGTTGAATTTTTGAATTTCAAGCGAGCTATCAACCAAGCGAGCTATCAACCATTATGCTCTAAGGTTTTTTTTTTAAAATTGAAATTACTTTTTTATATTAAAATATTTATTGCAAGTCTAAGATGGTTAAAATTTTATAGCAAGTTGGTTTGTAAATCAATTTAAAAGAAATATTTAGTTATGAGTAATGATACATACACAGCATGAGCGAATGTCTTAATGAAAATTTTGATCGTTAATTGATGGCACATCCGACGTTTGGTCCGATATTTGATCATCGATCAGACATCGTCGGCGACCTCTAGCCGTCGCCTTGAATCAAACTACACCCTAGGGGACACGGTGAATCTGTCGGAGATCGTCGCAATTGTGATCTCGTATAATTCTCCATCGATTTCGATGGGTTCACCGTTGCCCATGATCTTGACGGGTTCATCATCCTCCCAAGGTATAGTTTGATTAGAAGCGGTGATCGAAGACCGTCGATGGTATCCGATCTACGATTGAACGTCGAACATGCCGTCGATTGATAATTAAATTTTTTACTGAGATATTTAATTTTACTTATAAATTATTTCTCTTTCGTTACGTACATTGAATATGTTCATATTCAAATACATACAGTGCACATAACTATTACGTAATTGATGAGAAAACATTCGATAAATGTAAATATTTGAGGGGCAGAACTACTAATTTTAAGAGTTTAAATGCCATTTAAAAATAAATTAAAAAATTATGGAAAATTATTTTTTAAAATCTGAAATCTTTATAATTAAAGCTTTCGGAAAGAAATTTCAGAAAACAATTAATTTTCTCTGAACGCTTATTATTGATGGTGGTCATTTAATTTTATTTTAATCGGATTAATCAGTTGAAAATTAATCGATCTAGTTAAATATTTAATTTCAATTATAAAAATAATAAAATAAAAAGGGCCCAAAATAGCAATGGGATGGGACAAATGTACTAATTTCAGAAGTTTAGTGCCATCACATCACATCATATCATTGCAAGGAATGGGGAAAATTAACGCACGAACATTTATAAATAAATTTAACAAAGTAAAATAAATGAATTTGTTTCAATATAAAGTCCAACGTGACTCAACGCAAGAAATGAAATCTTTAGTGTCTCCTCTAAGTCAAATTTCTCGATCATCTAACCAAGCTAATTAAATATAATAACAAAAATTAATTATTACTCTGATTTTTCATGAACTCTACTATGAAAAAAAAATAATTGCAAGCTTGGTTCGATAGAATTTATATTAAACTACATGGCCATGCAATGCTTGTTGAGCATTAAAACTAATACCATACAATAACGAGCAATGAATAAATATATTTGTGACATTAATCTACAAGGAGAAAGCGACAATTTTTTAGCTTCAAAAAGTCAAATTTTGAGAAAGATTATTTAATTTAATGACACCTAGGATTATGTTTTAATGACGCCTGGAGTGATAGCTATGAGATTCAAACGGGAGGTGTTCCGAAAGAAATCGACGTGGATGATAAATCATTGAGGCACAACTCATGAAGACGATGATATAGAGAAGTCAATCACGTCCTACGAGATTAACATGAGCATTAATGAAAACACACCGGAAGATTTTCCGGCGGAGCCTACTCCGACGCTCAAGTCGGGAATTAGAGTTATTTTAGAAGGGCAACGAGGAATCCAAATTTATGTAAGTTCGGAAAGCATACTTTTTTAACTGGATGTCGAAGCACCTTATATACCTGAGGGTGAATCTCCACGTTCCCTACTCATCGGTTACGTGATAACTTTTAGGTAACGGCCATTGCGATTATTAAGGCCTTAATTGCCGCGTGTTATGGACAATAATTATCCGATAACCTTTTCGTTATGGAAAAAGGAACAACTACGTACTTGAAGTTGGGCTGTCTGATGTATTGATCGTTGGGCTCTACTCTCCCGATAAGATCTCGGGGTCTCGTCCCCCCGAGCTGACCTCGGGGCTTTTGTTCACTTTGCCGAGAGGGGCTCGGGACCCGACCTCCGTTCAGACTTCGGGGGACTTTATCTGTTCTCCCGAGGTAGTCTCGGGAGACCGACCCTTAGTCTGACCTCGAGGCTTTGATCTGCTCTCCCAAGGTGATCTCGGGAGCTCGATGGCCGGTCTGCCCTCAGGGCTTGGTTGACCCTCCGAGGTAGTCTCGGTCTGTCCTCATAACTTTGACCTGTCGGCTCCTGCTACATAGCTTCCCCGTGCCATGTGTCTATCCTGGGATGCTCATCCCCATTAAGAGTCAGGATTTATCTATGATTTGGTTCCTAACTATGACGTATTTTATAAGTTTTTTTTTAAATGGGACATGAACCCTGGGACGCTGGGCTTTTGGATCGTCCGCCCGAACACTTTCCGATTTACCTTAGCTGACGGTGAAAAATTTTTGTGGGGCCGTACCAATCACGCGAAGTTGAAAAAACCTTGTTAATTATTTTTTTTTATAAAATTCGAATGGGAGCTCAGAGTTATGGTACAATGGCAGATATCAAGTTATCCTCTAGGAATTCATAATTCAATTCCTAACTACGATATATTTTGTAAGAATTTTTTCTCTAAATAAAACGCAAAACTATAAGATGATGGGCTTTTGGGCTATCCGTCGTGATTGTTTCTCGATTGAGTAATGATAGGGACAGTGAATTTGGGACAGTGAATGAGACAGTGAATGACGTGGCAATTATTGTGTACACGTCCGATCGTCGATCGGACTCTACCGGCGGCCTTCGGTCGCCGCCCCGAACCAAACTATACCCTGGGGGGCACGGTGAATCCGTCGGGGATCGCCGCAATTGCGATCTCGCATCATTGACCGTCGATTTCAATAGGTTCACCGTTGCCGGCGATCTTGACGAGTTCACCGTCCTCCGAAGGTATAGTTTGATTCAGGACGATAATCAGAGGCCATCGGTGGTGTCCGATCGGCGATCGGACGTGTACACAATAATTGCCACGTTATTCACTGTCCCATTCACTGTCCCAAATTCACTGTCCCAATCATTACTCTTCTCGATTTATCTTGGCAGCTGATAGGAAATTTTAGTAGAATCGGACCAATCATTCTAGGATCAGTATTATCTAATTCATCATTTTATTTTTATGAGATTCAAACATAATACCAGTACTATCAAACTATTATTATTATTATTATTATTATTATTAATTAGACCTTTTAACAATTAATTAAGGGATCTAAGATCGAGACAGGGATTTAAAAATTGAGTCTTAGTTGCGTCGTTCGTAGAATATTGATCAAGGGTCTAAGAATATTGATCATCTCTCATGAGTATTTTTTGATTTATTCTGACAATGAATAAAATTTTTTTATGAGATCGTGAAGATTGATTGATAAAAATTAGATATATTAAAGAATCTTGATATTGAGATCGATGATGACGATGATATTTTGAAGTTGGTGGGTACTTTTGCGGCAACTTATAAACATTTCAGAAACATTTTAGTTTATGGTATGAAGACCTTATCTCTTAGGAGGTGAAGACATCTTTTCAACTTGTGGGCCAATGCCAGTATATTACGAGTTTGCCCGTTTGAATTTACAGCCATAGTTTGCAGAATCGCGATCCTGGATCGTAGGATCGTACGATCCTACGATCCTACGGCAGAAAACGATCCAGAATCGTGCAGAATCGTTTTTTGTAGCAGGATCGCAGCAGGATCGGTAGGATCGGACAGAATCGGACAGGATCGTATAGGATCGGACAGGATCGGAACAGAATCGGAACAGGATCGATGAAAGCTTTAAGAGGTCATAACTTTTGACTCGGATTGAACCACGTGACCTATAATATATCAAATTGAAACTCGTTCAAAGATCTACAAGTTAGTTTTAAGATTGAATCCCAAAAAATATTGTTTAAAGCCTTTTCAGAGGCCCAGAAGATTATTAATCTTTTTTATTATTTTTTTTATCTTTTACATCGTTAGTGTTAGTGTTTTAAGATTATTTAAATATCTATTTAATTATTTTTTAGTTAGTTTTTGATTAATAATATTATGTTATATCTTTTTTCTAAAATGATGAGTCTTTAGATGTCTATTATCTAATAGGTTGACAATTAAATTGGATCATCTTGTAATAAATAGAATATTCTTGAAGTTAAACGTGATTATTTTCATTATAGTGTTAATAAAAATTATATATTTTTTCATTTTAAGGGTTTTTGATAGGATCGTACGATTTTACGATCCGATCCTGACCGATCCGATCCTGACCCCAAATCGATCCTGTGTAGGATCGCGATTCTACGAACCTTGTTTACAGCTCGCACGGATTGACTCTATTTTATAAAATTTCAATCTAATCTACTTAAATTATTTAACGATCGACGACTCTATTTGAGATGCTCAAGTTGCAATGAAAGCCAAGTAGTATGAGAGTTTGTATGTGCTACAAGGATCACATGAGTGTAAAAGGCTTAATGATGCTAAGGATGTTTCTTTGGTGGTCAAAACATTTTAGACAGTTGAATTTCTATGAGCATTGTGTTTTTAAAAAAATAAAAAATACTAAATTTTAGCACAGTTACTCATAAGACGAAGGGCTATATATCCTTGATAGCATTCACACTAAATTTCAACTACGGCGTATTTGTAAGAATTTTTCCTCTAAATGGGGCACGAATCCTTGAACGCTAGACTTCTAGACCGCCCATTATGAGCGCTTCCCGATTTACCCTGGCGGCCGGTGGAAAACTTCTGTGAGGTCTTGCCGGTCGCCCGAGGTTGGTTGAAAAAACCTCGTTAATTTTTTTTTTGGATAGCATTCACATTGACTTATATGGGCTCATTATATTTAAAAAAGTATTGAAGACGTGAAAAAGATACACTACCTATTTAGGGATGATTGTCTATGCATATTATATGTGATAGGGATGAGCAATTCTGGATGGATATATAGTATGGGAAAGTTATGTGACAGAGTCCACCGACCTAGTGTCCCGAAGTCAGATCGGGAATCGGACTCTCGAGACTATTTCGGGAGAACAGAAGAAAGCTCCCGAGGTCAGACCAAGAATCGGGCTCCCGAGACTATCTCGAGAAAACGGAAGAAGACCCCGAGGTCAGCTCAGGAGATAAGACTCCGAGACTAACTCGGGATAGTGGAGCCCAAAGATCAGCGTAGGGATAAAAAAACCAGACTTCAAGTATCTGCTCCTCCTTCCAGAATAAGAAAGTCATCAGGTAATTATTGTTCGCAACGTATGATAATTAGGGTCTTAATAGTCACAGTGATTATTACCAAAAGAGAACAACTATCAAGTAACCGATGATTAAGGAACGTAGAGGAGGAGGTGGAGACACGTGGGAGGAAGACATGAGGTATATAAGATGCCTTGACACCCAGATAAAGGGAGGTAAGTTTGCTAGAATTATAGTACTTTGATTCCTCGTGGTTATCCCTAAGAGAAAGAGTTCTAACTTGAGCGTCGGAGAGGGCTCCACCGAAACTTCTTTCGATGCATCCTCTTTACGCTCATGTCAATCTCGCAGACGTTGACATCCTCTCTCTTTCATCATCACCGTGAGCTATGCTTTGATGATTCATCATCTCCGTCGTTCACTTCTGGAATAATATATATTCTCATTTAAAAGTATTAGATATGAATTCCTAAATCTAGTTTTGTTAGGCTCCCTCGTGTTATATATGTTAAAGGCGAGTGAAGCTTCTTGATCTATGATATTAAATAATACACTAATGCCGAAGACTTCAAGAAAATGTAGGGTCCAACCTTGTGGCTACTTGTATTGTCATTAAGTTCACCTTTTCTATTAAATAAAGAAAAATTTGAGGGGTTAAACGCTTAAATGCCTAAAGTTAGTGGTTGAGTTCGACTTTGCTTGATTTAGAGGGCTAAATTACAAAATTAACACCCACTTACAACTCTCTTCTCTTTGCAATCGTGACATTGTGTTGCCTGATGTCGAACTGATTTATTCCAAGTGATAAGTATAGAGACATGTGTTGCTTGAAGTTTCGGATTTGAGTCTACTTAGCAACAAATAAATCCCCCTTTGAGAGATTTGTTGATTGAGGTATTGTCTTGACAGTGAGACCTCTTATCAATACAGTGGTATCGTGCCTCTAAAAATCTTTTAGGGGTTTTTGAATATGGGGTCGTTTTGGCGGTGAGGCCGATCACTATAAAAAATTTACCCGGACAGTTTTTGCCTCCACAGGCATAGCCGAGATGGTAAGGGGTTGGTAGATTGCTACTAAAGGTCTTGAATTCGAGCCACGGGGTTGGTGGGGCGTAAACCCTTGCACCCTATGTAAAAAGTCTCTCACCCCCAACCTCTTACCTTCTCAGTCACCGTAATTTACCTCCTCTGTGTTGATCATGGGGCGGGCTGGCATGGGCGCTGGGGCTAGCTTTTCACCTTTTGCCACTCTTTGCAATCGTGTGTGGTAGTTTTCTTTTCCCCCATTGCGATTTCCCTCGCCACGCAAGCCCGACGCCGACTTCCCCTCTCCCTCGCTAATCGCTCAGTCTCCCTGGTCGCCTCTTGACACCATCAATTCACTAGCGCTGCCCGTGAAGCTCTCCTCGAGGTTAGTAGTCGCCTCTGCCCTCTTCACGATCACAAGGCCGATATCAAGGTTCCCTTTCTCTTCCACCGCTCTCGAGGGTTCTCACTAGTTTTCCCCGATCTGTCACTGGCCGCCGCAGCTTCATCTCACGACCCTTAACTCTTCGAGTCTGAGCGGGCTATTCATGTCGGCCATCATCGAGGTACGATTTGGCTTTTGATGTATGATCGATTTTAAGGTCTTGCTTTAGAGCTTGATTTTGAATTCTTCCCCCTTGCCGTGGGCTGCAAGAATTGGAGGAATTTTGCCGGAGTTGGGTTTGTAATGCTCTCTTCTTTTGTGCTACTAATTGGAGTTGGTGGGGATGATTTCACATAGATATTGTAGTAAGTTGATCACTGTTTTAGGTTTGGTGGTAGTGTTGGAGTGGGCCTTGTTATTTTCCTCCTCCTTGCTGCCGAAAGCAAGACTTGGGATGAGCTTTTTGATCTTGTGCTTTGCTCTTGTTGGAATTAACTCACTGTGGGTCTGTTGGGTTGAGGGATAGACTGTATTGGAATTTTTTTTGTGTTTTGGAGCTTTATGTAAGGAATCATCTGGAGTTGTGTGTGTTTTCTTTGTGTTTTGAACTTGCCGTAAGTTGTATTTGGATGGTGAGTTGGATTAGGTGTGCATCACAATTGAAGTGGTCACTTAGGTTAAACTTAAAATAAACCTAAATTTGAATCTAACCCTAATGATTCAGAATAATTAGAACCTATCATTTAATTAGGATTAATTAAATAGATGAGATAAATAGGAATGGTTCTAATACGGTTAGTGGATTGTTTAGCTATGTACTATTTTTGTAATTAACTAATTAAACATGTCCTTTGATACAGGATATTAATTTGGGCTTGGACTTCTGGACGGAGAGTTCTCATCGTTTACAGACTACACTTTGGAGGCGGGTATCTTCTGACTTATCTCTATAAATATTTCAGATTTTTATGTATGATTTCTTTTATGGATAGTTGTAGGACGTACCTTTATCTGCCTTTTGTTTATCCTGCTTGATATTTACTGTTTGACCCTTTGACGTACTCAACTTTATTTTCAATACAATCTCCATGCTTGATACTCTGATTCTAGAGAGTACACGTATAATTGATATCAAACATTATTACATGCCTAGTAGGTTATTTGTATGTCATGATTTATTCTTCAGACCTATGCATGTCATTTTGAGGTTTACTTGATGGATGCTAGCGTCATACACCATCTTTACATTATTGCATAACTGACGATCATTGGCTCCCTTGTGGTTGAGACGGGTCGTCAGTCATATCAGGATCTGCACACATTGCCACTCATAGTTAGTGATACTATTAGGAGGGTGTGTGCAGTTGCCCTGTCAAGGCTCCGCTCGACCGCTCATGGATAGTAGTATTCGCACCGTGGTAGCAGACATGGATCCCCCCTCTTTTCCGTAATATGAGGAGATGAGAGCGGTACTCCCCCATATTACTTGGGGTAGGAAGGTGTCCTCTGCCAGCATCCTATCCACTCGGTAGCTCAGTAGCAGTGATGACAAAGTGCGTATAGTTATCATAGCCCTACCCACTAGACCTCATCCATGATCGGTGACGATGGCTGACTGGCGTCAGGGGTGACCATGTCATTGCATCATGTGTACGATTGCATAGATTGCATTTGTTTGTGTTTGCCGCACTTGTTTGAGCTATAATTGCTGCATTTGGATGACATACATACAAGAGGTATTTTATTTGCTTATGGTTTAGTGTCCATTCAGGTACGGGGATTTATGACCTTTATACCCCGCAAGTGAGTTTGATATGAGTATATACTGCATGTAGTTACCGAGCATATATTCTGATTTTTCTTACGAGACTATATCTGCTTACTTTTGCACTGCCTTTGTTTACCCTTTTTTACGACCATGCATATCTATCTGTTATATACCTGTGGAGTTCCCCTGGACTCACAACCGATTTTCATATTTTTTTTTTCAGTCTAGAATACTTAGAGTCGCTAGGAGAGAATCTTGTCGTTAACCCCACTTCCCGTCAGATTGACTTCGTCTTGGTATTGATATTTACGGATATTTTATTTACATTGTTTACTATTTCTATGGATATAGATTCGTGTTTTGTGTTATTCGTGTGCCCCAGAGGGGCTTTTGAAGTTTTTTATTATTGTTAGTCATACCGGTATGCGTCTTTCATATCTGAGTTTCATTTTATTTCTTATTATACGTTAATTTCTAGCCGTGTTGGCAGATGATGATGAGATGGTTGTGTAGGCTTTGTATCGAGAATTCATATTGTCCGTCATATAGGAGAGGTGTTGTCCGATTTTACCGAACGAGCATGCCCTCGGGGCGTGACATTTTCTTCATCCTAACTGTTTTTTTTTAGTATTCTAATGTCAAAGAATCGAGTAGGTTGAACTTAAATCAAAACCTATGAAACTAGCTACTTAAGTAATCTATACAATTATTTGCAACTCCAACAAACACAAACACTTCAAAATGCCCTTGTAGTTATACTCGTTCTCTTCTTCCTCCTCTTTCTCTATTTGCATAAGTGCATTGCATTAGGGTTCTGACTTTGAGTTCATGATGGAAAGAAGAATTAATACTTCCTCAAGCTCAATGACATCAGGGAAGAAGATGAGCAACTTGGAGAAGGCAAACAGGAAGCCTCAAAGAGGGCTTGGTGCATGTAGCTCAGTTGGAATCAGAATGCAGTCCCAAATGCTCGGTTTGCTTACTCCTAATCCACTTTGGTCATCATCTCAACAAGGTGTGTATATATATATAATCTTTTGATGATACGATAACGGAGATAAATGTGCACAGTGTAGATGAACGGTTAGATTCCACGGGAACAATAAGTAGCCAGAGCATTTGCAGCTCTCAGGAACTCGATTTAGAGCTCATGTTATCATACATGTATCATTAACAGTGTGAAAATGCTAAAACTCGAGTAATTACACCTCTAAGAATATATGTAAGTATTAATTCACATAAGAATAAAGATGAAAATTTAATATTCCGAAATGAAATTGGGCCGGCAGCCAACTCAATCTGATCGAGTCAGCCCACACAACCCGATTTAGGGGTGTAAATGAATATCGAGCCATGCGGTAAAAGTTAGAATGGAATAATAACATGGGCCCAATTAGAAAAAATGGTGACGTTGGAATTTGGGCCACAAAATGATAACATGGGCCCAATTGGATATCCAATTAACAGCGGTGGCTAATTAATCCGATCGAGCTAGTGCGAGTCAAATGTAGTGAGTAGTGCACTGGCCACCCAGCCGCGAGAAACCCGGTGAGGTGGTACGCCATCAATGACTCCATAATTAAAATGCCATTTTATTTTTATTTTATTTTATTAAAAAAGATTATTGAAATTTGGCTTTACTTTAAATTAAATAAGAAAATAATAATAATTTTCAGTCGATAAACATATGAATTTAGTAAATAGAGTTTTGAGGACCACTAAAGGCCAGTCAGCGGGCGTGGTTTAAACTTAGTGACGCTACTTAATTGTGTCTGCCATTCCACATAAAATAGTAACAATAGACCCAAAGTACAATCTTCTTTCTTACTTGAGAATCTTATTGCCTTCTTGTTGGGATTAAAGATGACATAAAGATGTCGGCATTTGTCAATCTTAATCACGATGATCATTAAGTGTTTTTGTATTATATTAGATTAAAAAAATATTCTCCCAAATATAAAGTAAATACAGGCTTATCTTATTTAATGAATTGCTTTAAAATTTGTTTAAGTGAATGATTAAAAGGAATCCGGTTAAGGGCTTGCAATTTCTCTACATGAACGATAATTTAGGGAGGATTATATTGCAAAGCAAATCCGGCCAGGTGAGAAGTGATAACATTCACTCACTGAGTTTTTACGGCAATTTACCAAAGGGCATACCGAAGTATTGGTATTTACCAAAAGGCGTACCATGGTTTCAATGTTACCAAAGGGCGCACATATTTAAGTAAACTTCCTCTTATACCCCTACCGTCAAGTACTGCATGCATTTCTCTTTCTCATTCTCATTCTCTTTCTCTTTCTCTTTGTCAGTAACGAATTTCGAGACGGACCATAAAGAGATGTTACTTTATATTTTGATTTTTATATTATGGAACCTTTCTCAAAACAAAAAAATATTGAAATTAATTAAAATATTTTTATTAAATTAAAACTAAAAGAACATTTCAGCCACCCACGTTGGGCTTGAAATGGTTCCATTTCAGGCACAACGTGGGGCTGAAATGTTTCCATTTCAGGCCCAACGTGTCCAATATTAAAGGTCTTTTCTCGATTCTTTGTTATTATATTTTAACACCTCGGAGAAGTCCAAATAAACAATGGATAGCAAATTTGAACTCCTTGTAATCTCAGAAATCCACAAGAACTGAAATTTTTATAATCGGAGCTCTCTAGGTCAATCAGTGACCTTTTAGGGTTATTGGGCCTGAAATGGTTCCATTTCAGGCCTAATGATCCTAAAAGGGTTAATGTGTCAAAATTCACTGATTGACCTAAAGAGCTCCGATTGTAAAAATTTCAGTTCCTGTGGATTTCTGAGGTTACAAGGAGTTCAAATTTGCTATCCATTGTTTATTTGGACTTCTCCGAGTTGTTAAAATGTAATAATGAAGAACCAAGAAAACACCTTTAATATTGGACATGTTGGGGCTGAAATGGGCACGTTGGGCCTGAAATGGAAACATTTCAGGCCCAACGTGGGTCCATTTCAGGCCCAACGTGGGCCTGAAATGGTTCATGAACCAATGACCTTAAAAGGGCTAATGTGTCAAAATCCACTGATTGACCTAGAGAGCTTCGATTGTAAAAATTTCAGTTCCTGTGGATTTCTGAGGTTACAAGGAGTTCAAATTTGCTATCCATTGTTTATTTGGACTTCTCCGAAGTGTTAAAATGTAATAATGAAGAACCGAGAAAACACCTTTAATATTGGGCATGTTGGGGCCGAAATGGGCACGTTGGTCAAAACTCACTGATGGACCTCCAATATCTGGATTCCTGAAAACTCCATATGAATAGAGAGAGTAGAGGTAGGAGATGATATTTTAGGTGTCCAGACATCTATATATTAGATAACACCAATCAAATAGGAGTAGTTTAGAAATATCAGTGGGTTTTGACCAAAACCCACTGATGGACCTACCATATCTGGATTTCTGAAAACTCCATATGAATAGAGAGGTTAGAGGTAGGAGATGATGTTTTAGGTGTCCAAACATCTATATATTAGATATCACTAATCAAATATGGAGGAGTTTAGAAATATCAGTGGGTTTTCCACTGATAGACCTACCATATCTGGATTTCTAAAAACTCCATATGAATAGAGAGGTTAGAGGTAGGAGATGATGTTTTAGGTGTCCAAACATATATATATTAGATATTACTAATCAAATATGGAGTAGTTTAGAAATATCAGTGGGTTTTGACCAAAACCTACTGATGGACCTACCATATATGAATTTCTGAAAACTCCATATGAATAGAGAGGTTAGAGGTAGGAGATGATGTTTTAGGTGTCCAACCATCTATATATTAGATATCAATAATCAAATAGGAGTAGTTTAGAAATATCAGTGAGTTTTGGTCAAAACTCACTGATGGACCTCCCATATCTAGATTTCTGAAAACTCCATATGAATAGAGAGGGTAGAGGTAGGAGATGATGTTTTAGGTGTCCAAACATCTATATATTACATATTACCAATCAAATAGGAGTAGTTTAGAAATATCAGTGGGTTTTGACTAAAACCCACTGATGGACCTACCATATCTGGATTTCTGAAAACTCCATATGAATAGAGAGGTTAGAGGTAGGAGATGATGTTTTAGGTGTCCAAACATATATATATTAGATATCACTAATCAAATATGGAATAGTTTAGAAATATCAGTGGGTTTTGACCAAAACCCACTGATGGACCTACCATATCTGGATTTCTGAAAACTCCATATGAATATAGAGGTTAGAGGTAGGAGATGATGTTTTAGGTGTCCAACCATCTATATATTAGATATCACCAATCAAATATGAGTAGTTTAGAAATATCAGTGAGTTTTGGTCAAAACTCACTGATGGACCTCCAATATCTGGATTTCTGAAAACTCCATATGAATAGAGAGGGTAGAGGTAGGAGATGATGTTTTAGGTGTCCAAACATCTATATATTACATATCACCAATCAAATAGGAGTAGTTTAGAAATATCAGTGAGTTTTGACCAAAACACATTGATAGACCTCCCATATCTGGATTTCTGAAAATTCCATATGAATATAGAGGTTAGAGGTAGGAGATGATGTTTTAGGTGTCCAAACATCTATATATTAGATATCACCAATGCAATAGGTGTCCAACTATTTCAGGCCCAATGACCCTAAAAGGCGCAACGTGCCCACCATTTCAGGCCCACGTTAGGCCTGAAATGTTTCCATTTCAGGCCCAACGTGGGTCCATTTCAGGCCCAACGTGGGCCTGAAATGGTTCATGAACCAATGACCTTAAAAGGGCTAATGTGTCAAAATCCACTGATTGACCTAGAGAGCTCCGATTGTAAAAATTTCAGTTCCTGTGGATTTCTGAGGTTACAAGGAGTTCAAATTTGCTATCCATTGTTTATTTGGACTTCTCCGAGGTGTTAAAATATAATAATGAAGAACCGAGAAAATACCTTTAATATTGGGCATGTTGGGGCTGAAATGGGCACGTTGGGCCTGAAATGTTTCCATTTCAGGCCAAACGTGGGCCTGAAATGGTTCATGAACCAATGACCTTAAAAGGGCTAATGTGTCAAAATCCACTGATTGACCTAGAGAGCTCCGATTGTAAAAATTTCAGTTCCTGTGGATTTCTAAGGTTACAAGGAGTTCAAATTTGCTATCCATTGTTTATTTGGACTTCTCCGATGTGTTAAAATGTAATAATGAAGAACCGAGAAAACACCTTTAATATTGGGCATGTTGGGGCTGAAATGGGCACGTTGGGCCTGAAATATGGAGAAGTTCAAAATTTTTTCTCGGTTTTTCATTATTACATTTTAACACCTCGGAGAAGTCCAAATAAATAATGGATAACAAATTTGAACTCCTTGTAACCTCAGAAATCCACAGGAACTGAAATTTTTACAATCGGAGCTCTCTAGGTCAATCAGTGGGTTTTGACACATTAGGCCTTTTAAGGTCATTGGTTCATGAACCATTTCAGGCCCACGTTGGGCTTGAAATGTTTCCATTTCAGGCCCAACGTGGGCCTGAAATGGTTCCATTTCAGGCCCAACATGCCCAATATTAAATGTGTTTTCTCGGTTCTTCATTATTACATTTTAACACATCGGAGAAGTCCAAATAAACAATGGATAGCAAATTTGAACTCCTTGTAACCTCAGAAATCCACAGGAACTGAAATTTTTACAATCGGAGCTCTCTAGGTCAATCAGTGGATTTTGACACATTAGCCCTTTTAGGATCATTAAGCCTGAAATGGAACCATTTCAGGGCCACGTTGGGCCTGAAATGGAACCATTTCAGGCCCAATGACCCTAAAAGGCCACTGATTGACCTATAGAGCTCCGATTGTAAAAATTTCAGTTCCTGTGGATTTTTGAGGTTACAAGGAGTTTAAATTTGCTATCCATTGTTTATTTGGACTTCTCCGAGGTGTTAAAATGTAATAACAAAGAATCGAGAAAAGATCCTTAATATTGGATACGTTGGGCCTGAAATGGAAACATTTCAGCCCCACGTTGGGCCTGAAATGGAATCATTTCAGGCCCAACGTGGGTGGCTGAAATGTTCTTTTAGTTTTAATTTAATAAAAATATTTTAATTAATTTCAATATTTTTTTATTTTGAGAAAGGTTCCATAATATAAAAATTAAAATATAAAGTAACATCTCTTTATGGTTCGTCTCAAAATTCGTTACTGACAAAGAGAAAGAGAAAGAGAATGAGAAAGAGAAATGCATGCAGTACTTGACGGTAGGGGTATAAGAGGAAGTTTACTTAAATATGTGCGCCCTTTGGTAACATTGAAACCATGATACGTCTTTTGGTAAATACCAGGGGGTGCTTGGTAAGCGGGTTTAGAAAGTGGGAATGGGAATGAAATCTATTTCATTCCCATTGATGATGCTTGGTATACTGGAATCGGAATCAAAATAAGAATATGATACCCTTGATTTCATAACCCACCCACCACTAGGTTATCACCAAACCCATACACCCCTCAATCAAACCCATTACCATTCCCATTGCCAAATTTATACCAAGCGCCCCCCCAATACTTAAGTACGCCCTTTGGTAAATTGCCGAAGTTTTTATATAGATCAAGTTGGTAACAGATTAAACCATAAAGGAATTCGGTATTCACACACTTAAAAGAATCTAAGTACTATATGTTAACTAGAGAATATTCAAATCTAAGGGATAATGTTGATTATAATCTTTCCCTACTTCTACTTTGATCTCGCCACAAGATCATTGTTGGTGGTCATTCCTCCAACGCCTCGTGGTCCTCTTGTGATTATTCCTTTGGATTTGACATTGATTGCTACCGCGATGCTTATCCTCTATTGATTATTTTTTGGTATCATATCATCTTCAAAAGTCACTCTTCTTCTCAAATTGAAGCTTAAAAGTGATTTCCACGACACAATTCACAGTTAATTTTTTTATCATAAAAGTATAACAATGCACCAATTATCTATGGAACAAGAGAGACTTACGATATAATGGTGGTAATCTTGAAGTGCTAGACTAGTACATTAATCATCTCATATACATCATTCTCTTGATTTTTTTATTTTTATTTTAAAAAATGTTATTTCTATTTATATGGGGTTCTGTTTTTTTTTTGGTGCAGTCAGTGTTTCCCATTCATAGATTCACTGGAAGTGGGAGCAGGAATGATGAGAGCGGCCGGCCATTCGTGGGGAATTAATTAGAGAATTATTATTAGATTCACCACCAGCTTCGAATTGCAATGCGCAACCTCTTCGCCTTTATTATCACTACTCCGTCTCATGGAGTCATGGTGGTGATCTTCCATGGAGAAGCCTTCGCATCGTCTTCTTCGCCATCACCGCGCGTCGCCGCGGCTGGAGGACATCGAGGAAGAGCGCCCGGCGAGCAGCCTCCCGGTGGCGCTCCGTCCGCCGGAGACGCCCACGGAGGCGATGGAGTTCCTCGCGCGCTCGTGGAGCCTCTCTGCTCTCGAGGTCTCCAAAGCGCTGACTCTGTTCGAGTCCAAGAAGCCGCCTTCGGGTTCGTCCGCCGCCGCCGAGAGAGAAGTGGTAGGGCGACCGACGATTCGATTTGTCGCGGATCGCCGTGTGTTTGATGAATTGATGGGTTTAATTTTGCTGTGCATGCAGAATCCAGTGGCAGAGATCAAAGTTGCCGGTGCCGGTGAGGTGTCCGGGATTAGTCCGCCCATTTCGCCGAGAGACAAAATCGATCTCCAGGCATATCCATAAACATTAGATTGAAAGATCAAATTTTCCAAAAAGATTTTTTTCCCCCAACTGTAAATCGGTCCCTTGCTTCCAGTTGCACAGAGGCTCGCCGAGAGGGAAGACGATGGGCGCATGGCTCAAGGACCAGAGGGAGAAGCGAAGGGCCGAGGCTCGAACTCGCAAAGCCCAAGCCTACGCCGCCACCTCCGTCGCCGGGGTCGCGGCAGCCGTCGCAGCCGTCGTCGCCACCGCCGTCTTGTCTAGCGAAGGATCCAAAGCCAACGGCGGCAGCAAGATCACCGCTGCCATTGCCTCTGCCGCAGCGCTGGTGGCGTCGCACTGCGTGGAGATGGCGCAGACGATGGGTGCGACTCAGACTCAGATCATGACGGTCATCCACTCGGCAGTGGGAGCGCAGAGCAGCGGAGACATCATGGCGCTCACCGCTGGAGCTGCGACCGGTAATGATGAAGATAACAACCAAAAAAAAAAAAAACTTCCACAGATCAAGTTTTAATCCGACTCTCCTCGTGTTCTACCGTGTAGCCTTACGAGGAGCAGCAACGTTGAGGGCGAGGCTTTGTACAGAGATTCAAAGTGCAGCAGCAACAGGGGAGAAGGAATCAGACAAGTGGCTGCTTCCCTTGACTTTTGTTACTAGAGGAGGGCAGCTCGTTAAACGCACTAGAAAAGGTATACCTTTTGCTAAGCATTAATTTACCAAAGAGTAGTTTTGATCGAAACACAGTTGTCAGTAATGCACATGTGGCAGGTATTCTTCACTGGAAGCAAGTTTCAGTATATATCAACTCCAAGTGGGAGGTGCTGTCTAAACTTTCCTTTTCCCAAAGATAAGACAGTGCTGCTGATCAGGTATCATATTGCAGGTGGTGGTTAAAACAAAGAGTACACACATGGCTGGGACCTTCATCAAGAAGAAGAAGAGTAAGAGTAGCAGAGGGAAAATGGATTTGTTCTAGTTCTAATAGCTAGTTAGTTGATACTGTTTTCTTTCAGGTATTGTGATTGATGTTTGCTCCAACATACCTGCATGGCCTGGAAGAGAAGTGGAAGATGGAAACAATCAGAGGGCATATTTTGGGATCAGAACTCTAGATAGGTTAATCGAATTCGAATGCAGAAAATGTGACAAAAAGATCTGGACTGAAGGTATCAGACAAATGCTCGAGTGTCATGCCGGCAGTATGAACATAGTGAAACCAATGTAAAGGAACGAAAATGTGAAGTTGTATGATAAGAATGGATTTGATATTACTTCTAAAGACGAATTCCAAATCTACATTGCTGAATGGTTGCCATGTTTTTGCTTGCTTCCATGTAGGCAAAATGACTATGTAAATGCCCAGATCGATTTCGTAGGTGTTATGCTCCCCTTGTGATGCACCTAATGGTTGATGGTTAATGTTACTCATAAAGATCTGCCAAATACAATGATCATCGATTTCTCAATCTAACAGCAAAGCCGAGGTAGGTAATCATGTTGATTCATGCAAAGTACAAAATGTTAAACCAAGGCAGAAACAAGGACTTAAGACAATCAATTTCAACATCACCGTATACGCCTTCAGTATAAGTGTGGCTGTTTGATAAATTGTTGTGTTCTATTAAGACCCTAAAGAATGACACACACTTGGCATAAATTGCCCCTGACAAAGTTATTATATAGTTCGATGTATCAACATGCAAGAGTAAAGTGCAACACAACCGAAAATAGCCACAAACTTTTAATCATGCATGTTCAGAAAACAGGTAAATGAATTCGACTACTCATTTCTGTTAGTATATAATAAAAAATAATTTATATAAGGATAAAATTTATCTAGAATAGAATTAGTCTTTTACATTTGTCTATATATATCTCCTTTTCATATATAAACTCTAAGTTTTATGAATACAATTATCTAACCGTCGTTTATTTTCTTCTTTCTCTTGTCCCTCTCCTTCTCTTTGCATCGATTTTATATTATATTTGTATTATTTTCATGGTATCAGAGCGCGATCCTGTCGAACCGAAAACTTTGAATTTGGAAGGATTGCAATATCATCGTCGAGATTTATGATTTTCAAATGTCTAAAGGCCGATCATTATGAGGTTTCTTCGGCGTTTTTTATGTCATGGTTGGTTTAAAAACTACATTAGTAGAAGAATTATATTTTCTTAAGTTTTAACCGTTAGATCGTCCAGAAACTTTGAGGGACGTTTCTCGCACCCAGGGTATATTTTGAACAGTGAAGATCGAATTTTGAGTTCTTTAAATTCACCTGATGACTGAAAAATATAACTATTGATTCTATCTTCTTCTTGGAAATTTGATAGTCAATCACAACAATGATTCTTTAAATTTGGAGCAACCAACATGGCAGTAGTAATTCCTCCTACAGATTCTAGAGGGACTCAATCATCCAATGTCACAATTGCAGCTCTTGCCGAAACAGTTTCAAAAGTTTCTTGCATCTGATCCTCATGTTAAGTCTGCTTCTTCTCATAAAGGTTTGACCTATAATGGTACCTCAGGTATACCTTCTACTATCTGGATCCTTGATTCTGGAGATTAGCATCATATATCGCCCAATGTCAATTCTTTTGTATCTATAAATTCTTCTCCTTCTGTGTCGGTCATGACCGCAGATGGTTCTCCCATGTCATTTATTGGTGTTGGCTCTATTTCTACATCTAATTTATCTCTGTCTAATGTCTATCACATTCCTAATCTTACTTTGAATCTTGTATCAATTAGTCAATTATGTGATTCTGATTTCTCAGTTTATTTTACTTTATCTTCTTGTTATGTGCAGGTTCCACGATCTCAAAAGCAGATTGGGATAGACTGTAGACGGGGGGACTATATGTATTAGAACAACTAAAAGTTTCAAATATTGCAGCATCCAGTGTTGATTTGTCTTTTTTTCGGTTAAAATCTGTTTCTTCTGATTTTTATTTTTGGTATTCTTGTCTTGGACACATTTCTTTTTCTCGTTTAAAATACTTAACTTCAAAAGGAAATTTAGGAAAATTACAAACTCATGATATTTCATATTGTTGTGGTTGTAAATTAGCAAAATTCTCTGCCTTACCTTTCTATAAGAGTATCTTTGTTTCTTATG
Organism: Boesenbergia rotunda; assembly: GCA_024364735.1. Classification (NCBI taxonomy): domain Eukaryota; kingdom Viridiplantae; phylum Streptophyta; class Magnoliopsida; order Zingiberales; family Zingiberaceae; genus Boesenbergia; species Boesenbergia rotunda. Next base: position 255,110 of record JAGFNQ010002223.1, read on the forward strand.
CCCCGTTTGAATTAGTTTATTCTGATGTGTGAGGTACATTTTCGATTCGTACACCTGATGGATCCCGTTACTACGTTTCCTTTATTGATGATTATACTCGCTACACTTGGGTCTATCTTATGAAACATCGTTCTGATTTCGTTGGTATCTATCATACGTTTCGTGCCATGGTAAAAACTCAACATAATATTGTTATTAAATGTTCTCGATCTAATTTGGGTGGTGAATATACATCTAATATTTTTTTTGAACTACTTGTCTTAGATGATACACTTCATCAAAGTTCTTGTACTGATACTCTTGAACAAAACAGTGTTGCTGAAAGAAAACATAGACATATTGTTGAAACTGCACGTTCTATCTTGTTGTCTGCTTATGTTCCTAGCGAGTTTTGGGAGGAAGCTATTCTTACTGTAGTCCATTTTATCAATAGAATTCCATCTTCTATTACATCTGGTTTATCTCATTTTGGAAAAATATATGGTTATGTTCCTGATTATTCTGCCTTAAGAGTTTTTGGATCCACATGTTTTGTCCTTCATCCTCATGTTGAACGTAGTAAGCTTACTTCTCGGTCTGCTCTTTGTGTTTTCCTTGGCTATGGCGAGGATCAAAAAGGATATCGATATTATAATCCAGTTAGTTAAAAACTTTGTCTCGCGTCATGTTATTTTTCTTGAACACATTCTATTCTATTCCATTCCCTCTAATACTAGTAATCTTAGAAAATCTAATTTCACTCGTATTGATCCCTTTTGCACAGACTTCGATGATATGTCGTCTCATGTTTCTCCACAAGTAGACCACCCTAGCAACTCTTCTTCTAATGATGCTATTTGCAGGATTAACACTCATACAGATTCTGGTTATCATCCCCTTGCTCCTATTGCTTTCCATAATGCTCCTGTGATAGCGGATCCTCCTCCTCGTTATCCTCAACGATCTCGTAAGTCTACTCAATTACTTGATTTTATGTATTCTACTTATTCTAGTTCTTTTTCTTCCCTTTTGACTTCTATTTACCAATTGTCTGAGCCCTCTTCTTATAGAGAGACTTCTCTTGACCCTCTTTGGCAGTAGGTAATGGCAGAATAACTTTTTGCTTTATATCAAACAGGTATTTGGGATCTTGTTCCTCTTCCTTTGGGGAAACGTTCGATTGGTTCTCGATGAGTGTATAAGATCAAAACTAAATCTGATGGGTCAGTTGAGCGGTATAAAGCTCATTTGGTTACTAAAGGATTTTCCCAACAATATAACATGGATTATGAGGAAACCTTTGCTCTAGTTTCTAAGCTTGTTACTATCCGTACTCTCATTGCAGTTGCATCTGTTCGTCAGTGGCTTATTTTTCAGATGGATGTTAAAAATGTTTTTTAAAATAGAGATCTTCAAGAAGAAGTTTATATGATGCCTCCACCAGGTGTCACTCACAATCCTGGTGAACTTTACAGACTAAAAAAGGCTCTTTATGACCTTAAACAAGCTCCTCGAGATTTCTTTTTGGTTTGACAAGTTTTCTATTGTTATTGGACCTCTTGGCTTTCTTCTTAGTCAACATGACTCTGCTCTCTTTGTATGTTGTACTTTGTCAGGTCGCACGTTACTATCTTTTTATGTTGATGGCATGATTATTATAGGAGATGATATAAGTGGAATAGAATAATTGGAACTGCATTTGGCTCGTGAGTTTGAAATGAAAGATTTGGATCTTTTGCGTTATTTTTTAGGACTTGAAGTAGCTAATTCTCCTCGTGGTTATTTTCTCTCACAATCCAAATATATTAGTGATATTCTAGAGCAAACTCATCTATCTGACACTCGCATTGTGGATACTCCACTTGAGATTAATGTTCAGTACTCTTCGACTGATGGTGTTCTCTTGCCAGATTCTTCTTTATATTGCACTTTAGTTGATAGTCTAGTGTATCTAACCATCACAAGACCTGACATTGCTTATGTTGTACACATTGTCAGCCAATTTATTGCTTCTCCCACTTTAGTACATTGGGTAGTTGTGCTCCGGATCCTTCGTTATTTTCGAGGTACCTAGTTTCATAATCTTCTTTATCTTTCCACTTCTACATTAGAGTTGCGTGTGTAACGACACGGTCCCTCAACCCATTGGCGACCAAATCAACATTTGGTGGCCCAACAACTTGGCCCGTAGGCCCAACAACCTGGCCCGTAGGACAAACAACCTGGCGGCCAAATCAACATTTGGCGGCCCAACTATGTCGTCGACCAACAACCGATGTCGACGACTAACAACCGTGTCGTTACTCACTAGGACTTCCCACCCCTGGCCAGTGGATTTTTGCCTTTCTCAGGATTCGAACTCTAGACCTCCAAGATAAGTACTAGAGTTTATGAATCCTGATACCAAAAATTGTCACGCCCCCAGAGGCACATGCTTCCTCGAAAATCGGGCAGCATCTCCCCTGTACGGCGGATAATATGGGGCAAACATACATCATATCTCCACCAAAATAGCTCAGCCACATGCGGCTGGCATCACAACAATAGGAAATAAACACAACCACGCAGTTTATATTGAAACAAAGTAAATGGATGGCTTAGCCATCTTAAACATAAAAGATCTATAATTCGAAGAGAACACCAAAAAAAAACTGATAACGACAAAACCCGAAATGAATAGAATGTGACCACAAGTACTGAAAATAAGCAACTAAACCAAATACGTAAAAACTAACTCAACTTAACATTGGGGACTGGCAACTGGATCATCTCCTGGCTCCAAGAAATACGTCTACCTGCTATCTGAAACAACAGAAAGGAAAGCAGGGGTGGTGAGTCCGGGCGGACTCTGCGGGTATATGAGTAGACAAATAAGCATGGCATAAATAAGGAATACTGAGTAGAGAAACAACAGGGTACAGTCCATAATAATTATTGAATTTACCTAACATGCATAACCAATATTAATACGACATGGTATAAAGTCCCAAATACGACTAAGCAGATATAGAACAACTCAACAACGATAATATCACGATATACATGCATGTCAAACATGTGCAACAACCATAGCTCATATAAGTGCATCAATCACAAGCAAATGCATAAAAGAAATACGTATGCATATGATGCAATGACATGTGTCACCCCTGACGCCAGTCAAGCCGTCAACACATCCCATCTGTGTGACCGAGTGGGTAGGGCTGTGACAACTGTACCACTCCAACAACAACAATAATAATAAACAACAATAATACCACATAAGGCGTGGTTGAGTGGACAGGATGCTGGGGAGCCCACACTCCAGACCCCTATACCTAGGGGGAGCTATCACAGCTACAAAATATCCCTCAAAAACAAACAACGGTGAGGGTGAGCCACCAACAACTCATCCCTCTAAATACAACGGTGAGGGTGTCACTGTCTGGCATGACAGGACAAACACTCGCACTCTAACCACTACCATGACACATGTGGTTGAGTGAATCGAGCAACAATATGACTAACGACGGCTTAACCAAATGTAAGCCAACAGTCGTTAGTATGCAACGTGCAAGTATGGTGCATGATATACGATGCACGAACAACCGGAGAAACCACGATGCAATAAAATCCGACCAGTAAAACATGCATCGATACAACCAACCAGAAACCAAAAACCAACGATTATGCACCTACACTACTAGGTAGGGTATTTCTAATGCCAATTAAACCTATCTGTGTTTAATGGACTTCTAAGTGCTCGCGTACAAACGGCACGTTACAGAATAGAAAAACCAATGGTGGACTGTACAGAAACGAATTTAAGAACACTCAAAGATCAACGAAGAATAAGTCTCAACGGCGATGTTTTAAATCACGACAAAGAACAAGGTCAAGCAACCTACTTAGACATAACAGCCATGCTTAAAGGTAAAGGAACTATAAGAGCACAAAGGAGAAGTACCCGCCTTTTATGTAGCACGTGTCCAAATTAACCTCTTCAGAATCAACTGTGCGAATCCAACTCAAGGTCCTGTATCAAGGACATAACTTATATCACGGATTAAGTTTAACTATTCATAACATTAATTAATTAACTAACCAAACTACGTATAAACAAAATTAAGATAAATCCCAAATTAGATTAGAGTTAACTCCACCAATTCAAAACACAAGATGGGTTCTTTCACTGACCAACAACTCACCAAGCAATCCATATGGTAAAGGCACTCAAGCTCGCATTTTCTAATCGAAAGCATGCAGTACACCCAAAACCCAGATCCAACAAGTTGCTCACGATAAGCTTATCACAGTAAAACCAAACTCAACTCCTACAAGCACTCACGGTGCATCACAAGCTCAAGGAGAATGAATCTATAAGCTAGTTAAAGCCCCAATCATATAAATGCTCAAAGCTACACTAGTTTCCGATTCGAATCAGGAAACGAACAAAGTTAATACCCATTCAGAATTTGTTTCAGAAAACCAAATCCAACACAATACTCCTACGCATTCTTCCAATCGAAACAAACCAATTCTCATGACAAAAAATTCAACCCCAAGAACACATAATCAAAACCACCAAAGGAATTGGGAATAAGGAAGTCACAACCTATGACTTACCAGCCCGAAGGTCAGGGGCGTTCGACGTTGGCTGGCAGGGCCGACGGCGTCGGCTAGGTCTCGGCGACGTCGGGCAGAGAAAAGCAATCGAGGAGGAGAGGGCGTGCGGAAAGAAGTCGACTTAGAGGGGAATGCTTGGCGTCGACTTGCTCGGGAACTGCTAGGGCTGCAGCGGCGTCGGCGAAAACCGAATGGGCGTGCGGTGTCGAGGCAGAGAAAGGAAACGGCGGAAGGAAATAAGGGAAGGAAGTTAGGGCTTGGGGGTTTTTATAACATAACTTTTGGCTTTTTGCAAATAAACCCAATAACTTCAATAAATTCCAACTAAGCCCCTATTTTCGACCTTTGTTAAAATCCGGTATTTAACATTCTCCCCCACTAACAAAAATTTGGTCCCCAAATTTCACTAACAAACCAAAACAACTACTAATCAACCACAACAGGTATCAACGCCTCAACTATCATATAAATACGAAATGAAAACCAACCATACGCACCTCAAGTAAACAGATGAGGGTAGCGAGCTCTGATCGTATCCTCGAGCTCCCAAGTAGCTTCCCCATCAGAGTGGTGCTGCCAACCAACTTTAACCAACCGAACTGTCTTATTCCTCAATCGATGCTCTTTGCGGTCCAAAATCCGCATAGGCACCTCCTCATACGTCGCGTCTGGCTGAAGTGTGACTGGCACCTCCGATAACACATGGGTAGGATCCGGTACATATTTCCTCAGCATGGAAACATGAAACACGTCGTGAACTCCAGCCAATGACGGTGGTAACGCCAAACGATAAGCGACGGCTCCAATCCGCTCCAATATCTGGAAAGGTCCAATGTAGCGGGGAGCTAGCTTACCTCTCAACCCAAACCTCTTCACCCCTTTCGTGGGTGATACTCGTAAGAACACGTGATCGCTCTCGGAGAACTCCAAGGGTCTGCGTCTCCGATCGGCATAACTCTTCTGACGATCCTGAGCCTCTGACAGCCTACGTCTGATAGCACGGACTAGCTCTGCGTCATGCTGAATACTCTGAGGACCTAGCAACTGAGATTCCCCAACCTCTACCCAAAGGGTGGGCGTCCTGCAAGCTCTACCATACAACGCCTCGAAAGGTGCCATCTGAATAGCCGAATGATAGCTATTATTATAAGCAAACTCAACCAAATGCAGGTGATCCTCCCAGTTGCCTCCAAAGTCCATAACGCAAGACCTCAACAAATCCTCCAATGTCTGAATGGTACGCTCAGACTGTCCGTCCGTCTGCGGATGAAAGGCTGTACTGAATCGAAGCTCGGTACCCATGGCCTGCTGCAAACTCTGCCAAAACCGCGAAGTGAAACGCGGATCTCTATCTGATATGATGCTCAAAGGAACACCATGTAATCTGATAACCTCACGGCAGTACAACTCTGCAAGCTTGTCCAGAGAATCTGTCCTCTGAATCCCCAAGAAATGAGCAGATTTGGTTAATCGATCAACGATCACCCAAATCGCATCGTGTCTTCTACGAGACCTCGGTAGTCCAACAACGAAGTCCATCGTGATATGCTCCCACTTCCACTCAGGAAGAGGGATCTTCTGTAGTAATCCAGCAGGTCTTTGATGCTCGGCCTTCACCTGCTGACATACTAGACATCTAGCAACAAAATCCGCGATGTCTTTCTTCATACCGTTCCACCAGTAGGAACGTCTCAAATCTCGGTACATACGGGTTCCGCCAGGATGAATAGCAAACCGAGATCGATGAGCCTCCTGAAGCAACTCCTCCATGACCGGATGTGACTTAGGTACGCACAATCTCCCTCGGAAATAAAGAATACCCTCGTCATCACGTGTAAAGTCCGTCTGCTGCTCGGAGGCTATCCGGCTGCCTAAGGACTGCAGATGTTGATCACTAGGCTGAGCCTCCCTAATCTTCGTCCTGATCGAAGACTGAGCAACCATAGTCACCAACAACCCTTTCTCTGTCTGACCCTGCTCCTCCAGTCCCAACTCTGAGAAGCTCTGAACTAAATCGGTGACCATAACCCGGTGACAAGCCAGAACACTACGAGATTTTCTGCTGAGTGCATCCGCAACTACATTAGCTTTCCCTGGATGGTAGCTAATAGTACAATCATAGTCCTTCAAGAATTCCATCCATCTTCTCTGACGAAGATTTAACTCCTTCTGAGTGAATAAATATTTGAGGCTCTTGTGATCAGTGAAAATCTCAAACGTGACGCCATAGAGATGATGTCTCCATATCTTCAGGGCAAAAATAATGGCTGCAAACTCTAAGTCATGAACTGGATAATTCTTCTCATGCTCCTTCAGCTGACGAGAAGCATAAGAGACTACCCGTCCATGCTGCATCAAAACTGCACCCAAACCCTGATGTGAAGCGTCAGTGTAGAGTACAAATCCATCCTCGCCTGAAGGTAACACCAATACAGGCGCAGACACCAATCGCCGCTTGAGCTCCTGAAAACTAGTCTCACAAGCTTCTGTCCAAACAAATTTCACGCCTTTTCTGGTCAGACGTGTCAACGGTGAAGCGATACTGGAAAACCCCTCCACAAATCGACGATAATAACCAGCCAATCCGAGAAAACTGCGCACCTCCTGAACTGACTTAGGCTGTTCCCAACTGGTGACAGCCTCGATCTTCTGGGGATCTACGGAAATACCTCTACTGGAAACAACGTGTCCGAGAAAACCCACAGAAGACAACCAGAAAGCACACTTGCTAAACTTTGCATACAACTGCTCCCGTCGGAGCGTCTCCAAAACGATACGAAGGTGGTGCGCATGTTCCTCCTCGGAACGGGAGTAAATCAGTATGTCGTCGATAAAAACAATAACGAACTGATCCAAATACTCCATAAAAACCCGATTCATCAGATCCATGAATACTGCAGGAGCATTGGTAAGCCCAAATGGCATTACCAAAAACTCATAATGTCCATACCGAGTGCGGAAAGTCGTCTTCTGGATATCTGAATCCCTGACCCTCAACTGATGATATCCGGATCGCAAATCAATTTTAGAATACACTGCAGTATCCTTCAACTGATCAAACAAATCCTCAATACGAGGTAGGGGATACTTGTTCTTGATGGTCACGGCATTCAACTGCCTGTAGTCGATACACAACCTCATAGAACCATCCTTCTTCTTGACAAATAAAACCGGTGAACCCCATGGGGATACACTAGGACGAATAAATCCCCTGTCAAGCAACTCTTGAAGCTGGACCTTTAGCTCGTCCAACTCCTTAGGCGCCATACGATACGGAGCCTTTGATGCCGGCGCAGTCCCCGGAATCAACTCGATCACAAATTCAACTTGCCTTCTAGGAGGCAAACCAGGTAGCTCCTCTGGAAATACGTCTGGAAACTCTTGGACCACTGGAACATCCGAGAGCTGAGGGCTACTGCTACCATCAGTACTAATCAATGATAATAGAAAACCCTGACATCCATGTGATATAAGCTTCTGGGCTTGAATTGCAGAGATAATAGAAATCCCATCATCTCTGGTGCCAATGAATTTCCACGAGGGTTGGTTCGGAGGCCGAAACATGACCACCCTCGCTTGGCAATCAACTGTGGCATGATAAGCTGCCAATGTGTCCATGCCCAGAATAATATCAAATTCTACCATCTCGAGAACTGACAAATCCACGGTGAGGGTATAATTACCGAAGTCCAATGGACACGCTTTGACTTCCTGCGTGATATCTAATACCTCACCGGACGGTAGAGACACTGATAAACGTTGTGATCTAAAGGTAGGCAATCTACTAATTTTTCCCATAAATAGTCGTGATATGAAAGAATTAGAACTACCAGTATCAACAAGTAATTCAGCAGGAAATGCATAAACCGAAATCATACCACGAAAGACCGATCCATCGGCCCGCTGTGCCTCCTCTCTGGTGACTGCATAAACTCGGCCTGTCTCCGTAGCTGAAGGTGGCAGCGCTAAAATCGGCTGCGGCTGAGCAGATGAAGGTCCAGCAGTCTGATGGGGCTGATATCCAGAAGGCCCAACCGACTGCTGGGACTGATAACCAGAAGCTCCAGCCGATGGCTGATGCTGATAAACTGGAGGCTGGTATGCCGGATGTGGCTGCTGATAATACGATCCTGTCCCAGAATATTGCGACCCCACTGGTGAGGAGTACTCATGCCCAGGCATACCATACATCTGGGCTGGTGGTGGAACTGCCAGCTGACGTCCTGTCTGCTGCGGTCGGAATGACGTCTGAGTATAACGGCCGCCTCGATATGGCCTCTGCGGTCCTGATCGGCCACCCCGAGGAGTAAATGCTGCAGACGTATGCTGAGCCTTCAAAGGACAGCCTCGACTCTCGTGACCCGGAAGTTTACAATAATAACAGATAGGGTGCTCGTGGGGACAATTTGATTTGTCATGGTCCTTAGAACCACACTGAAAACAATGAGTCGCATCATTAGTAAACCTCCGAGTCTGTTGAGAACCCTGCGACGATCCTGCTGAAAACCGTCCAAACTTCTGGGGTCGAGATCGAGGCACCGAAGTCTCCTGCGTAGCCTGACTCCTGCTACTGCGCTTCTGTCCAACCGTCTGCTGTCTCTGTGTCGCATTTGAACTCTGGGCTGCCTGCTTCCCTTTGTTCTTGTCACCATACAACTGATGCTGAATCATCTCGGCATGTAAAGCCCGATCCAAAGCCTCTCGATATGAAGTAGGAATCCATCCAGCCAAACGCGTTTGGATATAACCAGCTAAGCCCATCATAAACTGTGTCGTCCGCTCCGCCTCCGTAGCAATCAACTGAGGACAAAACTCTGCCAGGCGATTAAATTCCGCCTCATATTCCATAACTGAGCGGTCTCCCTGACGAAAAGCAAGAAACTCCTGCCGTCGTGCGGTACGAAATGCAGCAGGATAATACTTGCTCTCGAAAGCCTCGCGGAAAGAAACCCAAGAAATCGGTCGTCCACCCATAAGAGTCTTCTGCATATTCCACCAAGTGATGGCCTGATTTCGAAGGTGATACGTAGCCAACTCCACCTTATCTATGTCTGTGAGGTTCATATAGCTGAAGGTGTCCTCCAATGTCTCCAGCCAAGCACGAGCAACATAGGGATCTGGTTCCCCATGGAACAGTGTGAAGCGACCCTTCACAGACGATGCTAGCAACGGAATCCGAGCTCTATCCAACAGCCAACTCGCTTGGGCAGGGGGTACCCCTGATGGCACTCCAGGAATTGCCATTGGTGGTACTGATGGACCTGCCTCTGATGGCCCCACTGGAACTGCTGTCGGATATACAGGAGATGGTACTCTCCGTGGTGGAGACCTCAGCTCACCTGAAGGGTCCTGGTGAGCTGATCCCTGACCAGTAGGCTCCACTCTGGTGGGCCTCTCACCCTCCTGATTTGTGTCTCCCTCGGCCTCCTCGGGCCTTCCCCGTGATCGTCGTCCACGACCGCGAGCACGGGGTGGAGATAACTCAATACGACGAGGCATATCTGTTAACAGAACCAACAAGCATTATTTAGATATAAATTTAACCAAATACAAAACCAACTTACTTCTTGTTTGCCGGGAGAGATCTCGTCGCTGCCAAGTCCCATTACAACTATTACCAAGAAAATGACTCCGGAAAATAAATCCGTAAGATAACTCCGGAAAATAAATCCGTAAAATACAGATAGACCTCGTAAAACCAAAACAACTTCGTAAACCCACAGACACCAAAACATTGCAAAACTTCCCACAGATCCCAAAGGGAATCGCGAAACCTCGCTCTGATACCAAAAATTGTCACGCCCCCAGAGGCACATGCTTCCTCGAAAATCGGGCAGCATCTCCCCTGTACGGCGGATAATATGGGGCAAACATACATCATATCTCCACCAAAATAGCTCAGCCACATGCGGCTGGCATCACAACAATAGGAAATAAACACAACCACGCAGTTTATATTGAAACAAAGTAAATGGATGGCTTAGCCATCTTAAACATAAAAGATCTATAATTCGAAGAGAACACCAAAAAAAACTGATAACGACAAAACCCGAAATGAATAGAATGTGACCACAAGTACTGAAAATAAGCAACTAAACCAAATACGTAAAAACTAACTCAACTTAACATTGGGGACTGGCAACTGGATCATCTCCTGGCTCCAAGAAATACGTCTACCTGCTATCTGAAACAACAGAAAGGAAAGCAGGGGTGGTGAGTCCGGGCGGACTCTGCGGGTATATGAGTAGACAAATAAGCATGGCATAAATAAGGAATACTGAGTAGAGAAACAACAGGGTACAGTCCATAATAATTATTGAATTTACCTAACATGCATAACCAATATTAATACGACATGGTATAAAGTCCCAAATACGACTAAGCAGATATAGAACAACTCAACAACGATAATATCACGATATACATGCATGTCAAACATGTGCAACAACCATAGCTCATATAAGTGCATCAAACACAAGTAAATGCATAAAAGAAATACGTATGCATATGATGCAATGACATGTGTCACCCCTGACGCCAGTCAAGCCGTCAACACATCCCATCTGTGTGACCGAGTGGGTAGGGCTGTGACAACTGTACCACTCCAACAACAACAATAATAATAAACAACAATAATACCACATAAGGCGTGGTTGAGTGGACAGGATGCTGGGGAGCCCACACTCCAGACCCCTATACCTAGGGGGAGCTATCACAGCTACAAAATATCCCTCAAAAACAAACAACGGTGAGGGTGAGCCACCAACAACTCATCCCTCTAAATACAACGGTGAGGGTGTCACTGTCTGGCATGACAGGACAAACACTCGCACTCTAACCACTACCATGACACATGTGGTTGAGTGAATCGAGCAACAATATGACTAACGACGGCTTAACCAAATGTAAGCCAACAGTCGTTAGTATGCAACGTGCAAGTATGGTGCATGATATACGATGCACGAACAACCGGAGAAACCACGATGCAATAAAATCCGACCAGTAAAACATGCATCGATACAACCAACCAGAAACCAAAAACCAACGATTATGCACCTACACTACTAGGTAGGGTATTTCTAATGCCAATTAAACCTATCTGTGTTTAATGGACTTCTAAGTGCTCGCGTACAAACGGCACGTTACAGAATAGAAAAACCAATGGTGGACTGTACAGAAACGAATTTAAGAACACTCAAAGATCAACGAAGAATAAGTCTCAACGGCGATGTTTTAAATCACGACAAAGAACAAGGTCAAGCAACATACTTAGACATAACAGCCATGCTTAAAGGTAAAGGAACTATAAGAGCACAAAGGAGAAGTACCCGCCTTTTATGTAGCACGTGTCCAAATTAACCTCTTCAGAATCAACTGTGCGAATCCAACTCAAGGTCCTGTATCAAGGACATAACTTATATCACGGATTAAGTTTAACTATTCATAACATTAATTAATTAACTAACCAAACTACGTATAAACAAAATTAAGATAAATCCCAAATTAGATTAGAGTTAACTCCACCAATTCAAAACACAAGATGGGTTCTTTCACTGACCAACAACTCACCAAGCAATCCATATGGTAAAGGCACTCAAGCTCGCATTTTCTAATCGAAAGCATGCAGTACACCCAAAACCCAGATCCAACAAGTTGCTCACGATAAGCTTATCACAGTAAAACCAAACTCAACTCCTACAAGCACTCACGGTGCATCACAAGCTCAAGGAGAATGAATCTATAAGCTAGTTAAAGCCCCAATCATATAAATGCTCAAAGCTACACTAGTTTCCGATTCGAATCAGGAAACGAACAAAGTTAATACCCATTCAGAATTTGTTTCAGAAAACCAAATCCAACACAATACTCCTACGCATTCTTCCAATCGAAACAAACCAATTCTCATGACAAAAAATTCAACCCCAAGAACACATAATCAAAACCACCAAAGGAATTGGGAATAAGGAAGTCACAACCTATGACTTACCAGCCCGAAGGTCAGGGGCGTTCGACGTTGGCTGGCAGGGCCGACGGCGTCGGCTAGGTCTCGGCGACGTCGGGCAGAGAAAAGCAATCGAGGAGGAGAGGGCGTGCGGAAAGAAGTCGACTTAGAGAGGAATGCTTGGCGTCGACTTGCTCGGGAACTGCTAGGGCTGCAGCGGCGTCGGCGAAAACCGAATGGGCGTGCGGTGTCGAGGCAGAGAAAGGAAACGGCGGAAGGAAATAAGGGAAGGAAGTTAGGGCTTGGGGGTTTTTATAACATAACTTTTGGCTTTTTGCAAATAAACCCAATAACTTCAATAAATTCCAACTAAGCCCCTATTTTCGACCTTTGTTAAAATCCGGTATTTAATAAACTCTAGATACTTATCCTGGAGGTCTAGAGTTTATGAATCCTGATACCAATGTAGCTCAATTGGTATCAGGATTCATAAACTCTAGTACTTATCTTGGAGGTCTAGAGTTCGAATCCTGAGGAAGGCAAAAATTCACTGGCCAGGGGTGGAAAGACTTTGTGAGTAACGACACGATTGTTGGTCGTCGAGATCGGTTGTTGGTCGACGACATAGTTGGGCCGCCAAATGTTGATTTGGCTGCCAGGTTGTTGGGCCTGAGGGACCAGGTTGTTGGGCCGCCAAATGTTGATTTGGCCGCCAAAGGGGTTGAGAGACCGTGTCGTTACAATAAAAAGGCGCCTTTTTATTGTAACGACACGGTCCCTCAACCCATTGGCGACCAAATCAACATTTGGTTGCCCAACAACTTGGCCCGTAGGCCCAACAACCTGGCCCGTAGGCCCAACAACCTGGCGGCCAAATCAACATTTGGCGGCCCAACTATGTCGTCGACCAACAACCGATGTCGACGACTAACAACCGTGTCGTTACTCACTAGGACTTCCCACCCCTGGCCAGTGGATTTTTGCCTTTCTCAGGATTCGAACTCTAGACCTCCAGGATAAGTACTAGAGTTTATGAATCCTGATACCAATTGAGCTGTAGCTCAATTGGTATCAGGATTCATAAACTCTAGTACTTATCCTGGAGGTCTAGAGTTCGAATCCTGAGAAAGGCAAAAATCCACTGGCCAGGGGTGGGAAGTCCTAGTGAGTAACGACACGGTTGTTAGTCGTCGACATCGGTTGTTGGTCGACGACATAGTTGGGCCGCCAAATGTTGATTTGGCCGCCAGGTTGTTGGGCCTACGGGCCAGGTTGTTGGGCCTACGGGCCAAGTTGTTGGGCAACCAAATGTTGATTTGGTCGCCAATGGGTTGAGGGACCGTGTCGTTACAGCGTGTCTATTTAGATACAGATTAGGGTGGTGATTCTATAAATCGTACGTCTACCACAGGATTTTATATTTTTTTTTTTGGAGATTCTCTTATATTTTGGAAGAGTAAAAAGCAAAATATTGTTTCTCGTTCTTCTACTGAAGCTGAATATCATGCTATAGCCTCTACTACTACTGAAATTATTTGGTTATGTTGGTTACTTGCTGATATGAGTGTTTTTCTCTCGAACCCTACATCTATGCATTGCGACAACTCTAGTGCCATTCAAATTGCTTACAATTTTGTTTTTCATAAATGTACTAAACATATCAAGAAACAAGGACTAAAGACAATCAATTTCAACATCACCGTAGACGCCTTCAGTATAAGTGTGGCTGTTTGATAAATTGTTGTGCTCTATTAAGACCCTAAAGAATGACACACACTTGGCATATAATTGCCACTGACAAAGTTATTATATAGTTCGATATATCAACATGAAAGAGTAAAGTGCAACACAACCGAAAATAGCCACAAAACTTTTAATCATGCATGTTCAGAAAAACAGCTAAATGAATTCGACTACTCATTTCTAGGTAGCATCAACCAGATTGAGCATTCAACTAATTCAACACAACCACAACTACTCGAGAACTAGAGGCTACAGCACATAATTTATTTATGTGTTAAATCTGTATAATGCATGACATGTTTAGAAGTTCCAAAAGGACTGAAATGAAATCAAGACACTAAAATGAGTTTGGAGTGTTGATAGCTTGGTATAGAACCTGATTCACAAGTGATACCAAGTTTTATATATAGACGTTATTCAGACCAGCTTAGCCGGTTGAAACTGTTGGAGGCATAAAGAAGTTCCACAATCAAAACTACAATACGTTGACAACGAGTATGGAATCATATCCACAAAGGCATGATCTCTGAGAAATTGTTGGCGGAAGTCAAATTAAGATTGTCTTACCAGCTTCGCCAGGATATGTTCATGGTGAGGTCGACTTGTGCCTTTTCCAAAACACACTAATGACTTCTGAGGAGTTAAATTGGTTAGCTAAATTGTCGCAGGCTTGTAGTTCGATGTCAATTCAGCTACTTAATTAGTTCAATAATTGTCCTATTGTTTGTAGGGGTGAGTAAAAATTCGAAAAAACCGAATTAACCGAATCGAACCGACCGAATTTTGAAATTCGGTTCGGTTAATTCGGTTTTCGATTTTTTTCTCAAAATTCGGTTCGGTTTTTGGTTAATTCGGTTCGATTTTCGGTTTTGAATTTTGTAATTCGGTTAAACCGAATAAGAATATTAATTTAATTATTTTTTATTTAAAAATATAATAAAATAAAATAAAGTCTTATTTTTTATTAAAATCGAATAAAATTTTAAAATTTCGATTAAATCGATTAATTCGGTTGAAAACTGAATTAACCGATATTTTATCGTTAGATTTTCTCGATTTTTATCAAGAAATTCAGTCGATTCGGTTATTTTGGAAAATATCGGTTTATTCGATTTTCGATCTATTAGATTCAGTTCGGTTCGATTCAATTTTAACCGAATATTCACCCCTAATTGTATGTTTTTTTTTATATTTAAATAATATAAAATTTATGATTGTACTATCAATGACTTTTTGATAGATTGGACGAAAAAAACTTTACTTGAAACGGAGTGGGGAAGAAAATAAATTGAAACAAAGTTTAGAAATCTACATTTACAAAGTATCCTCATCCTTACTAAAACTCAAGTTTTTGTTTCATTATTCATCAATATCCCCCAACATATACCTCAACTTTACCTACAGTAAAAAAAAGTTATTTGTTATGCCATAAATATATTTATATCAAATTATGTCAACATATTTTAAATCAGTTCCGCATGCTCATCATATTTATTAATCTTGGAAATAAAAAATTGCTATTGTATTAATGAACATCTCCAAGATTCATTCATATTGCAACAATTGATTTTAACCTGAAATTTCATTAAAAATAATGATAATTTTTTGATAGTCAAAATGTTGATATGAGTATACTATTACTGTATAAATGATTAAGATAAAATTGCTCTATGGTTAACATAAAATAAGAAGACAGCATTGAATGGCTGATAAATTTTTGGCATCGACTTCTAATTAATGAGAATTTTTAGCGGTTTGCCACTACAATAGGCTGGCTATTTTCTACTTTTTGTACTCTACGACATTTACTATTTTATGAATGTTTTTCATGCTTTCCGATGTTTCCTCCAAGAGTTCGTATGAATTAACCTCGAATCACCAGTCTTGTCGTTCGTTCTCTTAATTGCATTGCGCTGCCACCATTTCAACCAATTTGCTCTCGAGAAAACAGAGAAAATAGTAAATAAAACAATGCAGCTGCCTTAGATAGGAAGAAGAATCTGTAATCCAGAGGAAAGGGGGGGAAGATAATTGCACGTACCATGCCAACATCACCGACCAAGAAGACGCCGATCAAGTTCGCGCGGCGCACGTCGAGCGGCCACGTCGTCAGCCTGTCACGCGACGATGACGTTGATGTCGCCAGCGAGTTCACCTCCTCCGGTGGCCCCAATGATTACGCCAACTACACCGTCCACATGCCTCCCACACCAGACAATCAGCCTTATAACGCTGCCGCAAGCGGCGGGGTCGGCGGCGGCCCTTCCTCTAAGCCCGACGACCTCCCAGCTCCGCCATACAGGAAGCGAGCAACCCGACTAAGCAAGGACGAGGGGGAGTACGTCGGAGGCGGTGGAGGAGCTGAAGCGTCCGGGAAGTTGGACCGCCGGGTTTCGGTCATGAAGTCGCCGAACAATAAGTCGATGTTGCTAAGGAGTCAGACGTCGGATTTCGACCACAATCGGTGGCTGTTCGAGACCAAGGGTACTTACGGGATCGGAAATGCCTTCTGGTCCAAGGACGAGGTTGAGTACGACGAGGACGGCGAGCCGATGAGGATGGCGGACTTCTTGGAGAAGCCATGGAAGCCGCTGACCAGGAAGGTGCAAGTCTCGCCGGGCATTCTCAGCCCCTACAGGTATCAAAAAGCAAGAGGCATGCGATTGATTGGTAATAAATATATAATCGAATCAGACTCGATTTGGCAATGGCATTGCAGGCTTCTAGTGGTGGTACGATTTGTGTTCTTGGTTCTTTTCCTCTCGTGGCGGGTTAGAAATCCAAACCCAGACGCGATGTGGCTGTGGGGTTTGTCCATTGTGTGCGAGATCTGGTTCGCCTTCTCGTGGCTGCTGGACCAATTGCCGAAACTCAATCCCATTGACCGTGTGGCCGACCTCGCTGCCCTCCGCGAGAAGTTTGACATGCCGTCGCCGACGAACCCCCTCGGCCGATCCGACCTTCCTGGCCTCGATGTCTTCATATCCACCGCCGACCCGGAGAAGGAGCCACCGCTGGTCACCGGAAACACGGTCCTTTCGATTCTCGCCACCGAGTACCCTGTTGAGAAGCTCTCTGTTTACATTTCCGATGACGGCGGGGCGCTGCTCACCTTCGAGGCTATGTCGGAGGCTGCCTCCTTCGCCCAAGTTTGGGTCCCCTTCTGCCGGAAGCACAACATCGAGCCGCGCAACCCGGATAGCTACTTCGGCATCAAGCGCGACCCGACCAAGAACAAGAAGCTGCCGGACTTCGTCAAGGATCGCCGTTGGATCAAGCGGGAGTACGATGAGTTCAAGGTCCGCATCAATGGCCTTCCCGACGCCATCCGGCGCCGCTCCGAGGTCCTAAATGCCCGCGAGCGGAAGCTTGCTCGCCAGCACAACGGTGGCAGCGAGGAGGGATCTACGGCCGCTGCAGTCGATTCCAAGCCTCCTCCCGCGGCCACTTGGATGGCCGACTCTACGCACTGGCCGGGCACTTGGGCGGCTCCTTCGCCGGATCATTCCAAGGGCGACCATGCTGGCATCCTCCAGGTGATGATCAACACTCCCCCTCATGACCCCGTCTACGGTTTCCCCGGCGAGCACCCGTACCTCGACTTCACGGGCATCGACACCCGCCTACCGATGTTTGGGTACGTCTCCCGCGAGAAGCGCCCCGGATACGACCATAACAAGAAGGCCGGCGCCATGAATGCCATGGTGCGCGCCACAGCCATCCTCTCCAACGGCCCCTTCATCCTCAACTTCGACTGCGACCATTACGTCTACAACTCGTTTGCCATCAGGGAGGGCATGTGCTACATGATGGACCGTGGCGGCGACCGCGTCTGCTACGTCCAGTTCCCACAGCGCTTCGAGGGCATCGACCCCTCCGATCGATACGCCAACCACAACACCGTCTTCTTCGACGGCAACATGCGCGCCCTAGACGGTCTCCAAGGCCCCATGTACGTCGGCACCGGCTGCCTCTTCCGCCGCTACGCGCTCTACGGGTTCAACCCCCCTCGCGCCAATGAATACACGGGACTCTACGGCCAGAACAAGCGTCCGACGCCGCCGCCGCCTGGACCGCCCAAGTCGGGGAGCTTGGACGACGAGGAAGCACAGTCGATGGCCACGCACCCAGACCTCATCACGCCGATTAAATTTGGCAACTCCAAAATTTTCATCGATTCCATTGCAGTGGCCGAGTTTCAAGGCCGCCCCTTGGCCGACCACCCAGGTATCAAGAACGGTCGGCCGCCCGGTGCCTTGCTGGAGCCTCGCCCAGCCCTCGAGGCAGCCACCATCGCGGAGGCTGTTTCCGTCATCTCCTGCTGGTTGGTGCACCTATCGATGCAATTTCATCGTCCACTTCCTACCGAACATTTCATCGGACAACTTGCGTGCAGGTACGAGGACAAAACAGAGTGGGGGGAGAGGATTGGGTGGATCTACGGATCCGTGACAGAGGACGTGGTGACGGGCTACAGGATGCATAATCGTGGCTGGCGGTCGATCTACTGCATCACCAAGCGCGACGCCTTCCGGGGAACAGCGCCGATCAACCTCACCGATCGGCTACACCAAGTGCTGCGATGGGCGACTGGCTCCGTGGAGATCTTCTTCTCGCGCAACAATGCCTTCCTCGCGTCGTCGCGCCTCAAATTTCTGCAGCGCGTCTCCTACCTCAACGTCGGCATCTACCCCTTCACCTCCATCTTCCTCCTCACTTACTGCTTCCTTCCGGCACTCTCCCTCTTCAGCGGCACCTTCATCGTGCAGACCCTAAACATGACCTTCCTCATCTACCTCCTCATCATCACCACCACGCTCATCTTGCTATCCTTGCTGGAGGTGAAGTGGTCAGGGATAGCTCTGGAAGAGTGGTGGAGGAACGAGCAATTCTGGGCCATCGGCGGCACGAGCGCGCATCTGGCGGCGGTGCTGCAGGGACTGCTCAAGGTGATCGCCGGCATCGAGATCTCCTTCACGCTTACCTCCAAGTCGGCGAACGAGGACGAAGACGACATCTACGCCGAACTGTACATGGTCAAGTGGACAAGCCTCTTCATCCCGCCACTCACCATCATCGTGGTGAACCTGATAGCCATGGTGATCGGCGTGTCGAGGACGTTGTACAGCGAGATCCCGCAGTGGGGCAAGCTGCTTGGTGGGCTCTTCTTCAGCTTCTGGGTGTTGGCCCATATGTATCCCTTCGCCAAGGGGCTCATGGGCCGAAGAGGGAGGACGCCCACCATCATATGGGTTTGGGCCGGAATCGTCTCCATCACCGTGTCGCTCTTGTGGATCTCGATTAACCCGCCAGATGGCAGCTCGACCGGTGACATCGATGTGTGAATTTCACAAATGGAACATGCACACAACCTGCATGACATTATTTCTGATCCATTCAAGAGAATAGATAGCTTCAAATTTCTTATATGTAATGATTCAACTTTGTTCATTTAAGCGTAAAACGTATCTGTACCACATCTACTCATTCAATTAGAAACACTAGGCAAGGACATGGCTAAGCCGTGTTGAACTTTTTTAGCTGGTCTTTTCGTTGCATTTAAAACGAACGTTTGGAAGATTCCTTTGTCATTTTAGTAACATAAACACTCTAATTCAAGTATTGATTGCAATTGTCAGTGATGCGTCTCGTGTCTTGGTAGTCTATGTGAATCTGCTTGCGCAAGTTCATGTCCTATCGCAAACATGCATTACTTGAAAACACAGATGCAGTTCAAGCCCTCATGGACTCTGAATGAGGTAGGATTAGGAACAATCTTACTGGATACATTCGTAAAGATAAAATTCTCATAGATTCTGAAAGATAAAAGGATTGGGAATTAACCCTGCTCAGTACATCTTTGAAAAGGCAAAGGTCTCAATGTCTCATGGACTCCGAAAGATGAAGGATGAGGATTGCGAACAACTTCGGGTATATCATCGGAAAAGCTAAGTCGTTATGGACTCCGAAAGGTCAAGAATTGGAATTGGGAACAATTCTGCTGTGCATATCCTCGGAAAGGATACGTCCTCATAGACTCCGAAAGGCGAATATTGAGAACAACCTTGTTAGGTACATCCTTGAAAAGGCTAAATCCTCACTTACTCTAAAAGGAGAAGGATTGAGAACATCTTCCAAAGCAATTTAAGAGTCAAGGTACCTTCTCGGGTAAACCTCTTCTAGTAGATATTTGAATGCACAAAGCATCCCCACTAGGATACCCCCGCAGCCTGTCACCCAAACCGAACATCCTCTATGGGAATATCCCCTGGGCTCTATCTCCCTTCATCACCTTCTTTTACTATTTCTCGTCCAGTAACGTTAGCTATTCATCAAATCATGAGGTATCTCACATCTGAAGTGGCCAACCATCATTTGTCATTTTGTACTTGGAGATTGACCCCCACTTGTTGCAATGTAATGAGAGCAGGAGATGTCAAACCATGCTCTTGACAGGATAGTACAACCGACCCCGTAGGAAATGTTCTTTTGTCCTTACCATAAAAAGATGAATTAATATGGATATCAATCCATAGTTGTCCCAAGCCCTTCTCCAATAGAAGGCCATTATTTTGTAGTTCAAGCCCTCTTCTGGAGGGAGACATCTTTTCATTCAGTGTTCTGATTTAAGCATCAGAGGAGCAAAGCTGACAACACTAGCCCCACTCACTGATGATAACTTTGTAGACCAGGTCAGTAGCTTGAAGGCGTTGCAGGTTGCCAGAGGAGCAGCAGAGTAGGGGAGCCAATTCGGGTGAGTCTCATTGAAATAAAAACTTCACAAAAAATCCCAACTCAAATCCGATCTGAATTTGAATACAAACTGAAACCCCTAATCCCGAACCCGGAAACCCAACCAACTTGAATAACTCAATTAAAATAACTCTTTTTTTATTATTTTCTTTGTAATTCTTCACTTTTATCTCAATGATTATCATAGTAACATTGATATACATAAAAATATCTTTATTTTTAAAATAAAATTTGAGATAACCCTAAAAAACACACTAACCCCTAAATTCAGGTGTCACGCCCCGAGGAGTCGTATGCCTGACTAAAATTGGACAACACCTCCCCTTTACGGCAGACAATCTGAAACCAATATACAAGGTCTACCTGGTCAATAGATACCTCAGCCAACACGGCTGGAATAAGAAAAGTAAAAGAGACAATACACAAATATACAAAAACTAACCTGACTGCGGACTGCTCCGACTTATGACAAAGCAACAAATACATAAACCCCTAAGGGTACACAAAAATACAAAGCACCAATACATGTCCATAAAATATGTAAATTACCAAAAGACACATACGTAACACAAATACAATAGCGAAGTCATCTCGACGGGTAGAGGGACTTGCTGTTGGGCTCTCTCCTAGCAACTCCAAATACATCAACCTGGAAACAAAAAAAAATAAAGCAAACAGTTATGAGTCCAGGGAGACTCCATTGGTATATAAACAGATAGATATACATGATGGTAAAAAGGTCATATAATAGCAGTACAGAAGTAAGCAGATACAGTCTTTTAGGAAAAATTAGAATATATGATCAGTACACTGCATGCAAGTATATACCCATATCAAACTCACCTATAGGGTATGAAGGTCGCATATCCCTGAACCTGAATAAGCACTAGATCATAAGCAGATGAAATACCTCCTGCATGTGTATGTCATTCAAATACAACAATCATAGCTCAAACAAGTGCAACAAACACAAACAATGCAATCTATACAATCGTGCACATGATACAATGACAAGATCACCCCTGACGCCAGTCAGCCACCGTCACCGTTCATGGATGAGGTCGAGTGGGTAGGGCTATGAAAACTGTACGCACTCTACCATCACTGCTCCTGAGTGACCGAGTGGACAAGATGCTGACAAATGACACACCTATCCTACCCTAAATCATATGGGGGAGCGCTGCTCTCATCTCCTCGTATCACGGGAAAGAGGAGGGATCCTTGTCTGCTACCACGCTATGGATACCACTACCCATGAGTGGCCGAACGGAGCCTTGACAGGGAAACTACACACACCCTCCTGACATTACCACTAACCCATGAGTGGTGGTGTGTTCAAATTCTAATATGATTGATGACCCGTCTCAACCACAAGGGAGCTAAGGATTGCCAATTATGCAATATTGCAAAGATCGTGCATAACGCTAACACGCGCAACACCCATCAAGTAAACCCCAAAATGACACACACAGGTTTGAAGCATAGATCATGACATACAAATAACCTACTAGGCATGCAATAATGTTAGGTATCAATAAATGTATGTACTCTCTAGAATCAGAATATCAAGTATGATGACTGTATTGAAAATAAATTTAAGTATTTTAAAGGGTCAACATCTACAATGATAAGTCAGAAGGTATCTGCCTCCAAGTAAAAGTCCGTAAGTGAAAAGTATCATTGTCCGAGTATCCGAAATCCAATCAGTTAATGTCTTGTATCAAAGACATAGTATTTAGCTACAATAACATACGGTATTTAGCTAAACAAGATGCCTTAATTAATTAGGTTCGTCCTAATTTATTATCTCCATTAATTAACCCTTAATTAATAATTAATCTTTAATTAAATTGGATTATCAAAAATTATATTTAATTTCCTATGCATCTCAACGTATCCTAACCAAAATAGGGAAAAAGGGTAGACCGTGACTTTTCAGAATAGAACACCAACTGAATGCTGCTCACGGCAACAATCCAAACCAAGCCAACCAAGCCCTTAAAATCAAGAGAACAAAGCCAATGTATTTTTTTTCCAAACAGCTGCAAACCCATCCAAAGAACCTTGCTAACACCACATCATCTCTTGTTAGCTCACGACAAATCTCTAGAGCTCCAAGAATCTATAACCCAATTTATCGGCTAACAATCTATTTTCTATTTCAGAAAAATCATACTTAATACTAAGGTGGAAACTCCACATAACAAGGCTGAACTTAAAGCACAAAAATCTAAGTCCAACCAAGGCCTCCAAAACAGCATAGATTCATCTAAAGCCCAATTCTCTAATCTCAATCCAAAAAAACATACGCAATACATAACAAAGCAGAGAAGATTGTGGATCAAAAACAACTCGCCATTAAATCATCAATCCGATCGAAACAACTAAGGGAAAAGGCTTACCTAACCTTATTCCTCTGCCCCAATCCGCTGCCCAAATATCTCAAGACAAGCTCAAGCAATTACCATACCAAAATCCAGAACAAACATTTCCAAACCTTACCTATATATGGCCGACCAGCGAGAGGGAGGGAAGCTCGTCGTCCCCGACGTCTAGAGCAACGATCTGCGACACTAAGTGTGCCAACCGCGAGGAGAACAGAGAGATCAAATGGAAGGGCCGCGACGCCTAATCAATTGGGGAAAAGCGAAGGGAAAGAGATCGTGCGAGAGAGAGGGTTGTGACGTCAGCTTGCTCCCGGCGTGGAAGAAACCGCCAAGGAGGTTGCGCGATGATGGGTCAATGCAGTTGGTGAAGAGGGGAAGAAGAGGAGAAATAAAATTGAGTTTATAAGTTTACGGCAACTTTGCAAAAAGATCCTCTAAGTCCAAAAATTCAAATTAAGCCATCAACTTAGGATTCTTTTTTGCATTTAAACGCTTAGAAATTGCCATATTTAACATTAGGTCAACAGTCAATCCAAACCCAACCCGAAAGCCTCCCAACCTAAATCCGACCCGAACTTGAAAACCCTCAACTTGAATCCGATATTTTTTGGGTTGACTTGGATCGGTTTGATGAGTTAAGTTCATTTTTGACACCCCGACTATGGTGGGACAACAATATACAAAAGATTGAAGGCTTAGGTAGAGGCAAACTTGATGCCACGGATTGGAGGATTAGTTAGTTGTTGAACGTTCAAGGTTTTACAAGGTAGGGTAGCAGACGAACCTGGGGTGGATCGGAAAGTGCTCACGGTGGACGCTTTAGAAGTCTAGCATCTCAGAGTTCGTGTCCCAGGATCCGCATCCCATTTAGAGGAAAAATTCATACAAAATATGTCGTAGCTAAATATCGAACCGCGGATGTCTAAGTTAATGACTAATCACCCTACTGCTGCACCATAGCACCAAAGACACCAATGTGAACTTCAAGGTTCTTATAATTATTATTGCGGTTTTTTACTAAACGGCGCATGTGAGAATTTGTAATTACCAAAAAGCGTACTGTGGTTTGTTTTTTACCAAAGGGCGCATCAAAATTAGTGTTCTTCCTCTTATACCCCTCCCACCACCAAATCTCTTTCTTAGTTAGATTTCTGAGATATCTGAATCACTTTTTTAGACTTATCAATTTAAAATAATATATTATGGGAGTCGGCTACAAAAGTGTAAGATCTGTGTTCCTATTTGTTCGATCGTTAATTGCGCCTATGCCCTATGCAGTTATATCTTTTAATTTTTTTAAAAAATCATATGTTTGATCAAGCGAAGGTAAATAAGATCTTTCATGCTAATTGATAATATCAAACTAATTCGAATACTAATTTATTTGGGAATTTGATTCGACGAGGCATATAACCTTTCACAGCACATGATTTCAGGCCCACACTAGGCAAGATTTCAGACCTACGTTGGGCCTGAAATCAGGTGACTTGAGGCCCAACGTGGACTCAAATTTTTTTTCATTTAAAAAATATTTTTTATAATATTTAATCATGATTTATTAAATTAATTATTTATAGGGTAATCTTTTATATAATTCTATAAGTTGTGATAAAATCCTCTCATTTTATTGAAATATTCAGGTATGATCAAAATATGCTTATATTTATTTAAACTTGAAACAAGAAGATTCATCTGGATAAATCAAAAGTGTATCATGCCTACTTAAAAGAATTGGATCCCATATCAAAGAAGAGTTAGAAGATTTTGAAAATCATATAGAAAATCATGTATTAGGAAGTAATTTTTTTCCCAACAAAATTGTAATAAAAAAAATTGGCGTTTGGTTTGTTCCATTTTCATTTTTCAGAAAACCGTATTTTCTAGTTTTCTGGAAAATGACTTTTTTCCATTCTCCTGTTTTCCAGAAAACGCTATGTTTTTTTCTGGAAAATAAAGCTGGAAAATACAAACCAAACATATTTTCCAGAAAATCACATTTTCTATAAAAAATAAAAATGAAAAACAAATTGAAAAATATAAATCAAATGCCCCTTTAATTTTTATTGCAGGTATAGGTTTGCAAATAGCTCTAATTTTCTGCAGACATACCAGTAAAGCTCTTTAAACAATCTTCTGACTTTTTGGCTCTTTGGTTTGCTTTTAGCTTATTTACTACTCATTGAACTTTAACCTGGCTTGCAAACCAGGTTAAACAATCCTGGTTTGAACCAGAATCGTACACTGTGAAATTGATCTCGTACTAGCTGAGACAGATCGCCTTGTGAATTTTCCCTCCCAACTAAATATTAATGTTCGCCTTGTGGGCTCATTATTAAAATTTTAGGATGCTAATTATAATTATAAATGTAATATCATCAATTAAATAAGTATATGTTAATGTGATCAAATTTAAAATTAAAGAATTTAACTTGAAGACTTAATTGTTATAATTAAATAAAATAATATAGATATTATATGTAATTTTTATTCGTTGAGTGACTAAATTAAAAATAAATAAACTTTGTATTCTATAAATACGAATGATGATCTCAATTTATAGAATGACATTTTATGTTTTATTCTTCATCAACAATTCTCTGGAAACTAAAGAAAATTTACAAATTGAGCATGTTAATTATGTTATTATTTTTTTGTTCTCTTTTTAGTAAATATTGCTACTATTTCTGTTAATTTAAGTTCAATGTCAATCCTTAATGGTTCAAATTTTAAAGATTGAAAGAAGAAATTCTTATTATTCTTGGTTGCATGGATCTGGATGTTGTGATTTAGACAGAGCAACCCATCGCTCCTATAGATTCTAGTTCCCTTGAATAGAGAGCTAGATATGAGAAGTAAGATCGCTCTAATCGTATGAGTTTTATGATCGTCAAACGCAGTATACTTAGTCTTTTAGGGATGCGGTGTCTAAGAGTGTTACCAAAGCTAAGGAGTATATCAATGAGATTGAGAAGCATTTTGCCAAAATCGATAAGGCTGAAACAAGCTCAATATTGAAAAGCTTGATTTCCATGAAGTATAAAGGCAAAGGAAATGTTTGGAAATATATCATTAGTTTTTCCACCTTGCATCAACGTTGAAGGCACTTAGTTTTGAATTGTCGGATGACATGCTTATGCATTTAGGCTGCGTTTGGTAGGGTGTAATCCACCCTGTAATGTAATCGAGATTACATTATAAGTTGGATTCCTTTGTTTGGAAGCACTTTAAGATTGTAATGTAATGTGATCTTGGTTACAAAAGAGGTTAATCATTTGTAATCTGGATTACAAACCAAAACCTCCGTAATCTGGATTACATTACAGCTTGTAAAGTCGTCGGTCGGGCGGTGACAGTCGTTGGTCGCCGCCGGCCGGTCGTTGGTCGCCGCCGGCCGGCCGCCGCCGCCGACCGACCGCCGGCGACCGCCACCGCCGGCGACCGCCGCCGCCGGCCGGCCGGCGGCCGTCGACCAGCGACCGCCGCCAGCCGTCGGCCGGCGGCGGTCGCCGGTGTTCGCCGGCCGGTCAATGGTCACCGGCCGCCCGTCGACGGTCGTCGGTCGTCAATCTTGATTACATTACAGGATGGATTGCCCCTCACCAAACAAAAGAATCCAACTTGTAATGGTTATCAAAGATTACATACAACTCATTACCAAACATAACAATGTAATCAAGATTACATTACATTACATTACAAACTTGATTACATTACAGACCGAATTACATTACCCCCTACCAAACGTAGCCTTAGTGTTTATTTCTCTTCCAAACCTATTCATTCAGTTTTAGATCAATTATAATTGTTAAAGGGAGAAATGGACTCTTATTGAGGTCATTTTATACTATACTCAAGAAGAAGAGAGGTTGAAGCAAAACAAAACTGAAAGTGCCTATTTGGCAAGTACCCCTAAAGCTAAGGGCAGGAAAAGAAAGAATGATGCTACTAAATGTCCTTATGTGAAGAAACAAAAGTAGTATAATGACAAGAAAGACTGTTTCTTTTGTAACAAGCATGATCATATCAAGGAAGAATGTCCTAAGTACCATGTATGACGTGTGAAAAGGGTATACTTTTAAATTTGGTTTATTCTGAAGTAAATTCAGCTTCAGTACCTAGAAATACTTGGTGGTTAGACTTCGGTGCTACTACTAATATCAGTATTTCATTGTAGGTTTGCCTGAGCTACTGAAAGTCAAGTGATGCAAAAGA
This sequence comes from Boesenbergia rotunda, assembly GCA_024364735.1. Taxonomy (NCBI): domain Eukaryota; kingdom Viridiplantae; phylum Streptophyta; class Magnoliopsida; order Zingiberales; family Zingiberaceae; genus Boesenbergia; species Boesenbergia rotunda. Next base: position 282,731 of record JAGFNQ010002223.1, read on the forward strand.
TGCATTTATGTGGATGATGACAAGTCGGTCGAAGTGGAAGCAATAGGGCATTTTATATTGTTGTTAAATATTGATTATTATTTAGATTTAATAGAAACTTTTATTGTACCATCCTTTAGAAAATAATTTGGTTTCTATTTCTCATTTGGACAAATTAGGTTATTATTGTTTATATGAAAACAATCAAATTAGTTTATCTATTATATTCTACTATTGTTGGAACCTGTTCTGTCACTCCTTGAGGAGCAGCATGTCCAACAAAAATCGGACAGTACCTCCCCTATATGACGAATAATATGAATCATTGTACCTACATAATATGACATCAATGACCTTCACATATATTTCATCCAATAATATAGTAAATAAAGAGCAATTAAAGGAAAACAAATATCCATCACCATTAACATAAATGCACCATTGTGATCACCACAAACCAAACTCCAAATGCCCTCCGAGAAGACCGACAATGCAAATACATAAATCTATAACATATACAAGTCCATAAAACATATATAAAGTACATCCAACAGAGATGAAAAAGAAACTGTTCAATGACACAAAACTAGAACGAAGGGAAAGGGACTGGTTGTTGGGCACATCTGAAAGAAAAAACAAATAAATGATTGTGAGTCCAGGGGGACTCCATGGGTATATAAACATATAGATATGTACAGTTGTACAAAGATTATGCAAAAGCAATACAGAATTAAGTAGATACAGTCTCATAGGAAATCAGAATGCATGATCGGTAAACTACATGCAAGTTCATACCCATATCAAACTCACTACGGGGTATGAAGGTCATAAATCACTGAACCTGAATAGTCATAAGACTATATGCAAATACAATACCTCCTATATGTGCATGTCATCCAAATGTAACAATCATAGCTCAAACAAGTAAAGAAAACACAAACAAATGCAATCCATGCAATCGTGCACATGATGCAATGACATAGTCACCCCTGACGCCAGTCAGCCACCGTCATCGGTCATGGTTGAGGTCAAGTGGGTATGACTATGACAACTGTATGCACTCTGCCACTACTACTCCTGATCGACTAAGTGAACAAGATGCTGGCGGAGGACACCCTCCTGCCACAAGTCATATGGGGGAGCCCCGCACTCATCTCCTCATATTACGGGAAAGAGGAGCAATCTCTGTCTGTGGGGGAGCCCCACACTCATCTCCTCATAGTACTGTTCTCGCCCAAGCACGCTTAACTCCGAAGTTTTGATGGGATCTGGTGCATGACCCCAACATGGTAGCTCATGGCAAAAATCAAAACAAAGCCAAACACTAAAAGTCGCTCACGGCAACACTCAACCAAGTTTAGCCTTGTTCCATACTTATCCCAACTTCAACATGCTAAACAAAAGCCAAATACCAACCTCTCACACCTACTGCCAAGCCTACTCATGATCAGATTTAAAATAGCTCCAAGACACAAAACCAAATCCAACCCACGCCCAAAATAGAGCAAAATTAGCTCACCAAAACCTACATCATGATCATCCCTAAACATGAAACTTATGAGTTATGACACAATCGAAAGCTCGACCAAAATCATCACAAGACCTAACAAAACAATCCACGGTGAATCCCAAATCTTAACACCGATTTGATCTAAATAATCTGCTATCAAGAGTAACCATCCAAAAATAGAAACCATTCCCTCTCCTCTGATCAAAACTCATAACATGAACAACTTCTCCAAGATCGATTCACTACCTAACAACCGTTACCTGATTAGGAACCCATGCTCGCGATTTCAGATTTGGCAATCCGATCAGTAGCTCCACCCTCCAAGAATCCCCAAGTAGGAACTGCGAAAGGCAAGAAAATTTAGGGTTAGCACGAACCCTCTAACTTGCGGTGATCCAAGATGGGGAGACAACCAAACTCGATGAGAACCTTACCTATTCCTTGTCGCAACCTAACGTGATGACGAAAATATGTGCCTGATGGAGAAGCGCAAAGAACCCTCCAGAGTCTGTGTAAGAAGAGGGGAAGGCGATTGGAGACGCTTGCTGGGTTTGGGCAGAGGTGACTACGGTATTAGTAGCGGTGTCAATTCGGGTGGGTCGGGTCGGGTTCGGGTCGGGTTGGGAAATTTTTTTTTTTTTAACTCCCAACCCGAACCCGACCTGAACCCGATTTCAACCCGAACCCCACAAACCCGAACCCGAACCCGACTCAACCCGACCAACCCGACCCGACCCGACCCGAATAACCCGAAAAAACCGATTCAAAACGTCTTTTTTCGCCATTTTCCCTATAATTCTTCACTTTTATCTCAATACTTCATCATGATCATACTATATTGATTTTAATATACATAAAAATATCTTAATTTTCAAAATAAAATTTGATTTAACCCCAAAAAATTCATAAAATATTAAATTCGGGTCAACCCGAACCCGACCCGAACCCAACCCGAATTTTTTCAACCCGAAACCCCCCAACCCGAACCCGACCCGAACCCGAAAATTTTCAACCCGAACCCAATTTTTTTCGGGTCGATTCGGATTGGGTCGTCGGGTCGTGTTGATTTTTGACACCCCTAGGTATTAGTGAAGAGAAGAGAAGAAGCAATGGCAAAATAAGTGGAGGCAAATTTGTAATAAACCCTCTAAATTTTAGCTTATCCAAACTAAATCCTTAACTTAGGATTTTATGCATTTTAGCCCTTCCATTTTTCTATATTTAACAGGTTCACTTATAATTTATGACAATCTATATATGTTTGATATAAATGATTTTTATATTAAACCCCTAAATGTGGAATCACATAGTATTAAGCATAAATTTAATATTAAAAACTCAAGTACATTATGACATAAACGTTTAAGATACATCTCTAGAAATTGAATCGAATGACTCTCGAATGACTTGTATCAGATGGAATTTTACACTTCATTGATTTTACAGACCTAAACATTTGTTTTGAATGCATTAAGAGCAAACATACCCAAAGAAAGAGGGTGCATATAGAGCTACAAAAGTATCGGAATTGATATAAACTGATGTCGTTTGTGGATCATTTCCAACACCTTCTTGGAATAGTCAATAATTTTTATATCATTCATTGATGATTATTCTTGATATGCATACATATTTTTTATTTATGAAAAAACTCAAACATTGGATGTTTTCAAATCATTTAAGCTTGAAGTCGAGAACCAACTCGACAAAAAAATTAAGAAAGTCAGATTTGATCATGATGGTAAATACTATGGTAGATATGAGGGGTCAGGTGAGCAATGCTCATGACCTTTCGCTAAATACCTAGAGTGTGGAATCGTCTCACGTTGTACACCATAATAGGTTCACCGAACATGAATGGTGTAGCTGGACGATGAAATTGGACTCTTAAAGATATGGTAAGGAGTATGGTTAGCCATTCAACTATACTAATTTCACTCTGAGAGAAATATTAAAGACACCAGCTTACATTCTAAATTGTGTACCCATAAAGCAGCTGCTAAAATACTTTTTGAGCTATGGACAAGGCAAAGGCCAAGTCTAAGACATTTTCATGTTTAGGGATGCCCGGCAAAGGCTAGACCGTATCGGTCACATGAAAAAAAATTAAACTCCAAAACATTAAGTAGATACTTTATTAGATATTCTGAGCTATCACGAGGCTATAAGTTTTATGATCCCAAAGTAAAAAATCATCTTTGATACGGGAATTGCGATGTTCTTTGAGGATATTGAGTTTGGGGGGAAGAATAAAGTAACAGACCTTGTCTTTAAGGAGGAATGTATTCCCACTAATCTTCAAGCGGAAATGATTTGTATTCCTATGATTGCTTCTGATAATGATTAGGATTGTATTCCTATTAGTGGTTAAGATGCAATATAAGAACAACAAGATATTGTCAATCAACACTAGAAGAAAAAACTCAACAGCCTCAAGAACCAATGTATGAAGAATAAGTGCTTTTACATAGGTCAACTAGAGAAAGGAGGAGTGTTATTTTGTATGATTACATAGTACTACTCCAAGAATAAGAGGTAAATGATGGTACGACAGAGGATGATTTGATCAACTTTTGTCAAGTCATGCAAGATTCAAATTCTCAAAAGTCGATTGAGACAATGAATAAGTCAATACAAGACAATAAAGTTTGGGAACTTATCCTATTACAGAAGGTATGAAACCCATTGGTTGTAAGTGAATTTTTAAAAACAAACAGGATTCAAACAGAAATGTGGAAAGGTATAAAACGTGTCCTGTAGTGAAAGGCTATAGTAAAAAATATAGAATTGACTTTAAGGAGACCTTTTCTCCAGTTTCAAGGAAGGACTCTTTTAGGACGATCATGACACTTGTCACACACTTCGATATAAAACTCCATCAAATGGATGTCAAGATAACTTTGTTGGTGCCGAAAGTACCAGATCGAACTTTGTTTTGATAAGTGGCAAAGGATTCAAGTTAAGCTAGTATCGTGTACTGATGAAGTTGTTGAGATTGCAGGAAAGTCCTAGATAAGCTAGGTAAGAAGTCTTGACCTGCAGGATTGAGCATGAAGTCTTGGTCAGGGATCGGGCAACGAAGACTTGGCAAGTGAAGCCGAGCACGAAGTGCTGGTCAGGGATCAGGCAATGAAGACTTGGCGAGTGAAGCTGAACATGAAGACTTGGTCCACGAGGACCGAGCAGAAGACTTTGCTGAGCGGGGATCGCAGACAGGAGTCGAGACAGGTCGAGGTCGAACATCGTCAAGTTTCGGGTTCTCGGAGGCTGAGCAAAAGACCAACCGGAGGTTTCAGGTGACAACATGTAAACTCTACTGAGAGGAGTAGGTGAGGACGCGAACCCGGTTGAGGGAACAGTAGGCATTGGTCCGACCGAGGGTTTCGAGTGAAACTTGAAAGTCGGAACCAAGACAGCACTGGCTATAATTCATACATGCCTTAATTCTATATTTTATTATTGTATGTTTGGAACTGACCATTGTTGCAGCTAAAAAGAGAAAGCAATTGACTAGGGTGCTTGAATGGGACTGAAGCGCCTAAGAGCTGGCAGCGAGCGGCTGAGCTGGCGCAACGGTCTAGCTTACGTGGCGAGTGTTGAGTGGAGGATCCACGTACGTCGGTACTCAGGCACCTGAAAGGGACTCAGGCGCCTGGCCAGGATAAAGGTTGACCGAACATCGGATAGAGTTTCTGCCCGGTATGTTGTAGTGAGGGCGCCTGAGAGGCATTCAGACGCCTGAATAAGTACTATAAAAAGGGGTCGAGTGTAGTAGTCCATAACATCAATTCCAAGACTACAATCAGTTTCTTCTTCTGTGTGTTGTGCGATCAAAATTCCGATAAACACTGAAATATTGTTTGACTCTCCGAACGAAGATCTTCCTTTCATATCAGGAGTTGGTATAATTGTTTTTCTTTTATTGCACACTTCAGTTCTGCAATTTGTAATATTCTTACGATTATTAGTATTTCTCAAAGTAAACGATCAAGGATTGTGGGCCTTGCAGTAGGAGCCGGTCAAGCCTCTGAAGCAAGTAAAATCAACCTGAGTTAGCGATCGTGCTGTGTTTTATTTTCCGCTGCTTCCTATCTCTCTCTAGCTTCGACGCTTACTCTAACCTTAAGTTTCCACTGTGTACTCTATCATCGTTAACTTTTAAAATCTGAAATTTTGTTAAGCGATATTCACCCCCCTCTATCGTTCAATCTCGATCTTACAAGCTTTTCTCAATAGAGACATTGAGAAAATAAGCTATATGGTACAACCAGAATACTTTGTATCGGGAGATCCAAAGAGTATGGTTTGTAAACTTAAGAAGTCCATCTATGGGTTAAAATAAATTTCTCGTCGCGGTACTACAAATTTCATCAGAAAATCATCTCATTTGGTTTTGAAGAGGATGTGAATGTGATAGATGATTGTGTCTATCATAAGTTCAATGGAAGTAAGTATATCTTCTTGGTTTTATATATTGACGATATTTTACTTTCCATAAACGATATAGGTATGTTAAACGATACCAAGAGATTTCTATTTAGATATTTTGAGATGAATGATTTGGGTAATGTATCTTTTGTACTAGGAATCCAAATACATCAAGAATGATCTCAAGGTATTCTTGGATTATCATAAAAGAACTATATCGATAAGGTGCTTAAAAGATTTGGCATGCAATATTACAATCAAGAAATACCCCAATCGCTAAAGGAGATAAGTTTAGTCTTAAATAGTCCCTAAAGGAAGCCTTGAGACTCAAGAAATGCAAAAGATTTCCTATGCTTCAGCAATAGGAAGTCTTATGTATGCTCAAGTTTGTGTACGACCGGATATTGCCTACATTGTTGGAGTGTTGGGCAGATATTTACGCAACCCAGGAATGGATATTGGAAAGCAAAAAATAGGCAATGACAGCTTCTTCCACCATGGCAGCAGAGTTTATAGCATGTCATGAGACATCTAATCATGGAATACAGTTGAAATTTTTTTCTCTAGGTTGCATATTTTGGGAAGGATTGAGAAACCACTTAAGTTATTTTGTGATAATAGATCAACTGTATTGTATTCAAATAATAATAGGAGCATAACAAAATCGAAGAACATCGATATCAAGTTTCTTGTTGTGAAAGAAAGAGTACAAAGTGGACATATTTTGATAGAACAAATAAGCACAAATTCCATGATAGTAGATCCTTTTACGAAGGGTCTACCACCCAATGTCTTTTATATATAAGCATACCACTCATATGGGTATTTTTCAATTTGGTGAAATTTAGATCTAGTGGGAGTTTATACTTTATATGTTTTTTATATATATTTGGTTATGTCTCTGAGCTTATGTATTTAGAGATTTTCTGATCAGATATAAAGTTCAATATTTACTTCATTACATTTTGTGTAACTTAAGTTAAAGTTTTGATTTCACTTTGGTTAAGGAGAATCAGTTAAAAATTGACATGAATAGTTTACCTTGCATATAATTTTCATGTCACGTATTCATAATTAATATATGTCATTTGATTGTATTGATGTACGTGACCATTGATGATTTAGTTGTGAAAGATACAACGAAGACTACATTGATCTTATGTCTATATAATTAATAGATGAGATTGTTAAGGAAATCGTATAACTACGATGACAAAAGTTTCTGAGCTCATTAAGGTTAACACATTTATAAGTTTACATATATAGTCCAGTGGGATATTATAAGAATTTTGGAGCTATGATCGTAATTATAAATGTGAAAGGTCATCAATTAAATAAGTCATATATTAATGTGATCAAATTTAGGATTAAGGAATTTGACTTAACGACTTAATTGTTGTAAATAAAATAATGTAGATGTCATGTGCAATTTTTAATTTGTTGAGGGGCTAAATTAGAAATAAGTAAACTTTGAATTCTATATAAAAGGGTTATGGTTTCAGTTTGCAGAATGACACTTTATGTTTTGTTCCCCATCGATAAAACTCCCTAGAAACTAAAAAAAGTTTGCAAATTCAAGATCATTGCCCAGAATCAACTGTAAATTATGGATTTTGGTACACTTCCATAATTTTGCTTATTATGTGTATATTTTCATAAGAATTGAATAGAGTTCAGAATTTTGTGTTGAAACTTCGCAACCCAATTTCTCTATCAATCATATCATTTGTGTGCATAGAATGATATTGGACAGTTAATTCTATCTACTCATGACTTTATTTGGAAAAAAAATCTCTATAAATATATTATAACTTGTTAAATACTGAATTTTTAGGATTGAAAAGGTAAGTTTTCAAAAATAAGGGGCCTAGTTGTAATTTTCTAAATCTGTTGGGCTTAAATGTAAAATGCCAAAACTATATTAAAACCTAAAAAGCCCTAAGTTCTTCCCCCGTTTTCTCTTAAAACCACCAAATTCCTTATGCCGTTTCTTTCTCCCCGACGCCCCACGTCGCGCGACAGTTCACCCAGCGAGCGACGCCGATTGACGCTGCCGCCCCTTCACCGGTGCAGAGTCCTCCTTCGCAAGGTGGTTGCCTTGATCGGTGGTGAGTTTCCTTCTCCCTCACGCGAACCGATCGCTGCCCTTCTTTCTCCCGACCACAAGCCCTAATCTCCTCTCTTCTGTGTTGTCGCCAAAACCAGCGCTGCCGGCAGTCCTTGCCCGACGAGCGAAGCCGACGAGCGAAGCCGACGAACTTCCTCCCTTGGCCACCACCAGACGGAAAACAGCAATCGACAATTTGAATTCACCACCCCTGTTGCTTGCGCAGACGACTAATCAAGGTAAGAGATTAGAAGTTGGTTGTTTGGTTAGGAGATTAGTTAAGTTGTAGTGGTAAAATACCTTTGATGTAGATAGAAGAGTTATATAGATATAGTTTGTTGAAATTTGATTATATAATGTGTTAGCTTGTGTTTCTCTAGAAGTGGATGTAAGTATGCACGATGCAGAGTAATTTGTCAGTAGAGTAGCAATTGTAACTTATGCGCTCCAGATATGGAAGTAGATGAGTTATGTTGTTGCATTACATTAGAAGTCAATACTAAAATGTATTTCTGAACTACAATAGTTAAATTGTGTCTTATGTGGTGTTTGTAAGAGTAGCATGTTGAAAGTTGTGATGTATTTGGAAAGATTACAGCTTGTACGGTTACGAAAGCTGCGTTGTGCGTATACTGAAAACTTATTGGCAGTTCAGATATGTGTATAGATAAGTTAGGTGAAGATTTAATTCAGTAGATGTGTAAGTAGGGCTTAATCCTAATTATGCTTAGTGTACAGTTAAGTTATTTTATGAATAGCTTAATTCTAATTATTTAACAGGACCTTGAGTTGGACTCGTTTCAGTTGATCGTGGAAGGTCCTCGTTTACAAAAATTCATCAATAAAAGGCGGGTACTTCTCCTTTGTGCTTTTGTAGTTTCCTTTACCTTTAAGCATGGCTGTTATGTCTAAGTAGGTTGCTTGACCTTGTTCTTTGTCGTTATTTAAACATCGTCGTTGAGACTTATTCTTCGTTGATCTTCGAGTATTCCAAGTTTATATCCGTACAGTCCTCTATTGATTTTCTGTTCTGTAAAGTGCCGCTTGTACGCGAGCACTTAGAAGTTCATTAAACACCATAAGGTTTATTTGGTACTAGAAATACCCTACCTAGTAGTGTAGATGCATAATCGTTGGATTTCGATTTCTGGTTGGTTGTATCGATGCATGTTTCACTCGTTGGATTTTATTGCATCGTGGTTTCTTCGGTTGTTTGTGCATCGTATATCATGCACCATACTTGCACGTTGCATACTAACGACTGTTGGCTTACATTTGGTTAAGCTGTCGTTAGTCATATTGTTGCTCGATTCACTCAACCACATGTGGTCATGGTAGTGGTTAGAGTGCGAGTGTTTGTCCTGTCATGCCAGACAGTGACACCCTCACCGTTGCTTTAGAGGGACGAGCCGTTGGTGGCTCACCCTCACTGTTGTTTGTTTGTTTTGAGGGATATTATAGTTATGATAGCTCCCCCCCCCCCCCCCCCCCGATGTACCGTGGGTTTGGAGTGTTGACTTCCCAGCATCCTGTCCACTCAACCACGCCTTATGTGGTATTAGTGTTGTTTATTATTATTGTTGTTGTTGGAGTGGTACAGTTGTCACAGCCCTACCCACTCGGTCACACAGATGGGATGTGTTGACGGCTTGACTGGCGTCAGGGGTGACACATGTCATTGCATCATGTGCATACGTATTTCTTTTGTGCATTTGCTTGTGTTTGATGCACTTATATGAGCTATGATTGTTGCATATGTTTGACATGCATGTCTATCTTGATATTATTATTGTTGAGTTATTCTATACATGTTTAGTTATTATTCGATTTTATACCATGTCGTATTATATTAGTTATGCATGATTAGATAAATCTGATATTTCTTATGGACTGTACCTTTTGATTTCTCTACTTCGTTATCTTATTTATGCCATGCTTATTGTCTACTCATATACCCGCAGAGTCCGCCCGGACTCACCACCCCTGCTTCCCTTTTTGTTGTTTCAGATAGCAGGTAGTGGTATTGCTTGGAGCCAGGAGATGATCCAGTTGCCAGTCCCTCAGTCCTTCAGTTTCATCGGGTGATTTTGGTTTGGAGTTGTTTCAGAGTTGAGTTACTTTTCCGTATTGGGTATAGTTGTTTTGTTTTCAGTACTTGGTAAAGCCGCCTCTTATTTGTTATCCGTTTTGCTTGTCGATATCAGAGATATTTGAGATCTCTTTGGATTTAGTTTCTTTTATGTGAGATAGTATGTATTGTTGCCCCATATTGTCCGCCGTACAGGGGAGATGCTGCCTGATTTTCGAGGAAGCATCTACCTCTGGGGGCGTGACATAACTAATAATCAAATTGTGAATGTCTAGATAACAATTTAACACCCTTCCATTGCACTGTACCCCTAGGGGTAGGGATGGAAACAGGCCAGGCTTTCACCTTAACAGGCCAGACATGTATAATAGCAAACAGGCCTGAGCCTGGCCTGTGACCTGTTATAGGCTTTATTTTAGGCCTGAGCCTGGCCTGTTGAATAACCTGGCCTGGCCTGTGGCCTGTTTACAAAGCCTATTCAATAATCTGATACAGATATTCTGATTTTGGGTAATAAAACATCAAAGATTTTAGATTAAGCTGATTTTTCAGAATTGCTTACAAATGTTTAATCAAATATTCAGCACTCTCTGTGTGGCATACAAATATACAATTGTTGTCCAGATTTGAAGCAATGGTGCAGCAGTAGACGCAGCTTCTCGATCCAAAACAGCTAGGAAATTGTCCTCGAATTCAAATATCAGGTATTTGTCTTTGCAAGCTTGATCGGACAAAATAATCGGCCAACATGCTTGGATGTTTCCCTTGAGGTATGCCCATCTTGACAATATCAGCCATGGAAACATGTGCGGGCTTCCCCAACCAATTGTTTTGGAGGTCTGATGAAGACTGAATGACTGTTGAAATTACATTAGCAAAGTTGGTTGCATGCAGTGGGATTCCCATGGAAGAAGAAGTGCTGCCAGGAAACAAAGCGACAAATAAGAGATCACAGGGATTCCAAATAACCTAAACGTTATTGATCCAACAAGCTAAGCAGAACATCATAGGGCATGATATCATGATAATCTAGAACATATACTTCTGCAGTAAAATCACAATGCTAACAGACTGCACATTAGTAGTAGTTTATCTAAAGTTATCTTCAAAAAGTTATTTGAAAAATCATATTGTGGCATATTTCAGCACAAGTGATAAGCATGGCTATCAATTAATTGGCAACCTAAATAGTTAGGCATCTCTTAGATAAAACTGGTTAGCTACTCCTCACATGCATCATAATAAACACGTGCAATAGCTGTATAATACATGCAGCAAGAAATTTCTTCATTCCAACCAGTCATTTAAAAAGCCACTTAACTAAAATGATTTATGTAGATGATAAAATGAGAAAACATAGTTAGCATGGTATGAACATCTTTTAAAAAAATAGATTTTAATTACACAAGAAGATAAGAGTTACAGGTGAAAGGAGTAGAAGATCAAAGAAAATTTTAGTGACCGTTACAAAGTGATTTAAGAGATTTGGATATACAACAATAGAGCCATGGATGCAGCAGCTCAATGGAGGGAAAATATTCATGTAGTTAACCCTGACATACAGGGACTAATACAGTTTGATGATGGCGTCCCAAGAGAGAAAATATCAACTTCCAATTTGCATGCTTTAAATTGAACCAAATAAGATGCAAGAAAAACAAATGACCAAAAAACCTTTAACAACAGCCAAGCTAACAAGAGTAATTCATAAATTAAAAAAAACATATATGTACAAATTAAAGGATTCATTAAATCTAATAGCAACAAAGCACAAATGGTAGAATAGTCTTACAAAGAAAAATCCTGATCTAGTTTAACAGGGAAGTAGAAATTCAATGTTACTAGTGAATGTTGAGGAAGAACTTACCTTTGAATTGTTGGCCTTTTTGTAGGGTTGCTTGGTACTGTTGCAGATTCCACAACTGACAAAACAGGAGCAATACTACTACCATTTTCTTTCTTGTTGATGGGTTTACCTTTACCAGCACCATAATCTACAAGTGCAAAAAGGATATAAAATTAGATATAAGAAAATATACACGAGTTTAATTAGTAAACCAACAATCCATGAATTCATACTTCTAAAATATTTGTCAATGGTTTGCAAAGAATGAACCAAACACAGTGCATATGTTTCATCAATAGTCAATGGTAACACTAGATAGTGAAATGGGGAAAAGGAATAGAGATAATGATGGCAATAAATTTAGTTAGAAACTGTCATTGTTGACCGCAAGTGGTTTTTTACAGAAGATCTGTTAATAATTAATTAGCAGACAACATGCAAGCACACCTCCTTTTTCTTGTCACATTTGTTCTTGACCTCATGAAAAGTATCTGCACCAAAATGAAGGATATTTAATAAAATTGATTGCAGTCGTGTGCATAAGGAAAAAACATTTTATCAGATGGCAATGAATGGCAAGGAACAACCAAAACAATAAGTCGAAAACCAATATATGAATAACTTAAAATGGTTGCATTTTATCAAGTACAACTTGTTGTACCAACTGCTAGCTTAGATAACAGGCATGAGATCTTAGATAGAGCAAATGAGAGAACCATTCATATTGTAATATGAAAGCATGTGCTCACGCCGGCGACTTCAGGGTAAATCACAAGAAGACAGTAACAGCATATGCTCAACTGTAGAAAGCATGTTCATTGAAAACAGGGATACAAGATGCATCACCAAGAGGGGAACTTGTTCTTACAAATCAAGAGCTAAAAATAGCATCATAGTGTTACTTTCTAAATCTAAACAAGCACAAGCAACAAATGACATAGTTTAGCATGTTTGCACTGCACGCTGCAGAGAAGAGCTCTGATCTAGTGACACCAATCAAGTGAAACATGTAACAACTGTTGGTATAGAACTTATAAATATATGTTAGGTGCATTTAGTGGAGAACTCACATGACTGGAGACCTTCCAACTTTTTGAAAAAAGCAGCTTCAGGACATGGCTGAAAATTTGTCTTCACTCATTCCAAACATTGTTATACAAAACAAAGACAAAATAATACAACACATAACAATTCAAATAACATATAACAATGTACATAAGAAAGACATAATAGAGAACATGCTACCTTCCACACAACATAGACAAAATATCTAAAATTCAAATTATCCAAATACAATAACACATAACAATTCAAACCAAGACAAAGTGAAGTTGATCTTTCTGAGCAAAGTATCAAATCTTCAATGTAATTTCTTCTTCTTGTTCGAACACCTTAAAGAATAAGAAATTAAATATATTATTAGATCATAGCACAATTTAACAAATAATAACTATAAGAAAAAGATAATATCTAAACAATTAAAAACAATAATTGCAAACCATACTTTTGGTTTTTTCTTTAAACCATACTTGTTGCGAAGCCAATCCCCACCATAAATAAGTGCTTCAATTGAATCTTCATTTAATCTGGAACGATATTCATCTATAACTCTTCCTCCAACACTAAATGTGGACTCTGATGCTACTGTTGAAATAGGAATAGCTAATACATCAGTAGCCATTTTAGATAAGATCTTATACTTGATGCTATTATTTTTTCACCATTCCAAGGCACTAAAAGAGCTAGAACTACCCTCAGGAATGTAAACACCCTCCTCAAGGTAAACTTTCAATTCTGATTTCATTTGAGGGATTGCTTGCTTTTCACGAACAATACTCATGATTTGGTCAAATCCAGTAACTATAGAACTAGTAGCATTGGAGGTAGAATTGTTGCCACTAATGTCAATTTCCTGATTAGTAGGTGTCTCTCCCCTATACTTGTCAACATACTCAGCATACATTAATTGTAAACAGTTTCACTTTATCCACATTCTCAGAAGCCACATAATCAGGTTTATAAATCAAAGGAAAACAATAATTAATAACATATAATTTGCATCTAGGATCCAAAATGCTTGCGAGGGCCATTACCATATTGCATTCCCCCCAATATTTGTCAAATTTTTCCTTCATTGAAATTGCCATGTCTCTCATGAAGAAATCATCATTCTCTATGGCATTGTCAATTACTTGTTTCACTCTCCAAACTTCAGGAAGATATAAATTTGCAGTAGGGTAATCACTACCTAAAATGACATGAGTGGCCAAATTGAACACCTCTAGAAGTTTACAAATCTTCTCAACTTTCTTCCAATCCTCCTCTGATGGTGCATAGTTATAGTGTGGCTCTCGTTCCTTGTAAGCAGGAAAAACACTCTTGAACTTCAATGCAGCAGATAACATCTTATAAGTAGAATTCCACCTTGTTGGACAATCAATGATCAGCTTCTTCTCTTTCAAACGTTTTTGCTCAACAATATCACAAAATGATTTTAGCCTGGAATCATTATAATTGGCATACTTGACACTCTCACGAACATTATAAATAATGTCCTTAATTCTACCAAGGCCATCTTGCACCAATAAGTTTAAAATGTGTGCACAACATCTGACATGAAACAAGCTACCACCAGCAGGTAATGAACTACTATCTGATATGCTATCCTTAAGAGCCCTTAGACATGAATCATTATAGGAAGCATTATCAACTGACACTGAAAACACCTTATTTTCAATTCCCCAAGTCTTTAAACATTTAAAAATAGCATCTGCCACATCAATTCCACGTCTTGGAGCAGGCACTTTCACAAAACTTAAAACCCTTTTTTGAAGATTCCATCCTGCATCAATAAAGTGCCCCGTGATAACCATGTATTCAGCTACTTGGTGACTTGATCTCCACATATCAGTAGTCAAACTAATCTTGCTCACACTTTGTAACAAGACCTTCAATTGCTTCTTCTCTGCCTCATAAATAGCTAAGCAATCACTTCTAGCTGTTTTGCGAGAAATCTTTTGAAATTCAGAATTTGCATACTGAAAGCCCCACATCCAAACTTCATCCTCAACAATGTTAAAAGGATGCTCATGTACCATGATTGCAGTAGTAATTATTTGTCTCATCTTCTCATTAAAATATCTAGCACCCGGGGTCACAAATGGATTGATACTCAAATTGGAAGGTTGAAATGGAATGATGGGTTGTTTCTGTTGTGAAGCAAGATGCAACCTCCTTTGTAAGCAAACTTTGGAATGTCTCCAGAGATGCGTAGTGCTAGCTCCCTTTCCAGAGTAAGAGAATGCATGTTTGCAATACTTGCAAATAGCTTTTACCTCTTCAGAATGCTCAACTTGATCAAACTCATCCCAAATTGGTGAGGTTTTCCGCCTCTTCTTCTTGATGACACTATCATCTCCATCATTTTGATCATTAGTTTGTTGACTTGAATCTGTTGGCATTGGTGTTGGTGTTGGTTGACTAACCTCATTAGCATTGGGAGGAGCAGAACTAGATGACATTGTTTCACTCTCAAAATTAGATGACATTAACTAGACCTGTAATATAAAATTCAATGTTGTTTGTTAGCATGGGCAAGAAATAGACAATCTGATTCAAAATGCTACCATTGATGTATATTTTCATAAATATAAACTCAATCATAATAGCGATCTATAATGTGGTTGAGAGTTGAGGCTTGAGACATACTTAAAACAGATCCAAAACCCAACAAAACAACAAGGAGCTTTGGCGATATGGCTGCAGGTGATGCGGTTGCAGGCTTGCAACAGCTACGACGAGTGATTGAGGCTTGCAGCAGGCACCTACGCACAGAAGAACATGAACAAGAGAACAAGAACAAGGACCTAAGCTAAACTTAGTTGATTAAACCTAAAGCAAAGCCTAAGACTAAATTCGGAGAGCAGAGATTTCATAGACTGGGAAAGTCCAACCTTTTCTCACTCTATTCTTTCCAGGATGTTGTGGTTGCAAAGAAGGGCGACGCGATTGAGGCTTGCAACAGCAGAGCGTCGCGGAACAGAGCGACACAGAACAGAGCGACGCGACGCGGAGCAGAGCAGGGCGACGCGGAGTAAAGCAGGGCGACGCCGTCACGCCGAGGACGCTTACAACGCCGTGCAACAACAGAAAATCGAAGTGGCAGTGGAGCTATGGAGGCGGTGCAGTGAAGAAGGAAGGAAAGGGGGAAAGCCGAAAGGGTGTTCAATCCTCTTCGCATCAAGTGGGAAAAATAGGGTTTGCTTTGTTGATATTGAGATAAAATAAGCATATAATATATAAAATATGAATGCAATAATCAAAATATATTACTGATCTGGTGGTTAGGTGAGTGTGGATAGCTATTTGCTTGCTCCGGCGTCATGGGATCAAACCCTACCATCCCTACATTTACATTTTGATATTTATTAATTTATAGAATACATATTTAACAGGCCCAGGTCGGCCTGTCAGGTTTTATAGGCTTTATATTGAGTCTGGGTCTGACCTGATAAGCAAAACAGGCTTTCAAAATGGCTTGTTTATTATTTTAATTTTTAACAGGGCAGGCCAAATACAGGCCAGGCCACAGGCCCTGACAGGCCGCCTGGCCTATTTCCATCCCTACCTAGGGGCCACCATGGATAGTATAAGAAGACATCAAGGCTACGTTTGGTCAGGGATAATATAATCCAGTTTGTAATGTAATTGAGTCTGTAATGTAATCAAGATTGTATGTTGTTGATCTTGTAATCTAGATTACAATATTTTAACTAGCTTTTGTAATACAAATTATATTATATTACAATTTTAAAATTGTACCAAATAAAATAATTAATTTTATAATGTAATCTTGATTATATTATAAGATTGATTATCCTTTATTAAACATGGTCTAAAAAGTAACATACAACACAATATTTTCCAAAATGATGGAATGGTACTCGTATATATATACATCGTTAATTAGTTATAGTCGTTCAACGTTACAAAAGCATTACTCGGTCACTCGACAGAAGGATTATTTAATAAGTCCATCAGAGAAAAAGAGTATATAGCTAGCTAGCCAGTAGCTAGGAAAAGTTCATATCGACGAGTTTTGAAATTGTTCTCTCCCTCACGTACGGGCACTGACGACGAAGAAATGAATCATCACCCGGCCATCATCGATCGTCATGCATGCACGTAACCTATATGTACATATAGATGATCCATCCGACGAATCAGGAACGAGAAGGTGGAACTTTCGATACTCCGTGCTTCTGCAGCTCTACTAGCACACTGTCCACTGCAGGGGGCTTCAACCCAAGCGGCAACGGCAACCATGGCTTTGCCAACACATCTCCAATAGCTGCGTCTATGCTTTCGACCGACTGAAACATTAATCATAATAAACACCCACACACGTACAGACACAAGATCATTAATATTTTTGAAAGAGAAAGAAGACTATCTTACAGGATGGGCATCAAGCTGTAGTACTTCTGAGTTGGAAAGCTTGCTCAGAACAGGAAGAGGTGGGGGAGGAATGGAGCTGTAGATTGGATGATGAGGAACTATTCCTGGCACCGCGGCCCCAGCGAATCTCTGCGTGGAGGTGAGTTTAGAATAGATCATCGCAATTTATAATGTGAAGTAGATGAATTAATCTGAATTACCGCCGCCGTCAATGGTTGAGGAAAGCAAGGCGTTCCCTGAGTCATGGCTTGTGGAACTATTCCCTGTTATTGAATTGAGATACAAATGAAATTAAGAAATATGAATTTATTTATTTATTTAAACAACGAATATATATATATAGATGAATTTGTATATGTACTCTGGGGCAGTGGTGGTGCCAATAGGAGGGATCCACAGGCGGCTGAGCAGGCGCCCAGGGTTGCGTCGGTGTCGGAGACCTCGGGGCGAGGTGACGGAGCCAGACGTGGGGAGCGGGCATCGGCGCGCCTTCGCCGACCGTGGGGTGGCCCCAGACATGGAGCGGGGGGCGAAAGGGCTGGACTTGCGTTGGCGGCGGGGGAGGAGGATGATGCCGAGGAGGGAATCCGATCGTCGGAGCCAGCCACGGGTTGATGTCTGGCCTCTTGACCCCGGAGCCGCCGCCGCCGCCGCCGGAGTAGATCTGCCGCCGCTGGCTCCAGCTCGCTGCCTCCGCCTCTCGCGCCAGCAAATGCTTCCGGTGAGATCGGTATTTCTGCACCCATCAATTAGTCGCAAGATCTTGTAGTGGTTGTTAATAAATGCTGATGGGTGTTTCCGTGCATTAATTAATGAAATCAGCTAATTTACATTTCGAAATTGATTGATGTTCGTAGCTCGGTCTGACAAAAACAGGGATGGCGACAAAACATTAAATCGAAGTGCGAACGATTTACGCAGAACTGATCGTGAACGCAAAGTATGCGCGGAAAGAGGGCGAAATCCACAGTACTTTCTCTGATTTGCGCGGTTATTCCTTTGCACTGACCGGAGGGGAAAAAGGCCATATCATGTGGGCGAATCCAGATTGGGGAAGAAAAGGGCGAAAAGTCGTAAAAGGAAAAATCGAGCTAGTTAGGGAGAAACTAATTAAGGTACGTACTTGAAGGTGGCTCGCGATGTTGTGGCGAGTGAGGCAGTCGATCCCCATGAGTTCTAAAATTCTCGAGGGCACGGCCTTGTCGATACCCAGCTGCTCCACCGCCTGAACGAACCTCCGGTGAAGCTCCGGCGTCCAGTCCA
Source organism: Boesenbergia rotunda (assembly GCA_024364735.1). Classification (NCBI taxonomy): domain Eukaryota; kingdom Viridiplantae; phylum Streptophyta; class Magnoliopsida; order Zingiberales; family Zingiberaceae; genus Boesenbergia; species Boesenbergia rotunda. The sequence continues at coordinate 301,410 of JAGFNQ010002223.1, forward strand.
CCTGCCGTAGAAGTAAATATGGCAAGAATCGATGTGATTCATTCTTTTTGTTTAATTACAATTACAATCAGATCTGTTTTCTAAAAGATCGTTTTTTAAAAAAATTTAGGGTTCGCTTTCTGAGTGGATGCATTTAAAAGGTGGAAAATTTATTTTGATTTTTTTTCCTTGTGTAGTTTGAAAGGAAGCAAGGAAATATTTGTTTAAGCAAAATCTAAATCGTCTCTCCGTTCAGTTTCAGATGTACCCGCGGAGACAGAGAGAGAGAGACCCGAGGGCTTTTTGGTAGGGTGGATGAGACGAGGGCTCACCTTCGCTTTGCGCTTCCCCTGCGACTGCGAACACTTGGCCGCCGGCGATGGCTTACGGCTCTTGTTGCTCTCTTCTGTCAGCGCCAGAGCGGCCGCCGCTTCCTCCTTTCCCACAGCGCTCGCCACCTCCTCGCCCCGCGTCGCTTCCTTATCCCCCTCCGCGGCCTCTGCCTCCACCTCCACCGCTAGGCCTTCCGCCGCCGCGTCGACTGCCCAGGCCGTCGCGCTCGTCGCCGACTCCTCAGCCTCCGCGCTCCCCACCGAGAACTCCGCGAAAATCTCAGCCGGATCCAGCTCGAGGTCCGGCAGCACGTCCCCGTCGACGTCGATCCCCATGAAGAGGTCCCCGAAGCTGACGTCGTCAAGGAACCCCTCGTCCCCAAACGTCTCATCCCCGCCGATGGAGAAGCTCCCCAGAGCCCCTTCCTCGCCATTGGACCCTCGCAGTGGTTCCACCGCAAGCATATCCACCCTCAACAGGTACGCACGCCAGGTGTTTGCGCTTTTTCCCAGCAGAAAATTAAACCACACTAGTTTCCGCACTGATTCTCAGCAGGAATCTCAAAACAAACTCAATTCGATGCGCATGAACAATCTCCTGCGTGCGAGAGGGAGCGAGAGAAAAAAAAAGGAAAATGTGAATTTAGATAGGTCTTCCCTTACTCAGCCACTTTGGATTATAGCTAAGAGGTTGCATGGCCACCACAAGTTAACACAGATTTCTCTCTGTGAGGCTTTGTTCGGACACGTCACTCTCTTGTTCAATTTGCAAGTCTAGTGGACGAGCAAAATTGAATGTTTTAGAAATCGAAGGGTTGGTGGTTCCAAGCGAGGAGAGTTGAGCCAAAGTGGGAGGGGTCACAGAAGGCGTTGGCTGCATGCATCTCGCACAGTCACCGTCGGGTCTCTCTACTGATTCAAGAAAAAATAAGGGCTGGCACAGGGCAGGGCAGGGCTGGACTGGATATTGTTTATTGTCTCAGTCGTTGTCTGTTCTTATAATGGCACAATTGGTCACTCTCTTTCCTGTGTTTACAATTTTAATTTGTACGGTGACCAATTTTTGTGGGGGGTGGTTTCAATTACAGAAAATCAAAATGCAACAAATTTAAATAAGAAATTAGTTGGAACAATTTGCTAGTTGACACATTTGTTTTAGAATTTGAGAAAATAAGCTGATTTTAATATCGATTTGGTCGACGTACAGATCTGAATTCATCCCGTAGACAAATTAAAGAGTAGGAAAAAGTAGTCTACTTTGCAATACCATGAATCTTACCTGGTTTATCTCGTGCATTGCAATTTAATCTCTAAATCTTACAAATAAAATCTCAAATGATTTGATCATAAATAAAAAAATTAAGAATGCTTGTATATATATCCACTTTTCGTGGTTTGTTTTTTTTAAATTCCTATCAAGTCTGATTTGCATGTAATAAATTTTTTCTCTCTGATTGCATACAACATACACAGCTATCCCTATGATATTGATCTTTAAAAATCAATACCAGAATGTTGATCTTGATGCTGGTTTACAAACCGAGAGCAGTGGCGGCCAATGTCAGTGAAAAAAAAATCCAATAGAAGAAAACAAAAAAAAAAAAAACAAAGTTAGCTTAAAATGACGACATTGACATTGACATTGACATTGACGGCTAGCCCGAGTTGGGTTAACGACGTCGATGTTGCTCGTAGCTCACAACCTAGGATCAGTCCGGATAATTTACCCAGGCTGGCTCTATCATTGATTGAGAGGTTAATTTCTACGAATCAGTACAATCTTTATATTGATTTTTATAGATCAGCATCAAAACTGTTGGTCTTGACGTTGGTTCATGAATCAGGGTGTTGATTTATATAAATCAACATCATCTTGATGATGATTTATAGAAATATACAAATCAACACCATCTTGGTGCTACACTGGTGCTGGCTTATAACAATCAACAAAGTACCATAGGCTCGTTTACTGAAATCAACATCAATAGATAATAATTTCACTATTATTTGGTATTGATTTGTAAAAATCAACATCACTCTCTATATGTAATTAAAGAAGAAAAAAAATTATTATACGTAAATGAGAGAATAAAATATTTAAATTTTAACCGTATCACATGTCATATCGAATGGTGTCTCACATTAAACATTACAAATTATCTCTCTCTTAATAAAAGGTAAAAGTCAAACAGCTCGATTTTTTGAAATATCAAAAGGCATTTCAATTTTTTTATATATATAAAAAATATCTTACCCATCAACTTCTTTTTACCATGACACTCAAGTATACTATATATGTGGACACATATTAAATCCTTACACAATAAACTAATTGCACGAATAGTATAAAATCATATTTTAATAATTATAATTTCATATATAACTATTATAATTATAATAGTTATAAGAGTTAAGATTTTATAATTTTTATAATAATAAATTGAATAAAATTATAATAATTATAAAATTATAATAATTATACATGTATATTAATTATGAAATTATAATTGATAATATTGTTAAATAAATCAAATTTATTTTACATATCTCTCTCATTTGATGGAGAGTTGATGATGAGATATATTTTTTCTGATAAAAAAATTAAAATAGGTTGTTTTTTTATATTAAATAAAAATAAGAGGCCCTTTTTTTACTTTTACACTTAAATAAATTGAGAAAATTTGTTCATAGGAGGCCTTGTTTTACTTTTACTAATTAATAAATTGGGAAAATTTAGACTTATCCCTTCAAGATGGTCAATTCCCCAAGTAGTTACTCAAAGGTAAGAATCCACACTGACACTGTTTTTGATAAAGACATGGATGTTATCAGAACAGTAGTTTGTTTGGTGGGTGTTTGTTAATTAATATTTATGGTTGGCCAAAAATAAGAAAATAGAGGTGATAATTACAGGGACTTTGAACTCCCATGAACTTAGAAAAATTACAGGGACATTTTTAAAGAAGCGTGAAAAGTTTAGGAGTGCTGAAGAGATAATTTCCTTTAAATACGCCGATCGGATTACATAATTGACAAGGTATAATTAGAAGGTCACCTCCAAAATCTAGCAAAGTATCCAAAGCGTGCCCAGTTTGCTTTACAACCTTGCAAAGCAACAAGGACCACGTTCTTTCTGGATTTTTTATATTCCGTTACCTGTCAATTTATGATTTTTCCCCCCATGTTATATAATTTAAATCTTACAGAAATGTGAAAATTATTACTCGGAGGAGGACCACCTCAAAGCCTATTGACCTCCAATCGATATTTAATTATATATTCAATTTTATAAGGTCATTTTCGATAATGACCATACATACCTATAACCGTGAGCACAAATAATAATAATAATAATAATGGGAGAAATTTTTTTTGGATGAAAAATATTTTTGTGGATAATTAACACTAAATAGTAAATTATATAACTAAATATTGTGGATGATTTTTTTTAAATTTTGAGTATAACTAAGTTTGTTTATTTATGAAATGTAAATTTTGATTTTAGTATTTTTTATGTTTAAAATATTTATTTGTCTACTATGAGAAAATAATATGTAAGAATAAAATTACTCGAATTAGAGTAAGAAAAATAAATTTTAAAAATGTAAAATAAATAAATAAATCAGGACTTGGGTTATAAATATTTTTCTACGGTACTATAATAATTAATTAAAGTGTCATAATCAATTGTACCTTATATAAAGTCAGCTAGTCGCTATCGTTGTTGTTTGTCCCAATCTAATTGAGGAGATGGATGATGTTGCAATCTCTCCAGCATCAATTGAAAATAGAGTTTTGACATTATCCAATAGTAAAATTGTGAAATATGAAAATATAAAAGTTTATTTACATCAATTACACAAATGGAAGAAGAAAATTAGGATACAGGAAATGATGTGTTAAGTTTGAGAGTATGATAATTAAAGGATGTCATTAGAGCTAGGGCGTAGCTGGGATTTTCGGCAAGGAGTAGTTGATTTTTGAAAATTTCATATATTAAATTTTACCATCTAAAAATTTAAATTTCAAATTTAAAAAATTGAAAATGAACTTAAATTCGAAAGTTTTAACTTTAGTCCTTAGTTCTAGTTGAAATAATGGTCCGTCGACTGCTAATGACTAGTTCAGCCACGAGCCCTATTTAAGGGGCCGTGGTTTGGTTGGTTAGGGTTGATGAAATTGGCTTTGGTTAAAGATCTTGTAGTCTTAGTGCTTAAGAGATTGTTGTGAGGTTGTGGTGAGATTTCTCTACCCACAAGGAGCGACTTGAGCTAGCCGGAAGTTCTCTAAGGACTAATCTACAGACGAATTGGGATCGTCCAACTTACGGATTGTCATGGAGTAAGAGTTTTATCTCTGAATCACGTTAAACGATTTGTGTCTTTGTTAGTATTTTTAGTTTAGGTATATTTCCGTTGCGCACACTAATATTATAGAAAGACAACCAAGAAGAATTGAGGGTGATCGATTATTCACCCACTCTAGCAGGCCTTGGAACAGGGGTCAGTTGGGCTTTGAACTAAATAAAACCAAACTATGTCATTTTTAATTCCACTATTATTACTCTGATTTTACAAATAAAGAAAAAGATTTATTTTTAACTATCAAGATCCCTCCCCTCTCTTGACTCCTACGGTCCTATGGAAGCATCCGAAGAAAGAAGCCAAGGTCATCAGTGGCCTTGGCCTGGTCGTGAACAAGTTGTTTTTGTTGAAAGTTTGAACCACATGCCTGAGTATGATGTGAATTCTTGCCGGCCTATGAAAAAAGTCATTGTAAATGGCAATTATTGAGCTGAACGGAAGTTGCTTAAGTTCTCTTGATGTTCGTCGTGGAGGAATGACAAGGGCACATGTTGATGTTTTCCGCTCAACAGGCGGCATTATTCTATTACAAACGGATGCAACGCGGTAGCCTGGATTGGCCGGTAATAGGACTTTTCACTGGCAAGATAAGTCTTGCGTTTCAGCCTATTTAGAAAGGAGGGAATTGGAAGAGTAATGATACGCACAGTGAAAGTGAATGCCTCAGTGAAAACTTTGACCGTCAATCGATGGCACGTCCGACGTCCGATCGTCGATCGAACACTACCGGCGGCCTTCGGCCGCCGCCGCGAACCAAACTATACCCTAGGGGCACGGTGAACCCGTCGGGGATCGCCACAATTACGATCTCGCATCATTGACCGTCGATTTCGATGGGTTTACCGTTGTCGGCGATCCTGACGAGTTCACCGTCCTCCCAAGATATAGTTTGATTCGGGACGGCAATCAAAGGCCACCGGTGGTGTCCGATCGACGATCGAACATGTACACATTAACTACACGTCATTCACTATAATTTTTACTCTCCCAAATTCACTCTTCAAATCATTTCCCGAATTGGAATTCCCAAGGGAATTAGAATTCAATTCCCTTCTTTGGTAGCAAATTTTAAGAAGGAATTGGAAAGGAATTGAATTCCAATTCCCTTCACACACCCAAAAATAAATCAGACCCAAAAGGGTCTGATTTGGGAAAGAAATTGAATTCCATTCCCTTCCAACTTTAAAATGACTAATTCACCCTGCTGCATGCATCCCTGCTGCATGCAACCCTGCTTCCATCTTTATTTTGCTTAAGGGTAAAATGGTAAAAATATAACAATTGATTTCAATTCCGATTGATTCCAAACATGGGAATTGGAATTCAATTCTGTTGTTTACTATTCATTCCAAACATGGGAATTGGAATTCAATTCCGGTCGGAATTCAATTCCGACCGGAATTGAATTCCAATTCCTTACTTGAAAGTTTCCAAACAGGATGTTTCAGAGTCGCAGTTATCTTTTGTGCTTCTATCCTCTTTTCTAAATTGTTATTTATGTCACCTGGCATTTTATCCATCTGCTAGATGGATTCTTTTTCGTAGCTTCACTTGAAGGTACTTTACCGCAGCCGCCAACCAAGGCATTCGAGTCCCTACACCTTGTTTGAAGACACTCGGGTCCCTACACCGAGTACAAGCGTGTTCCCACGCACTTGAAGAGAAGCATGTTCCCATGCACTCAAAGAGAAGCGTGCGTGTTCCAACACAATCGAAGACAAGCGTGTTCTCATGCAATCGAAGACTTCATGGGTACTCGGGAATTGTGAAATCAACCATTACTATTCTCTCCTGACTTGGACGTAATCGATGATCAAGCTATTATCTCTCCGACTTCATGGGTACGCGCGAGTCATTAGATCGACCTTGTTATTCTCTCTCGACTCGGACATAATCGTGGATCAAGCTATTCTCTCTCTTCAACTCCATGGGTACTCGGGAGCTGTGAGATCAACGTTATTATTCTCTCCCAACTCAGACATAATCGCGGATCAATTTATTCTCTCTTTGACTCCACTAGTACTCAGGAGTCACGCTCTCTCAATTCAAATATAGTCGGGATCGAGCTATTTTCTCTCCAAATTCACACGTATTCGGGAGTCATGAGATCGAGCCTACTATACTCTCCCGACTCGGACATAGTCGCGGAACAAAGCTATTTTCTCTCCGACTTCACGCATATTCGGAGTCGTGAGATTGAGCTTACTATACTCTCCCGACTTGGACATAGTCAGGGATTAAGCTATTCTCTCTTCAACTCCATGAGTATTTGGAAGTCGTGAGATCAAGCATACTATACGCTCCCGACATGGACACAGCCACGGGTCAAACTATTCTCTCACCCATTCCACGGGTATTTGAGAATTGTGAGATTGATTTTACTATACTCTTCCGAATTAGACATAGTCGTGGATTGAGCTATTTTCTCTCCAACTCCATAAGTATTCGGGAGTCATGAGCTTGAGCCTACTATACTCTTCTCTCAGATATAGTTGAGAATCGAGTTATTCTCTCTTCAACTCCATGATATTTGGGAGTCCTTAAAGGCCTAATTCTCTCCTGACTCGAACATATTCATAAATCAAGCAATTCTCTTTTTGACTCCATGGGTATTTGGGAGTCGTGAGGTCATGCTTATTATACTCTCACAACTCGGATATAGTCGTGGATCCATCCATTTTCTTCCGACTCAGACATTGCCACAGATCGAGTTATTATCTCTCTAACTCCATGGGTACTCGGGAGTCATGAGATCAATCATTATTATTCTCTTCTAATTCAGATATTGTTGTGAATTGAGCTATTTCTCTCTCCGACTCCACGGGTACTCGGGAGTTATGAGACCAACCATTATTATTCTTTCCGATTCGAATATAATCATAGATCCAGTTATTTTTCTCTCCGACTCCATGGGTACTTGGGAGTCATGAGATCGACTATTATTATTCTTATAGACTCGATATAATCGTAGATCGGGTTATTCTTTCTTCAACTTGGCGGATACTTAGGAGTTGTGAGATCGACCATTATTATTATCTCCTGACTCAAACATAGTCATGGATTAAGTTATTCTGTCTTCGACTCCACAGGTATTGGGAGTCTTTGGATCGAGTTTATTATTCTCTCATGACTCTGATATAGTTGCGGATCTAGCTATTCTCTCCCCAATCGAAAGTAGTTGTGAATTGACATATTTCTCTCCCAATTGGGACATAATCGTGGATTGAGTATTTCCTCTGTCAAAGACAAAGTCACCACTTATTCCCCCAACTAGAACTCAATCATGGATTAATTTCTCTCCTAAGCCTCGACAGGCTTTGATTCATTGGCTTCGTACTAGGTCTGATCATATGTATTCCATTTTTGAATATATGTTGCGGTCTTCTTTTTCAGTTTAACCGAGAGGTATTCAACCACTTGGACCTGGACGACCGTTAAACAAAATACTAGTCTATTCAGTCGACATACACCCTCCTTCGACTAGACTTGAAGGGGATGTTTGTGATATGGAGGTAAGGAAAGGTGAACATGGCAAGTCCTTGACTGGGTCAATATAAAAGCCATGTCACAAGGTCAAGTTTCGGTCAATACAAGGACCATGTAGCATGTTTTAGGACTTGGTCAGCATAGCCTCCACGTGGTGTATCAACAATCTTCGATTGGTCGAGCCAAGACGATCCAACCAAGTTCCTGATCTCTCAATATTCCTACTCATCGACTTCCTAGCTTGCTAACTTGTCGAGTTGCCAACGTCCGAAGCTCCCAAGCTCTCGGCATGTGACGATTACTAATATTAAAGGATACATCGGTTACAAATAGCACCCTTAAATGAGATATTTGTGCGGTAATAAGTTGGTATTAATGGCACCTACATCTACATTTAGGGAATGAAGGGTCTCTACTATTCTTTCTAGAAGAGCATCTACTTTACTACATTTCTAGAGGATTCTCTTGATATACCAGTCATATGTTACTTTCCTTCCGCTATGATCAAAAGACTATACTAACTTAGGCATCAGAGTGTTTTCATTGGGCTAACTCTCAGCGAACTCTTTGATGTTTGTTACTCTCCACAGAAATTGCCACGCGATGAGGAGAAATTTTGGAGAATGCCTCAATGTCATCATTTTTTATACCAAGATGGATTTCTTTCGCCATGTTATTGTGATGAGATTTTTCAAACCAAAACACTAATAATAGTAGTGCATATCGATTTTTAGTGGACAAATCTTCTTGATGTATATATTGGAACAATAATAGAATTAAGGAATGTTATATTTTTTTTTGAAGATATTTTTTCTAGTAAAGAGAGAAAAGAAGAAAGTTCAAATAAAAAACTCATGAAACTGCGAATATGGATAATGTTGGAAATCATGAAGAACAAAAGAAAACAATAAGAGGGTAAAATTAGTAAAATTATTTGATCTTGTTTTCATGATGTATATGTTAGAAAATGTATCAAGGATAATAAGCGAAACCTTATCAAGTCCTGAGGCTCCTTTTGAGAAAGAAGCTATCAGTAGTGAAATAGATTCTATCATGCATAATCATACTTAGGAATTAGTGGATATTTCACTTGGAATCAAGTTTTTATGATGTAAATGGATTCTAAAGAAGAAATATAATGCTTGATGGAACTATTGATAAGTACAAGTCAAGACTAGCGCCAAAGGGATTCAAATAAAAGAAAGGTCTAGACTTCTTCGATACATATTCACTAGAAATAAGAATTTCATCCATTCGACATTGCTATTATTGTAATATATAACCTTGAGATACATCAAATGGATGTGAAAATATTCTTTCTGAATGGTGAATTAGAGGAAGAAATTTATATAGAGAAACCCGAACGGTTTGTGAATCTAAGATAAGAAAATATGATATATAGACTCGTGAAGTTACTATATATGTACTAAACAAGCATCAAAATAGTTGTTGTTCCGGACGGAATCGACGTCGATGGCCAGTCACCAGGTTTAGCCCATGCGGATGTTGACGCTAGAGGAGGAACTCCACACCCTACGAGATTAACACGAGCATTAGGGGAACACGCCGGAGGTTGTTCGACGGAGCCCACTCCGACGCTCAAGTCAGTGCCTCGATGGAGAAGATGAAAAAAAGACAAGACAGTATGTGAGTAGTAGAGAATACATAACCCCCTTACCGGAGGGGTTGGAGTACCTTTTATACCTGCGACGACTGCCTTCGTGCGTCCCCATGATCTGTGCCACGCCCCCCCTTTCGTCGGTTACCAAATAATCTTTGAAACGGCCCACGCCGTCATTATGTTCGACCAATTGCGACATTTAGGGGCCATGATGACTCCGCGATAGTGGGGATGATTATCTATAGATCCGAGAAAAAGGGGACCCTTACTTGAGGTCGAATGCTTCATGGGCTCCACTTCCCCGAGGTGACCTCGGGGTCTTTTGGCCCGGGGGGTCCCAGGCACTCCGCATCCCCGAGGTGGTCTTGGGGCCCGGCTTCCTGGGGTGATCTCAGGAGGGGTTTTCTGATCTGATCTCGGGGGCGTGTTTACACCGGGGGGGGGGGGGGGGGGGGCTGGGGCATCCCCTTCCCGAGAGGGTCCCTGGAGCTCCGAAAAGAGAGTCGTTCAGACTCGCTACATTTTGCCACCCAGCTTCTTCAGCCCACGTGTCCGCCACGGGGTATTCAACCCCATCAGTGGTATTAGAAATTTGACAAAACTATAATGTCAAATAGATTTAGAATCTATGAGTGCGACAAATACATATATATCAAAAGCATACTTAACTCGTTTGTCATTGTATGCTTATATATAGACGATATGCTTATTATGGTGAATAATCATGATATAGTCATTGTTGGAGCAATCGGCCCTAAGATGGTCCGGTGTGACCATGGGTTTTGATGTTTGGGCAAAGGGTTTAAGTTAGGTTTACCCTGTGTATTTGATATGTGTATGTTGAGTGTGCAGGATTGTACAGGTACACATATGGACTTGACTGGACGGCCTCAGTACGGTGAAGGATGGCATGGAGGCCAGCTGGAGGCTGGCGTGCGCATCCGAGGGACCATGGAGTGCAGAGACGATGAGCTGATGGGCGTGAACTTCGAGGCCTACGTGAAGGGTGGCATGGATGCAAGCTGGAGGTTTGCGTGCGCATCCGAGGGACGAGGGCCGAAGATGAAGAGGGCGCGAAGGCAATAGTCGAGACTGCGGAGGAGGAGTCAGTCGAGTCGTGAGGGTACGAGTGCTGTGTGAATGTACTCGGGAAGTCCTAGGGGTCGAGTGCTGAGTGGAATGTACTCGGGGAGGTAAAACCCTAGGCTGGTAAGCAGGGCAGTCGACTGCCAGGTTGGGTAGTCGACTGCGGGAACTCACAGAAGGATTTTTCCTTCGGAGCAATCGACTGCCACTGGGGCAGTCGACTGGTGCAGTCGACTGCCCCTAGGGGCAGTCGACTGGTAAGGCTGAAAACAGCTAAGAATTCGAACGTTGGGGTGTAACGGTCGGATTTTAGTGGCACCAGTCGACTGCCCCTGGAGCAGTTGACTGGTGGCGTGATTTCCAGCCCGAGTCTATTTAAAGGGGGACTCGATCGGGCTAGGGTTTCTTGACGAAACTTGCTTGGGTAAAGCGTGTTAGTAGTCTTTTGTGCCCAGATAGTGTCCGAGGTGTTGTGGCGAGGTTTCTCCACCCACAAGGAGCGACGCGGGCTAGCCGGAGGTTATCCGGGGAGTGATCCACCGACGGATTGTTGGATTAGTCACCCGGCCGGGGTGGATACCAACTAAATCTGGTTTGTTAGCGTTGTTCCTTTGCTTTTATTGTTTATTATTATTGTTTCCGCTGCGCATACTAACAACGTAGGAAGAACAAGCCGAGATTTGCTATTCACCCCCTCTAGCAAGGCGTATCGATTCTAACAATTGGTATCAGAGCGAAGGACCGCTCGTGATCGGACTAACCGCCGAGGGAGCAACCGCTAGAGGTGAAGAATCATGAAAGATAAACTTGGGGACGACATATACACTCCACTGGTCTACGACCATGAAGACTTCGGGCGTTGAAAGTCAAGAATGGAGACGTGGCTGATGATGGAGTGGGAGTACATGATGGTGCTTGAAGAACCATTTGAGATTCCAAGGGATAAGCACGGAAAGAGGCTTAGGCCTAGATATTGGAATCAAGAACAACAAGATCAATCCAAAGCCAATGAGAAGGTAATTAATATCTTGTTGAATCTTGTACCTAATAATATTTTGAGTTGTGTAGGTGAGTACAAAAATGCCAATGAATTGTGGAGAAAATTGAAAGAAATCCATGAGAAGCCTACACAATCTCAAGAGACCACAGAAATGGATTTAATGGTACAAGAAGAAGAAAGTGAGAGGTCCTCCACCTCATCAAGAGAGGAAGATGAGGAATCAAGTTCAAGAAGTGAGGAGAGACCCTCATCAGTACAAGTACAAGAAGAAGCTTCAACCTCCACTCCAACCTCCACCAAAGCAAGGAACAAAGATCACATTATATGCTTTGGTTGCAATGAAAATGGGCACTACAAGGATAAATGCCCAAAAGGTAAAAAGGAGGTACTCTCTAAACCCGGGTCCATTCGATTAAAATCTTACATGAATTGTAGGAATGGAGGAGCCCAAGAGAGAAAAATGAAGATTAGATGCTTCACATGTGGTGAGCTAGGACACTACCACACCAAGTGCCCAAAGAAAGGTGAAATAAAGAAAATGGAGCATCTAAGAAGATGGGAAAAAGAAGAAAGAAGGAAGAGAAGAAGCTCACAACAAGGAAGGACTATAAGGGTAAGGGAGGTACCCTCTAACCCTAGTTTAAAAAGAAATTCGATTTCAAGTTCGTCTTTACATTTCAAAAATCATGTTAATTACCCACCCATGCATGCTAGAACTCATGAGAATTGTTTATTTGTGCATAGTCATGGATTTAAGTACAGTGATAGGACTAAGTGTAACAAGGTAGATCATAACCCTAAGAAAAGCATGCATCATGATAGACCTAAGACTTAGGTACCTAAGGATCAAGGCATTGACCCCAAGAAGGGGAGACAAATGCCTAAGAAAATGGATAGGTCTAGGAATGTCCAAAGTGGACATATGGAATCCAAGGTTAGAGGGCTAAAAAGGAAAAATCAAGCCTTGAGAGCAAGGCTTGATACTTTAGAAAATGCCCTAGAAAGATTCACGGTTGGATCTAAGGGCTTAGACATGGTGTTGGGTAGCATCAAACCCAACTATGATAGATCGGGATTGGGGTACCGATCTAAGACCTCCAAGGGCAATGGAAAGAAGTATGTTGGGAAAACATACAACCTTAGTAAGGAGGGAAGGTCCAAGGGTGGCAAGGGGACGCCATCCAAGGGTAAAGAGAGTGACCTAACCAAGGACAAGGTGTCCAAGGTTAAAAAGGTCAATTTTGTAGGCCAAGAGTCACCGGTGGCACACCGGTGTGGCTTAGTTTGGATCGAGTCACCTAGGGAGGTGGCTAAGGCTAAGAGCTCAAGGGGGAGCTCTAGGAGCCTTTGGGGTCCATGGTAAATGGATCTCAAAAATTTCTCCCTTAGGAAATTAGGTGAAATGTGTCACAAGGGTTGGGAGACTTGGGTAAGTCCTAATCCTAGATTTTGGCACATCAAAAGGAGAATTTAGGGAGAAAAGGTGAAAAAGGAGCTATATTTCACAAAATTGAGGTTTAATGGTGGAATACCATGTATCTCAGTGGTAGAAAAGAATTATGATCAAGGAGAAGTGAATGCATTGAAGAGAAGTGAGAATTAGAACTTCTAGGATGAGTTTATTTGATACACTTTGGAAGAAGTAGAGTTTTGTGCCAATCTTGGGATCCGGAGTACATTTATTTGGAAACGTATTTTTCCCAAGTAGATGTTGGCTTCACAAATCTCCCCACAAAATTTCAGATTTTTTGGAGATTTGTAGAATTTTTAGGACATTTCTGAATTTCGGCCTGAAAACCTGAAAATCAGGTATCAGTCGACTGCCCCAGGGGCAGTCGACTGGTCTCAAGCCCAGAAACATTCTGTGAGTTTTGGGAGTCGACTGCCCCAGGGGCAGTCGACTGGTCTGTGGGCTGAAATATGAAAATGGCTATTGGATGATAGAATATGATCCTTGATTATGCTGGTTTAGTTAAGGAGAGCCTCATGGGTTAATGGTGGTTCTACTAAATGAGGCCATATGGAAAATTCAAAGAAGTTTTATAAGTTTCTCATGTGTATCTAGGATTTAGAGATAAAAAGGGGGAAACTGTCGTCATATTAAGGATATGGACAAAGAAATGAATTGAGGGCAACTCCATGTGTCAAATTACGATGGGTAGATTTGACAAACACATGGAATTAGAAATGAATTTGAAAGTTGATACTTAAATCCTTAAGAAACTTAGATGTGTACCAAAAGACAAGCACACTTGATATTTCCATGATATTATATTTTTCTAGGATAGAGTATATCCTAGCAAGTGTGCTTGTAAATTTTAGAGTTTTTAGACTTTTGTTGAGTTCTTTTTGGCACTTAGGGAAAGATTGTCTTGGGCAATGCTATAAGAGTGTTAAAGGGGGAAGAACTCGAGTGTTGGGTGGTGTATGACTCAACGTGGTGTCTAGGAGGTTAAGTTGGGTAGAACATGACCTGGGAAAAATGAAAATTGGGAGACGGCATGAGTTAAGGGGGAGGTTGTCTCCTATTTGCCTTAATTTTCATAAGAAAACTTTTGGGTTTTGTACCAAACTTGGGAATGGGAATAGATACATGGTGAAATGTATTTTTCCCAAGTAGGTATGGGTACCACAAAGTTCTTCACGAAATTTGGGAATTTTTGGAGATTTGTGGAATTTCTGGCGCGTTTCTGAAATTCGGCCAGAAAATTGATTATCAGAGTATCAGTCGACTGCCCTGGGGGCAGTAGACTGGTCAGGGTTGATTTTGGTATCAGCAGCTGACTCAGGATCCAAATGACAAGGAAAAAGTGTATGGAGGTTTATTACACTGTGTTTAGGGTCATTAGGAATGTAAAGAACCAATAATTGGATATTGTTGGGTTCTTTTTGATGTATGACAAAGGGGGAGAAATATTGTGTTTAAGTGGGAAACCAATACCTTTGCTAGAAACCCTAGGTTTAGGGGGAGCTAAAATTAAAGGGGGGCATGGTTGCTCCCTACTAGGCGTAAGGGGAACCTTGGAGAGGTTCTTAAAAAGCCTTTGTAAGTCCAGTGTAAGGGGGAGCTTGGGAGAAACTTTAAAAAGCCCGATTTGGTAGAAAATCCTAGCTTGGAGGGCTAGGTGTAAAATTCCTAACTTGGAGGGTTAGGTGTGGGATGCCTTGGGATAGGATCCAGTTATGCATTGCATATGCATTCATTTAGCATGGTTTTTGCTATTTACTACTATCTTGCTTTCCCTAACTTAAACGAATTGTCAAACATCAAAAAGGGGGAGATTGTTGGAGCAATCGGCCCTAAGATGGTCCGGTGTGACCATGGGTTTTGATGTTTGGGCAAAGGGTTTAAGTTAGGTTTACCCTGTATATTTGATATGTGTATGTTGAGTGTGCAGGATTGTACAGGTACACATATGGACTTGACTGGACGGCCTCAGTACGGTGAAGGATGGCATGGAGGCCAGCTGGAGGCTGGCGTGCGCATCCGAGGGACCATGGAGTGCAGAGACGATGAGCTGATGGGCGCGGACTTCGAGGCCTATGTGAAGGGTGGCATGGATGCAAGCTGGAGGTTTGCGTGCGCATCCGAGGGACGAGGGTCGAAGATGAAGAGGGCGCGAAGGCAATAGTCGAGACTGCGGAGGAGGAGTCAGTCGAGTCGTGAGGGTACGAGTGCTATGTGAATGTACTCGGGAAGTCCTAGGGGTCAAGTGCTGAGTGGAATGTACTCGGGGAGGCAAAACCCTAGGCTGGTAAGCAGGGCAGTCGACTGCTAGGTTGGGCAGTCGACTGCGGGAACTCACAGAAGGATTTTTCCTTCGGAGCAGTCGACTGCCACTGGGGCAGTCGACTGGTGCAGTCGACTGCCACTGGGGCAGTCGACTGGTAAGGCTGGAAACAGCTAAGAATTCGAACGTTGGGGTGTAACGGTCGGATTTTAGTGGCAGTCGACTGGTGGCGTGATTTCCAGCCCGAGTCTATTTAAAGGGGGACTCGATCGGGCTAGGGTTTCTTGACGAAACTCGCTTGGGTAAAGCGTGTTAGTAGTCTTTTGTGCCCAGATAGTGTCCGAGGTGTTGTGGCGAGGTTTCTCCACCCACAAGGAGCGACGCGGGCTAGCCGGAGGTTATCCGGGGAGTGATCCACCGACTGATTGTTGGATTAGTCACCCGGCCGGGGTGGATACCAACTAAATCTGGTTTGTTAGCGTTGTTCCTTTGCTTTTATTGTTTATTATTATTGTTTCCGCTGCGCATACTAACAACGTAGGAAGAACAAGCCGAGATTTGCTATTCACCCCCCTCTAGCAAGGCGTATCGATTCTAACAGTTATGACTACTAAGTAGATGTTGACCAGGAACATTAATATCGTAGATATGGATATAGTTGGCGGTATACATGAGATTAAGATCACCATGACATTAGATGGAATTGCCCTTTCACTGTCTCTTTATATTGAGATATATAGTGCTAAGGAAATTTAATGCATATGATTTTTTCCCTATAAAAACATCGATGGATTGAAGGGTGCATTTGGCTAAAAATAATGTTGAACCTGTATCCCAATTGGATTATTCGAGAATAATTTATAGTTTGATATATGCTACTAATTGCACATGTTTGGGAATTTCTTATATAGTCAACAAATTAAGTAGATTTATAAGTAATCCAAATAATGATCATTGGAAGACATTAATAAGGATTCTTAAATATTTAAGATACATCTTACTGTATGAATTGTATTATATGAGATATCCAACGATACTAAAAGGTTATTGTGATGTAAATTAGATATCTAGTACAATAGACTCTAAATACACTAATATATATGTATTTATCATTGATGGTGGAGCAGTATCATGGAAATCCACAAAACAAACATGTATAGCTCATTCAACTATGAAATTTTAGTTTGTAGTCTTAGATAAAGTCATAGAAGAAGTTGAATGGTTTCGTAATTTCTTAGAGGATATCCCATATTGGGCAAAGCTAGTGTCTACCGTGATGATACATTGTGATAATCAGTCGACAATTGCAAAAGCACAAAATAGCATATACAATGGTAAGTCACAACATATTAGTCGAAAACTCAATACTATTAGATAGTTGATCTCAAATAGAGTTATCTTTATTGATTATCTCAAATCGAAAGATAACTTAGCGGATATATTTATAAAAATTTGAATAAAGATCAAATATATCGTACATCAAGATAAACGAGATAAAAATCTACAAACAAGAATATTCATAGTGGTAATCCAACCTTGTTGATTGGAGACCCCAAGGTCTTAGTTTAATGGGATAATGAAATTATGAAACTTCGTATGAGCATTTTGATTATACCCTTCTCATTCCTAGAATCAAGAAAGTGTCATTTGCCACGTGTGGTGAGGTTAAGTTATAAACTTTTAATGATTCTTATAATTGAAAAAGTAGAGTATGGTATGATACTTATTACAGGAGGTCACCTATATAAGTGTGAAGATAAACCTTTTCAATAAAACACTTATGAATCTAAGATATTCATGGTTAAAACGAGCAAAACAGTGAGAATTAACTATAAAAAAGTGAGAAAATGTTATTGTGTAGTTAGTGCTGTCAAATGGGCCAACTTCTGACGGGGTAGGTTGACCCACCAAAAATTCGACATATGGTATGGCAGGGCAAGCAAACCCACCAAAGTTGGTTGCGATTTATATGTATCAATCCATGAGTCCGTCAAAATATATATATATATATATATATATAGAAAAGATTAAAAATTTTAAGTTTGGATTTTGGATCAAGTGAGACAAACACATTATAAGCCTATTGAGTTTTTCACTTTAGTTTTAAATTTTAGAAAAAAAATTATCAACTCACGAGCCAACCCAACCCACTATAGGCCAACCTACACGGGTCGCGGACCCAAGTGACTCGGCCCGCTTGGTGGGGAGGGCCAACTTGAATTTTAAAATGAATTGATAAAATATCAACCGGACGCACTTAAATTATTTAGTGGGGAGGGCTAATTAATTTGACGGATCCTACCCAAATTGATAACTCTATGTGTAGGTATCATTGTCTTGGTTTACACAAATTGCTAAATAGTTCAAGATATTACGTTCACTAAGCAGCCAAGTAAATATAATGGTATTCTACTATAAAAGGTTTACAGTCACAAATTACCTCTCCTGATGCAATAATCTTTCGATTGAACGCTCCTTTGTGGGTCAACATACATACATATATTAATTTTGATTTATGTGGAGGCTGGTTGGATAAATTGAATGAGAAATTAAATTTATTCCAAATAATACATCACTAGGTATGGATCACAAATCAAGTAAGTTTAATGTGGATCAATGACATGGTTTAATCCAGAGGCAAATATGATTTATCCAAATGAAAGTGGATAAGTACGATGGCTAAATCTCGATCATTGAATTTAAAATTGAAGATTCAGATGCATCCAAATGAAGAATATGCTCTTTCAAATGAACTTGATCTGAGTGGTTATAGTTTAACAATGGATGAATCCAAGTGGAGATGTATTGTGTTTCTTGAAAAGGGATATGATCTATATCATCCAATTCAAATTGGATGGATGAGATCTGATTAAACTAAGAGGTTTTTCGATCCCTTCACAAAGTATATTCAAATAAGATCTTTCATAATCTCATTTGATTCAATTCAAAGCAAAGTAAGCATTGCATTCCATACTTGAATTTGGAGATAGAGACGAATCTAAGATTTTAGATTTGGAGAGCCGCATAATGAAAATAATTATTAAGTATAATATTGACCTCCTCAATCTTTCAAGATGTAGAACGTATATTTAGTTGAAACATATAAAATAGAGAGAAGAAAAAAAAATTAAAATTTAGTTCTCGTATGAATTTTAACTCTATATGTGTGGTAAAAAAAATTCAATTTATGATTAGATTTACTATAAATATTTATTTTAGTAGGAGCCAAATAATATATATACAAAAAATATATATATACAGAACAATATTCATCATATCTAAAGTGTTGCATTCAATCCACACGAAGAGTTACTTCAGAAGTCCATATTTGTAGTTTCTCTTATATTTCATTATGTATCTTTTAAATGAGAACTAAATTTGTAAACAAGGTTTCTTCACCTTCACGGCAGAAGAATAATTTTGATCCTTGATTTCAAGAAATGACTCACTGAACGAGTTATAGGTCAAGGCATAGCTGTCGTAGAAGTTCTGAATCATATAAAATATTTGGCTTAACATTGTGTTAATTGTATATCATGGTCTTCTACTTGCACTTACAAGAAAATAATTAAATAGAGAATAGAGTACGAATTTACCCTTCTTATCAGTTCTAGTCACAATCGTGAAATATTAGATTTTTAGATCGCTCACCATAAATACTTCTTGATTTATTCTAATGGTCTATGAGATATTTTTATGAGACCAAAGACCGAACCGGTCATCCAAATTTAACGTTATCCAACTTAGTTAATTATTTTTTAATCTCTCTTTTTATCGGCCCTCGGATAGGATATCATAGTTAGGCCCTCTAGTGATAAATTAAAAATTTAAAATTTGAGACTCAACTGTGATATATTATTGAAAAATTATTTCATTAATGAATAAAATATCTAAAAATGTTGATTATCTTTCCATATATGCTTCTTTATTTTATATGCTTCTCTATGTTTTTTCTGATTTATTCTATATGCTTCTTATTTATTTTATATGGTTCTCTATTTTTTCTGATAATTATTAAAAAATTTAAGTAAAATTGAATTAATCAATTTAAATTTGATTATTATCTCATTTATTTTTATAATTTTTTTAGATTCACCTTTTATTGGACTTGAATTTCGGATAAGAGGGCGGTGGCTAGGCCCTGAGACCCAGGTTAGTGCAAACTATACAAAAATTGTGAAGGAATTTTGCAGAATTATGTGGAATAAAATAGTTAGATACCTTGATTTCTAGACGGGTCCTCTGTCCTTGTCCCGTCTATTTTGTATTCGTCGACGACGGCCGATGAATTGTATGATCGTCCGATCGAATATCATCAATAGTTTTTTATCGTCATACCGAATCAAATGATATTCTGGAAGAACAATGAATCGGTGGAATCGTTTCAATTACAATCTCGTTGGATTTGACGATGAATCCTGTGAGATCGCAATTGCGACAATATCGACGGGTTCACCGTACCCCCTAAAATATAGTTTTGTTTGGGGCGACAGCCGAAGACCGCCGATGATATTCGATAGACGATCGGATGATTCGTCGACCGTCGTCGAAAAATGAGACAGACAAAACAAGGAGTAAAGTGAAATAAAGGTTCTGCCCTCTATTGTTTCTCCCTCCCACCCACTCTTGCACGACTAGTCAACGTCAATCTGGGTTACCCGATACCGAATTGCACGCTTTCTCAGGTCAATGAAGCCAACCCATACAAAGTTTTCATGTTTCCATCTTTGCCCTCTTCTTCGGTTTTATTGAAAATTTTGTTTTGCTCTTTCTTATATATATATATCTAAATTGATTATTTATCGATGAGAAAAAAATTTATGTTTCAATAAGTCAAACAAATTCAATTGAATCAAATATCTATTTTCTAACAAGATTCAATCATATAAAAAATTATCTTTTGTTTGAGTTTCATTAAGACGAATTATATTATGTGTTTGTGACTCCAAAATATCAAAAACATTGAATTTATGAGGTGCGAGCAAACATAATTTATAAAACAATTTGTACCTTTCGAGATACTAGATTCTGATGCTCTTAGCAGTGAAAATAATTTATAAAATAATTTTTTTTTCAAATAGGGTGTGAATCTTAGGACGCTGGACTTCTAAATTGCCCCCGCGAGTGCTTCCCGATTTACCCTGATGACCGATGAAAAACTTCCGTGGGGCCGGGTCGATCATCCCAGGTTTAATTTATCTGCTGTCTGATTCATCATTTTTTTTCTTAGCAGTGAAATAATGATTGACGAGGTTTTTTTAATCTCAGGCGATCGATTTAGTCTTATGAAAATTTTCTATCGGTCGCTAAAATAAATCGAAAAGTACTCATAGTAGGCGGTCTAAAAGCCTAGTGTCTCAGGATTCGCGCCTCATTTAGAAGAAAAATTCCTATAAATACACCATAACTAGGGATCGAATCATAAATATCTAATATAATGATTAATCGCCTACCGCTGCACCAGCGTCTTAAGTTTGTGCCTCTTTTTTTTTTATTATTAGCAGTGAAATAATGATTTTAAAACTCTAGGGGCATTTCAGAAACACAAAAAAATTTAATAAGCAAAACCAAATAAAAATTCTTTCTAATCCTAATCCGATCTAGACGTATGAGGGGTGCTTTCGTCAATTTCAAATTATTAAGATTCAAAATCGAAATCGTGGACGGCGAATTACTTAACTGCTTCTTCCCTTCAAAGCGCGTGTTTCTGTATAAAGAAATAGCAGATTGAGACGAGCAAATCAAAGAAGAAGAAGAAATTAGGAAAGAAGCTATGGACGATTGCAGGCCGCTAGGGTTCCTGATCGGCCTCCCTTTCGCCGTCCTCGCCCTCGCCCTCTCCCTCCTCGGGGCCGTCGTCTGGATCATCGGGTCAGTCCTCACTCTCTAATCCACCAACTAATTGATCTCCAACAAACCAATTTGTGTTTCCTGTCTTTCCTTCAGCGAATGATTTCGATCTATAACTGAAATTTCAGGAGCATTCTGAGTTGCCTCTGCCCCTGCTGCATCTGCTTCTCTGGCCTTGCCAACCTCGCTGTCTCCCTCATCAAGTTGCCCGTCAAAGTGCTCCGGTGGTTCGTCGGCCAGATCCCCTGTTGATGATCAACAATGTTTCTCCCTTCAAAATTATTCTTTTTTGCTTATTCAGAAATCAGATGATTGATCGATCGAACGTATTGGTTGTGAACACAAAAGAGATCTACGTTGGAAATGTTTGATTTTGTCCTGTTTTCCCCCCTTTTTCCCCCTTGATTACTTCTCGATCATCCCAAGTTTATCCTGCTTAACTTTGTATTATCATCTGTTAATCCTGTTGAAGTTGTCAGTCAATGTATTCTTGATGAATGAGTCAATAAGGCACTACCAATCCAACTGCTGAGCAAATCATTACACGCTTTTCTTTTTCGAACAAGGCACTACTAATGGAGGCACTTCATTCCCTCGAAAGAAATGAATTGCCACAAACTCCATAGGCGAAGGGCAACGTGCCTGAAACTTGCTTGTCTTTGATAGTATAATATATGTTGGAAAAGTGAATGGAAGATTGGATGATATTCGGTCTAATGTGCTTGAGAGATTAGTTCTATCTTGGAAGGAAAGTGAATGAATGTGATTCCACAATATGAATGAAGAATAGTCCTACATTGAGACTTTTATAACAATATTGTTGATTTATATTGAATCTAACTTACACATGTTGTGAATATATATAAATAAGAGGTTACTTTTTATGTCCTTGTGTAGGAGGCCGCTTTGTGACTTTGCCTAGTGTTCGAACTACTCTAACTTGTCTGTCTCCCGAATACTCAGTCTCCTAAGCTGCCTAGCTCGTCTTGGTGCCTGCTCAATTCGACTGCTTGAGCGCTCTAGTTAGAGCAAGTGTCCTCAAGACTACTGCTTCTCAAAAATCAATATTCATGGAGTGCTTATGGAACCTTAGCTTTGAGTCATAACATCTTGAATACCAGCATCTGTTTAACTGAACACATCGTTTTTCCACGTTCTTATCAACGAAAGAGCATTGCTGCCAGCAAAACCTAATTAACACACTGTTAAGTAGTTTGGATTTGCAAACAAACAAAAAGCTACAGTTGAGGGAAGGGAATATATAGGGCTACTGAAGTCTTGGCGTGGCAAGTTGAACAAGTCTGAAAGCCGTATAAATGGGCGTTGGGTCTGCCAAGATATCAAATTCTAACTATTGCAGATGAATGAACATCCATATGATTGAGTTGAAGGAGGAGACCCAACTTTCCCTGACTGCAACATTGTGAGCAGCATTGCAAAGCGAATAATGCTTAAAATCCTAGGAGAGCTTTAGAAGATCACGGGTGCACCGCATTATTATTAGAATCCTTCGGAGCTTGAAATCTTCATTAGAACTTCAACCAGAGGAAAAGGTCTGTGTTTTTCGTTCTTTCACTGCTAATCCGGGAAGTGTGATGGCCAGCAATATGCTCCAGCTTGCAGATTCTTCATGGATCTACTTCACTGATGTGTTGTTTCTGCAGTTGAACTTTTATACTTCTTCATTGATCAGTAATGGACATCTGACAAATATGTAGGATCTTTCGATATCATATTTTGATTTTTCAACTTGGCATAGGTAAACCAAATAGATCGTATCAGAATCAACTGATTGCTAAAACGACTCAAAAACTTTGACCAATGATAGAGAAGTTTTTTATCATGTAGAAGTAAACTTATCTGGTAAGCAGTGTACTTGCGTTGTTGATGCAATTGTTTTAACCATAACAGCATTTATGAAAATTGGATTATAACATGACACAAGATAAACTATTCGGCATTTATGAAAATTGGATTATAACATGACACAAGATAAACTATTCGGCATTTTTCTTGACCGTGTGAGCAAGATTCAGTATCACTCATTTTACCTACTAAAGTTTCAAAATTCTAAAAACATATAGTACTTTTCCATTATACCCCTCCTTTCCGGATCAATCAATAACTTCAAATAAAACTGGCTAATATATTTGAAGAATTTTAAATCATTTCAAATCAAAATTAATTTACTCATGCAAGCCTCCTTAACCTATATATGCTATCATATCCAAATTCAATAGCATAAATTAGTTAAGAATAGTAAATTTTTGAACTTACAAAAGTTAATTGATAAAATTTATCACAAGTTTATTATAAGTTCTAGGACATTAATTATTCACTAACCAATACTACCAATAGGTTCCTAACACTCATTTGATTCGAAAAGTATCATACTTTTAAATTTTCGAATGATGTAAGTCGATCAACCAATTTCGTCCGAAACTAACTGATGAACTTATACAACTCCGAATTATTTCAAATCAAAATTAATATACTCGTAGAAGCCTTCTTAATATATCAATACCCTCTATTCCGGAAATAATCAACATCGACGACCAGTCACCAGGGTTCAACCCATACGGATGTTGACGTTATGGGAGAAACTCCGCGCCCTGCGAGATCAACACGAGCATTAGGGGAACACGCCGGATGTTGTCCAACGGAGCCCACTCTGACCATCAAGTCAGTGCCTCGATGGAGAGAAAAGTATAAGGTAGAAAGATATATGAGTAGCAGAGAATGTCTAACCCCCTTACCGGAGGGATTAGGGTACCTTTTATACCTGCGGCGGCCATCTGCGAGTCCCCACGATTTTCGTCATATCCCCGTGATTATAGGTTAATGGCTCACCCTGGTAACGGTCGCCGCGATTCCTCAATCCGAGTCGTTGCGACGATTAAGGCTTTATGACCGCTAATCATGGGTGGTAATTACTCTGTCATAATGGATGAGGATGACCCGCCGATCCGAGGAAAGCGAGCATCTGCTTGAGTGCTCCTTGGGCCCCACCACTCTGAGGTGATCCCGTGGTTCTTTGGCCCGGGGGTCCCGGGCATTCGTCTCTCCGAGGTGCTCTCGGGAACTTACCCTTGAGGTGAACTTGGGGTGTGTCTTCCTGAAGCTATCTTCGGGGTTATAACTACTCGAGTTGGTCATCGGGTCCCCTTTCCTGAGAGGGTCTCGGGTGTCCCGCTAAGGGAGTCGTTCCGGCTTGATGGTTTTTGTCATGCAGCTTTTTCAGCCCCGTGTTCGCCATGGGGTATTCAACCCCATCACCCTTATATCTAAATTTCACAATTTAAATTAAGAAAAATGAATTTTTAAATGAATTAAGAAAATTTTGAGCGTGAAAAGAAAATTTTAAATATGAAAAGAAGGGAAGGATATAATGGAAAAGTATTACATGTTTTTGAAAATTTGAAACGTACTATTTGTATCGTGTTATATTAAATTTTGATAATTTTCGTGAAGACCTCTTTAATTCTTAGTGTTGGATTAATCTTAGTTGTTTTGAGCAAATACTAACTGAGATATATATTCATATACTCTTCAAATCCAATTGTTGTAAAACGTATCTTCTCAAAAAAACTATAAAGGCCCTTTATATTTTAATATTTCTTTCCGTCCATTAACTAGATTCTTGATTTCTTCACACTTACGCAGAAGAATTTACTGAACCATATAGATAAAGTTGTGTAATACTCAAATCATTTAAGTTAATTTCATATTTTATCCTTCATCCCTTCCCCATTATCATTCCGAATTTATTGGTCGGTCGAGTAATTATTACCAATCGACTGCTACAGTAATAATAATAACTAGATCGGCGATCAGCCACTTTTGAACAAAATCGATTAATGAAACTGTACTATTCATAAAATTAAATTTTTGATATTGTCTGACAAAGAAAAGTCCTAGAAACTCATTTGTAATGTTCGTAAGTGAGAATCATTGTCGTAATTGTCAAGGGCGTAGCCATGTAAGGACCGGGCACTATCCCTAGAATTTGAAAAAAATAATACACTAAAAAAAATAAAAAGGACATAGTTATAGATTTTGAAACTTTCTAAAATTTTTCTCAAAATTCCAATTAAAACCCACCAGCTAAGCATTTTTTTCTCTTTCCTAAGCCCAACCCTTTTTCTCTTCCCCGTGTTTTCTTCTTCCTCCACTATCCCCTTGTTATTCTTTCCTTAACTCTAATTCCCTCAAACTCCTCCGCCGCATATCATTGTCATTGTCGGCCACATCACTATCACCGCACGTAGTTGTCATCGCATGGTATTGCTACTAGTGTCGTCGTCGTCGCTTCACCGAAACTCCACGTACATTTTTAATTGAGGTGAAGTTTTATTGCTTAAATCTATTTCAATTACAAATTTAAGTATTAGAAAAACATATAGTGTTAAATTTTTAGATATTCATGTTTTTGTTTGTTAGTCAAGTATCTCAGTGTTTACAGATATTGAGATATTCCGTACATTTGATGTTTGATTTGTTATACGAAGAGGATCCATTCCATTGAATCTGGTGATGGAATTTAATTTCCATCTTTAATTAGAGACTAAAATAAATTACGACTACTAATTTAGCAACGAAAATTGAATTTCATCGTCAATTTCGTCTCTATACTTATTTAACCAATTTAATTAGCAACAAAAACTTAATTCCGTCATTAAAATAGTCATGGAAACTTAGCATCGGAATTAAGTTTCAAACACTATGTTAGCGACGGAATTAAGGAATTAAGTTTTCGTCGCTAATTAACTTTCTGTTAGAATTTGGTGACCCGAATTATGTTTAATCCGTTAAGATTTATTAGATATTTTTGGTGACCCGAATTATGTTTAATCTGTTAAGATTTATTAGATATTTTCTTATTAATATGTTAATTAACAGATTCTTTATAAATCTGTTAATTAACAGTTTCGTTATTAATTTTTTATTTGACTAAGTATTCTAAGGTCCCTATAAATTGTGTATCTCATAAACAAGTTGAATCAATCAATCAAGAAAGCTTTTTGGTTATCTCTTCTTTCTTTTCTCAACTTCTCCTTTTCTCTACTTCTCTTTACTTTATTATGATATGAGAGTTGCCGACTTTGTATTCCGTCGTTCTTAGTGATTTTTCCTCCTCTGCCCGTGGTTTTTTCCTATCAAGGATTTTTCACGTAAATCTGGTGTGTTCTCTATTGTTCTTGTTGCCGTTTTTCCGTATTAATCTCGTAACAAGTGATATCAAAGCAAGGTTGGTTTTGAGGATTTCAACCGGGATTAATGACAACGGCAAGCATGAAGTATGATATTCCACTTTTGGATCGCAACACCAGGTTTACGCTGTGGCAAGTTAAGATGCGAGTAGTGCTAGCGCATCTGGATTTGGACGACGCACTGTTCGGGATAGACAACATGCCCTCGACATGGACAAAGGAGCAAAAGGAACGTAAGGATCGAAAAGCTCTATCTCAGATTTACCTTCACCTATCGAATGAGATTTTACAGGATGTTTTAAAGGAGAAATCTACTGCTGCACTATGGCTAAAACTGGAGCAGTTGTGCATGAGAAAAAGTCTTACGAGTAAACTGGGTCTGAAACAACGTTTGTATTCTCATCGCATGGCAGAAGGTACGTCGTTAAGAGATCACTTGACCGTGTTTAAGGAAATTGTCTCTGACTTAGAGGCTTTGGAGGTCAAATATGACGATGAAGATTTAGCATTGATCTTACTGTGTTCTTTACCCTCGTCATATACGGCTTTTAGAGATACTATTTTATATAGTCGTGATACTCTTACTTTGAATGAAGTTTATGATTCATTATTCTCAAAAGAGAAAATGAAACAGCTTGTCGAAGAATCTGAGACTCAGAGTGAGGGTCTTATTATTCGAGGAAAAACTCAGGAGGAAGACTCTGATGGTAATATCAGGGACAGATCGAAATCCAGAAATAGCGATAAGATATGTAATTATTGCAAGAAGAAGGGTCACATCAAATCTGAATGTTATAAGCTGCAGAATAAGAATAAAAGGGCAGGTGAAAATTCGAAGGAAAAATAATCAGAGAAGTCTGGCGAGGCTGATATTGTCGAAAATTACAGTGATGGTGAACTTCTCGTTGCCTCTGATGCTGATTTGAAGAAGAGTGAGGAATGGATTCTTGATTTTGGTTGTACGTTTCATATGTGTCCCAATCGGGACTGGTTTTCAACATATGAAACGGTTTCGAGTGGTGTCGTTTTGATGGGCAATAATACATCTTGCAGAATTGCTGGTATTGGTACGGTCAAAATTAAGATGTTTGATGGTGTCATTCGGACACTTGGTAATGTGAGGCACGTTCCTGATTTGAAGAGAAATATGATCTCTTTGAGTGTTTTTGATTCTAAAGGATACAAGTACATTGGTGAAGGTGGAGCTGTGAAGGTTAGTAAAGGGTCTCTTGTTGTGATGAAGGGACTAAGGAGAACCGCCAGTTTATATGTTCTACAGGATCCACAGTAATAGGTGATGTTGCCGTCACAAGGTGATATGGATAAAAGAAGATCACTTACGGAAAGCTTGTAAGGAAGCTATTTGGCCGAAAGAACTCTTCAGCGAGCTTAGCGAAGACTTACAGATTATTACAGTCTTTTGTGATAGTCAGAGTGTTATTTTCCTCACGAAGGATCAGATATTTCATGAGAGGACAAAGCATTACTTGGACTTGGTTGATGCTAGATGCTGAGATTTGCCTGTGGGACTTTTGTGGAAAAGGTGGAGAATGCTCATTTGAAGATTTGTGGAATTCGCGTCAAGGTGGAGATTATTAGAATTTGGTGACCCGAATTCTATTTAATCCGTTAAGATTTATTAGATATTTTCTTATTAATATGTTAATTAACAGATTCTTTATAAATCTGTTAATTAACAGTTTCATTATTAATTTTTTATTTCACTAAGTATTCTAAGGTCCCTATAGATTGTGTATCTCATAGACAAGTTGAATCAATCAATCAAGAAAGTAATTTAGTTATCTGTTCTTTATTTTTCTCTACCTCCCTTTTCTCTCTACTTCTCTTTACTTTATTATGGTATGAGAGTTGTCGACTTTGTATTCCGTCGCTCTTAGTGATTTTTCCTCCTCTGTCCGTGGTTTTTCCAGTAAAGGGTTTTCCACGTAAATTTGGTGTGTTCTCTATTATTCTTGTTGTTGTTTTTCCATTCTAATCTCGTAACACTTACTAATTAGGATTTTAGTTCTAGATTTTTTTTCCTAGCACCCTAAAATCTTCCTCTCCTATTTGATCATCTCTGATCGACCTCCGCTCTAATCTCCGACATGCTCCTCTCCTCTCCAATCTCGAGCACACATCCCGCTGATATGCTCGATTATCTCCCCTTCCCTCTCCTCTCCTAGCGACGGCTTGGAGGCGGTCTCACAGTGAGGTCTTGCATTGGCCTCAACCTCACAGCGAGGTCACGAGGCTGAGCGCGACTTCAATAACATGCCCTGGCTGATTAGAATTCGATGCCCTCCTCCCGATTGAAAATCTTGGCCACTGATAGCCGTCACTACCAAGACTTCATCCCTGTATGAGAGATATTCTCTTGGCTCGGACAATATTCATCATGCATTAAAATTATAAATAATATTCAAGAAGGATACACCAAGCTATCCGAATACGAATGTGCAAATGCAATACTTTATTAAGGGTGCGCTTGGTTCAAACGGAGGAATGGAAATGAGAATGGGATTGATTGAGGTGGGGAATGGGAATGGGTATGATTGATTACAAAGTGGTGTTTGGTTAGGACTGTGTAAACATTACCATTACCATTGATGGTGTTGGGTTTACCTATAAAGGAATCAATATTAATATCTCATCTCATTCATTACATATAATATTCTATTTAATTAAAAATATAAATTGTATTCTGCTAGCTGGCGCTTGGGGTTTTTCATTCCCCCCAAAATGGGGTGGAATGGATGAATACATCAAATAGCGTAATCAAAACACTGTTCCGTAATTATACCATTGAACCAAACGGACGGATTGATTTCCTTTCCCTTTGCAGAGTTCAAATACCACGTACCAACACTAGTAGAATTTGCTTAATTTACTTCGTATATTCACCGAAGTCATAGATAGATAATTACCGAAGTTTACGCACGTGAAGTAAAAAGGGATTATTTTACTTCGCCATATAACCGAAGTCATATGCATAAAAATAACGAAGTCTTTTACCGGTTCAAAGAGGCAAACCGGTTCAGATTTGGACCGATTCTGAAGTAAAAACTTGTCTTTTACTTCGTTGGTTTTGTAAAGTGCCGAAGTAATCGATGATATATAACTTTACAGTTTAAATTAATTGTTGAAGTAAAAAAATATCTGTTGCTTTAGTAGTTTTGCAATGCGACGAAGTAATAGATGATATGTAACTTCACAGTTTACATTAATTGTCGAAGCAAATATATTTTAAAACTTCGCCAGTATTTATATTTATTAAAGTATATAGTATTATGTTACTTCATCGTATACATTTATTAACACAGTAATCGATTTAAAAGACTTCATTGTTTTGTATAATACAGAAGTAATAGATATAAAATGACTTCATAATTATTAAATTGTGATGAAGTAAATATGCTTTTTAACTTCATCACAATTTAAATGGATAAAGTATTTTATTTTTGATTACTTCACCAACAAATTTTATTATCGAAGTAAATAATCATTTTTATTACAATATAATTTTAATTTAATGAAATAAATATTAATTACCACTGCACTAATTTAATAAAAGAGTGAAGTAAAAATTGTTTTTACTTCATTAAAATGAAACAATTATGCATTCAAAATGATGAATATATATCAACAAATCCATCAATGCACAAGTACATATCCACAAGTATATATAACCAAAATATATATCCATAATGAAATAACAAAATATGTATCCTAAGTACACCACTAATTTAGACACCTACATATGAGTAGACAAATTCACTCCATTCACTTCTGACATCATCATATTCGGATTGTTGATAATATTGATTCTTGATTGTTCCTGCAAACTTTTATGCAAAAATACAAAATGCATTAGATTCATCCAACTGTAATAGTTTATCTCAATCATATATAAACCAAAGCATATAATAAAAAAAATATTACCATCTTGTCCAACTGTGAATTTTCACATTCAACTATCTCTTTCATGTACCTCATCACACAATATCTACATTCAATAGAACCACTTTATTTTAGATTACCCTACAATGAAATAGAAAAGGTAGTGTAATGATCACAATCCAAGTTATAAAAAACATCCATTCATATCTTCATACATAAGCACAATACATACTGTTAATTGTTTAAAACCTGGTCCTTTAGAGATGCCCTTTGAGGCATTGTACATCTTGACCCCACTACATTTTAAAAAGTAAAAAAGTTATTTTTTTCCAATATTTATAAGTGAATGCATTCATCACAGTATACTAACTTTGTGGCGCTAGTTCGAAGACATTCTGCAGCAAACAAATTAGTCGGCACAATTTCATATTGTATATGCATACTAGTTCAATACAAGTGAAAGCATACAATGAAGATTTGCTGCCACAGTTTGAAAGATGAAAGCATAGAATGAGTATCAAGTGTTGCCAACCAACGACAAAAAAAAACAGTGACATATAAGTGAAAGGTCAGCGGTATACAGATGTGAGGCATGGAAAGTTGAGCTTTAAACAAAAAAAAAGGCTTACAGGAAACATTTGCAAGGAAACATGTAGCCACAGTTATAGTTACAAAAGCGGAGCATTTGCTTTGTGAATTGCCGAGCCTCGATACAAGCCACAGTTACAGGAAACATATACATGAACTTACAGGATTAGCAAGGAAACATATACATGTTACAGGAAAAAACTTGTAGAAGATTGTAGTAAAACTTGTAGTAAACTGTATGCAGTAATAAACTGTATGCAGTAATAAAGAACTATATTTAGTAAACTGTATGTGAAATAAAGAACTATATGTAGTAAAAAAACTTGTAGTAAACTGTATGCAGTAATAAAGAATTGTATGTAGCAAACTGATGTAATAAAGAACTATATGCAGTAAACTGTATGTAGTAAAAAACTTGTAGTAAACTGTATGCAGTAATAAAGAAGCATGTATGCAGTAAACTGTATGCAGTAATACAGGAAATAAAGACTGTATGCAGTAATGCAGTAATGCAGAAGATTTGCATGCAGAGCTACATTAATCAAGTATTCAAGTTGGCTCATAGTACAAACCAATTTATGTGAACATCATTTTCATATGCAGAACTTTTTCAATCTAACAAAACAAACCAAGGAAACATCTTTAATTACAGGATTAGCAAAGAAACATATACATGTTACAGGAATGATAGCAATGAAACAAATGCATCTCAAGAGTTTCAGAATTTTTATGCTCTTTTGGAGTTCCAGATCGCCACAAATTACAAGCTTAGTCCGGGTTCATTAGTATTTTTTATTGAGGTTGCTCGATATTTTAGAAGGAGAGAGCTTGCAATTCTGATAAAAAATTTTCTTGAAGCCGTATTGGGTTTGCTTGTCTCTCTATTTATGGTGTTCTTCTTGTCTGGTAACAGAACTTGTAGCAATTCTGAGTTTTGTATTAAATTTATGGGAGAAAATTATTCAACATATGGGAATCTCAATTTAGATTATTTGTTACTGAAAAAGAATTGTGGGGATATATTGATGGCACTAATCAACTCCTACAAATGCTACTCAATTAGTCCAATAGAAAATTAAAGATGCTAGGGCCTCTAAACAAATATCACAGTAGAAAATAGCTATGAACTTACAGGATTAGCAAGGAAACATATACATGTTACAGGAATGACAGCAATGAAGAAGCATGTAGGTGTAGAACCTTCTATCATTAGCTAAGAAAAGTTGGTGCCAACTGAAAAGTGGTCCGTTAGCCAAGAAGCAAGCATGCAGAGCTAAACTGTAACTAGCTAGTAATGGAGGATAACAACATGTATGCAGTAATAACAACATGTATGTAGTAAATTTCTGTTACTACTCCAATGCATGTTAACAGCAAAACCATTGTCCGCAAAAAGTAAAGATTCTGTACTATTCCGACTACCTGACAGTGACTTCCATCCAATAGGACCCTGATAGTTTGGAAATTAAGAAACAATAAATGAATATTACAGTTAAACCAAGTAACCATCAGTAACACAATTTTTATCAGATTATATAGACGAAAAGAAATCAGTTGCAAACCGTGTCATACTTTGAATAGTTTCTTAAGACAAAGTAATCAGTTTTAGCAGTTTATCACCCACCAGTATAGAATCATTAGGTTGTAAATATGTTATACACAAGTCAAGGTAATCATATCATTGATTGGACAACACATGAATATTATATGAGAAAAGATAGGCCCTATATAAATAATAACTTGCATCCTGAACAACAAAGTCATAAAAAAAATAACTTACAAAATAGCATATTTACCAACACAAAGTACACATGTCATCAAGTTCATCATAAAAGAATAGAATGTTTTGGTTCAAAGCCCAATTGCCTGGCAGTTGACCAGATGGGTTAAGCCAACTGAGCATTCAACCAATCTCCTGATGAAGCCAGAAAGATCATTGATCTAGCAATTGTTAAACGACAAATACTATAAAGTCGGGAAGTAAAGTTGACTAGGGTTGGCATCAGTAGGTTCAAGTAGCTATTGCCAAAGAGAACACATTAACTAGTGTGGCACTAAGTTAACTCAAAGTTATAATAGCACACTGAAGGTTAAGGCAATTGCAAGAATAGTTGACTAGCCTACAGCAGAAGAGAAAAGCAATGTTTGTAGCAGCACACTGAAAGTTATTACTTGTATGCATACATGTTGTTAACAACAAAACTGTTGTATGCAGTAGTAGCAGAAGAATAAAACATACAACACAAAAGTAGCCAGATTTTACCGTCCAGCAAAACCCTAGCACAGATACGAGTCCTTGGAGAGAAAGATTTCTGCCCGAAGAGAAAGAGTTGCTATTAGTACTTGGAGTTCGCGATTTGGAGTTCACGATCTATGGTCGCCGCGAAGCAGAAGCAGAGAAGAGAAAGATAGGGGGATCGCGATCTGTGGTCGCGATCTATGATCGTCGTGAAGCTGGAGCAGAGAAGTGATGGGAACGGAGAAGAGAAGAGATGGGGTGACGAAGTAAAGCAGAGCAGAGAAGAAACTTAGGTCGCCGAAGCAGAGTAGAGAAGAAACAAATCGCCGAGAAGAAACTTAGGTCGCCGGAGTAGAGCAGAGCAAAGCAAAGAAACTTAGGTCGCCGAGAAGAGATGAGGTGACGGAGCAGAGCAGATCACAGAGAAGAGATGGGTGAGGCGGGAGAAACTTAGGTCAGCGAAGTAAAAGCTTAGAAGCGCATGGACCGGGAGAAATTTAGGTTAAAGTAGAGAAGTGAAAAATAGAGAAAGCGGGAGAAATTTTGTTGCGCGCCTAGCTAATTATTTGTGGGAATTGAATAACAATTAAAACATTTTATTTTATTTTACCGGTTCAATTTTATTACTTCACCATTTAAAATTATAAATTTTATTGTAAGCCTTATTACTTCATTAAATAAAAATTACGAAGTAATTGTTATTAAAAATTAAAAGTAAAGTCTATTTTTTTTAATCTATGAAGTCTAAAATTATATTTACTACGCCAATTTTATTATCGAAGTTTATTAATATATATTACTTCGTCATTAATCATCGTCGAAATAATTATTGGCGAAGTCTATTATCAAAACTCTACTAGTGCAAGCGCCTCCTAAATCACAGAGGATAATGCAAACACGTCTTTAACCTAAGACCAGGACTCTACTATACCTAGGATTTGACTGACAAACTGATCTCATATAGATCAACAATGAAATGGAAAATACTAAAAATAACAAAAATGCATAAATAAGCAAACTATGCAATGCAAAAATAAACTAGATGGATTGTGTAGTCACTTAGCATTTCTGAGCAATTGTCAAACTTTATTAATCAAACCTCGAAAATCACCTCAATTATGCAAATCTGGTAGTCAAAGAAAAAGGAGAGTGGGCACAAAATAAAAATTGAGAAAAAACAAACGTGCATGAAAATGTAATCAAACAAGTCAACAACATAAGAACTAATTTATATCTTCAAAATTTTTAACATCATTTAATTATATCTCTTTCTCGTCTTTCATCTTTTCTTAACTACTTTCATCAATTCTTCTTTATTTCATATTTCCAACATTTTATATATTATAGTATTATTTTATCCGACACTCAAACATAATTTATTAGGAGGGTGAACAACATGTAATACACCCATTAAAAATGTATTGTATGAATAAAGATAAATAACTCATGTAATCCATGTAATATAGACACATCAAATATAAATATACACGTGAGCGACCTACAACCCACTTAAGAATGATGCATTGTATGTAAGAATGAACAACTCACGGTTCACTTATAACAAAATGCATCGTATGTATACACCTATACATATATAGATTGAGTGAACAATTATACAATCCATTCGAAAAAGATGTATCGTATATACATGAGGTGAATGACTCGCAATTCATCCAATACTAAAATACATCATGTATTTGAATATATACAATCACATATATAGGATGAAAGACCCGCAATCCATCCCATGTGGTACCTCACATAAATATAGAATGAACGACTTGTAATTTACCTTGTGAGGAAAAATCATTTCAATTTGGCCAAAGCCCTTGAATGTAGAGAAAAATTTGAAAATTTTGTTTAAAGTGTAGAGCAAATGCTCTATATTTATACAGAGTTATTTCAATTACTTATCTAATATAAATAATCTCATATATATAGAACTGAAGTTCCATGAAATAAATGTGACACTCATTTCTTTATTAATTTACGGAAGTTGCATATTTCTTACGAGTACTTAGTTGAAGCTCTCTCTCATATTATTTGATTATAGGTAAATATTTCAATAAAAATTTTCTTGTCATTTATCCTCTTAAAATTCGCATTAGGTTTTGTATTCTTATTAAGGGAATCTCTTAAACTTCCGAATGTTATTTCTAGAGTTTAAGATATGTATTAGAAGCCTCATTACTCTGTTTTAGTAGAGCAATAATAATTTAAAATATATAAAAAAAAAGCGCACAAGAAAGCACAAGAAAACAAGATCAACAAATAGGAAAAAAAATGATAAATCAGATAATAAACAAATCTAAGACAATTGGTCCGGTCCTATGGAAGTTAAGATCAACAAATAGAGCTATATAAAAACTTATAATTTTGCTACTATTATTTATTATTTTTTAAGCATGACTGTTAAATACCGAAAAATTTTCGAGTTGAAAAGGTGAATTTCGGAAATAGGGACCTAGTTGCAATTTTTCAACATTTTGGGTTTATTTGCAAAAAGTCAAAGTTAAGTTATAAAAACTCTCTTAAATCCCTAACTTCCTTTTCCCCCGTGACCCTCTCTGCGCCGTTTGCCCCTTTGCCGACGCAGACGCTTGCCGAACCCTAGCCGTTCCTCGCCGCCGCGCCTCACGCCACCGCTCTTCCGGCCAACTTCGATCCCATCCGTAGTAGCCCCTTCTTCTTCCCTTCCCTTCTCTTGGGCGCACACGGGGTCGACGCCGCCGAGCCCTAATTCCTCCGTCAAGCCCTAAATCTTTCGCCTCCCAACTCGATCCGAGCAAGGGATTGGCTGCTGGCGTGTTAAAGGAGGTAAAGAAGTTGTCTTGACTAATTGGATTTTGATAATTAGTTGGTTTGATCGAAAGAGATGGGTTGGTTTTGAAGTTTTTCTTTTGTTTTGTTCCAATTTGTGCCGTGAACCTTGGTGAGAGATTGGAACTTATTGTTATTCGTTCTTGATGGAGTGGAGGTTGGATCTTGTAGAGATGAACCTTGATTTGAGTTGGCAGTAGGATTGTAATGTGACTTCCTTGATCTGCCGTGAGCCCTCTCCTATCGATGGATCTGATTTTAACTCGGATTCCTTTGGATGCGGATTCGATTCGGCTTAGAGTTGATTTGCTTCGGTTTATGATTAAAGGATATACTGTGAAAGGTAAAATCTATGTTTATGGATTGTTTAGGTTGGAATTGTTATATGATTCCTAATTTTGTAGTTGTGTTAGTTTATCATGTAAAGGTGTTCGGTTGGAAGTGTGGTTCGGTGGGTTGATGTTGATAGTGTGCCTTGTAGTTCTATGTTAGTTGTTTAGTCTAGTTTAGCATTAAATTTGCTATTTTATTAATTGTGAACTTAGTTAAATTTTATCGTTTATACAGGACCGTGAAGCGGACTTGTTTGGTGGATCGTGGGAAATTTATTTCGGTCACGTTCTTCAAAAAAAAAAAAAAAGGCGGGTACTTCTCCTTTGTACTCGAGTAGTTCTTTTACCCTAAAGCATGGTTTGTTATGTCTGATAGGTTGCTTGACCTTGTTCTTTGTCGTTTGTTATTTAAACATCGCCGTTGAGACTTACTCTTCGTTGATCTTCGAGTATTCCAGATTTGTTTCTGTACAGTCCTCTGTTGGTTTCCTATTCTGTAAAGTGCTAGTTGTACACGAGTACTTAGAAGTTCATAAAACACAATTAGGTTTATTTTGCATTAGAAAATACCCTACCTAGTAGTGTAGGTGCATAGTCGTTGGTTTTTGATTTCCGGTTGTTAGTCGTCGACATCGGTTGTTGGTCGACGACATAGTTGGGCCGCCAAATGTTGATTTGGCCGCCAAGTTGTTGGGCCTACGGGCCAGGTTGTTGGGCCTATGGGCCAAGTTGTTGGGCCGCCAAATGTTGATTTGGCCGCCAAAAGGGGTTAAGAGACCGTGTCGTTACAATGACTATAAAGAGTTTTGATGTTTACATAGTCCTACTATTAAAAAGATTTCAATGGTGATAGATGTAAACGTATGTTGCACTAATAGTCATAAATGTTTTAATGTCTACTGTATAAGCAATATAAATCGGTGAACATTTGAATTAATGAATAAGGTTATCACCGTAATGATGGATGGTAGATTTGAAAACAGATTTGTCAAGGACAAATAATGGCGTATTGAGGCATGTGTATAATTATAAAAAAAAAATGATATGTTCAATGAAAAAATTTAAAAAAAAATTAAAAAATAATATGGTATTGTAATTGTAGCAATCTCCGATGGTTTACCGTCGGAGGTCATCGACGGTGACCGGGCGATAATCAAACGTATACATATTGTCTGTCGCGTCATTCCTTAAAATTTTTTTTGAGTATATCATTACTCTTAACTATATATGCACGAAGATAATAAAAAGAAATTAAGAAAGAGAACTCCACCTCAAATTAAAATGTCTTTGACGTGGATCACCAGCGATGGAACAACAATGACATTTGAATGAGAAAGGAGGGAAAGGAAGGGAAAGAAGGAGAAATAAAGTATTTATATTTCTTTTATTTGGGATGGAGTGAAAGTTCATTAACCTAATATGTGTTACTTTGTTACAAAAATACCCTCACTTTTTAAATTAGATATTGATTTGATTTTTAAAGTGGAAAAAGTTATTTTAGGTTCTCTTCCGCTTTCTTATACTCTAAATTAGGGTTTCTTTTTGTAGGTAAGAAAAGTTAAAACTTACCGATCTTTAGCTTTCCTTTCTTTTAGATCACTCTTTTGTAAATATGGTTTAAAATTCTCCTTCTCCTTGAGGTCGGAGAGGTTTAAAAACGAGGGAGGAAGAAGTCACATCACAGAAGAAATCGAGTGATTAGGTTTTTATCCACTTTTACTAAAAGGTCTAGTATTTTTAATATATTACAACTACACCCCTATTTTTTAAAAAAAACCCATAGATATAACCGTAACAATTATAATGAACATTTGACATAATCTTTCATGCCGATAATCAGTTGAAAAAAATCATTTCTCTCAATATAGAATGTCGCATCGATGTTCAAAAGCGTGATTATATTTAGAAACCTTAAACATATATAAAGATCTTGATTTGGAATGATTCAAAATTATTAAATACGGAAATTCGGAGGAGATTAAAAAAATCCCGAATATTAAGGGGGCGTTTGGTATATATTTGGCAATGGGAATGATAATGAATTTTGATTGAAAGGTTTATGAGTTTAATGATAATCTAATGGGGATTGGGTTATGAAATCAAGGGTATCCTTATTTTGATTTCGATTCTCGTTTATCAAATATCATAAATTAAGGATATCATATTTTAAATTCGCTTATTAAGTGCTCCCTATGAACTTTGTTCGGATTGGTAAAAGATGAAAACCTTTTTTTTAAATACCTTTTTCCCTCCTCCTCTTCGCATATTTCCGCCGCAACCTTTTTTTGCCCGTGCACCCGAGCTGCCCGGCACCCACTCGCGCGATTCTTCTCCTTTTCGCGAGACACCACCGCGCTGATGTTCCATTATCGGTCAACGCCACCTCTCCACCTCGCCGTCGGCCATTGGAGAATCGCCATCGTTTTTGCCCTAATTAGCTGCTAGTAGCTTCTGTCCTCTTTTTCTGTCGCGAGCACTGACGTTGGGCAACCGTACGCTCGCTGATCCTTGCAATAATACTGCATCTGGATGTGGATTTCTCGCCGGCCAACCAGGTAAGGGTTGGATCAATGTGTGTTGAATTACTTGATTCGTAGGTGGATTTTCGCTGTTCTGTTTTTCTTGGTGTTGAGGTTCTGGCTAGGCTTGTGTTTTCTCCTCCATACCGTGAGTTTTGGATTTGAGGAATTGTTTACTAATCAGGTTATGTTTCTGTTGAGTCTTGATCCTGTCGAAAAGCGAAGACCGGTTCTCGCTCGGATGACTCGGTCTGACCAAGACGACCCGGTCTGCTGTAACTCGGGAGGTCGGATCGTAACAGAGCTCACAATGTGGTGGTGTGGTTGCAAAATGACCGCGATCCTCTTTTCCGAAGACCAAATAGGGTTTATATAGGGTCATCCCACGCGCGAACTGTCACATCTCGTTAAGGATTAGTCAGAGATTAGGCTAAGTAATTGGATGTCTTAACGGCGAGGTGAGATTGACACAGCCGACTGACAGTCTGTGATCCTGCTCTTCCTGATCCTAATTAAGGTTAGGCGGCTACGTCAGGTGATGATGGTGTCTCTTAACGGAGAGTTCCGACAGAGAGCTCGGACTCGGGATTGCTTGACCTCGGGAGCTCAGCCTCGAGGGCTCGGCCTCGGGAGCTCAGCCTCGAGGGCTCGGCCCCGAGAGCTCGGCCTCGATTGCTCGACCTCGGGAGCTCAGCTTCTAGGGCTCGGCCCCAAGAGCTCGACCTCGAGGGCTCGGCCTTGAGAGCTCGACCCCGAGAGTTCGGCCTCGATTGCTCGACCTCGGGAGCTCAGCCTCTAGGGCTCGGCCCCAAGAGCTCGACCTTGAGGGCTCGGCCTCGTGAGCTCGGCCTCGGGAGCTCAGCCTCGAGAGCTCGGCCCCGAGAGTTCGGCCTGAGCTTTTGACCCTAGGTGAGTTTGACTTCGCCCTGAACTTCCACCGGCCTCGGCCTCTACTCGCCTTGAGCCGGGTTGAACCGGGTAATCTCCGACCGGGCTCCCAACCCTGATAAAAAACCGCTCACCTGGATCACAAGCCTCCCCTCCAAGTCTAGTCGAAGGAGGCGCCAAGTCCGACTGACTAGGCTCTCGGCCCGGTCAGCCCGGTCGGCCCGGCCCCTTTTTCGCCTTCCTGTGCGTCCTTCGCCTTCCGAGTTAATCTCCCGAATACCCGACCCCCCATCAAGCTATTCATCAATGCTTGACCACGTGTCAGCTCCCGAGCGGGTGCTTCTGATATCGATGCGTCATTGGCGCGGCTTCACATGGCGTCCGTGAGAAGCTTCGAGACGTGGGAAACTGTGCGGATCGGACGGTAGATGTTAAAGCCCGCCACTTTCATCCCCTCCATCCGACGGTCTTCTTGGCTTTGCCTGTGGTATAAATAGGCTTGACCCACCGATTAAGCCTTCTTCACTCCCACTTTCACTTCTCCTTTTGCTTGTGTCCGACCTTTGTCGTCCGACCTCCTCGAGTCTCAATCAACAGTGCTCTCGGCGATCAGTGTTTTACCGCGAGCTCCCGCGTTAGGTACTCTTCTCCCCGCCTAGATTTATTTTGTTAGTTCCCGAGTCTGACCACATGGCCGGCCCCTCTGCTGTCCTCGGGCCATGGTATACTACTACCCGTTCGACCTTGAGCCTGGGATCCTTAGAAACCCTCCGCCTGGATTATCGCGTTCCAGAAGATCACCCTTTTATTCTCCCCTCTAGGGATGACCGACCCAAC
The DNA here is from genome assembly GCA_024364735.1 of Boesenbergia rotunda. NCBI lineage: Eukaryota > Viridiplantae > Streptophyta > Magnoliopsida > Zingiberales > Zingiberaceae > Boesenbergia > Boesenbergia rotunda. Next base: position 342,192 of record JAGFNQ010002223.1, read on the forward strand.
CAAGCCCCCTTGAATTACTTTACCGTCTTCATGGACCATTTCCTAGCCGGCCTGCGATTTCCCCTGCACCCTTTTATCGTGGCGGTATGCAGGTATTTCCAAGTGTCTCTTTCCCAACTAGCCCCGAACTCGATTCGCATTCTGTGTGGCACTGTGATCGTCTTCGAGTCTTTCCAAATTCCCCTTACTCCCCAGGTCTTCCATCTTTTCTACTATCTCAAAATGCAAGAGCCGGGCTGTTTCTTTTTCCAAGCCCGAGTTAACACGGCCTTTCTAGATAAAGTTCCCTCCTCTAATAAGGGGTGGAAATCTCACTTTTTCTACATAAGTACTATCCCGACCGCATCTTGGCCGACTACTTGGTTGGAAGAGCTACCGGCCCATCCTGCCGCCCCCAAGAAATACCGTGCTGACCCCCGCTTTCAACTAGCCTTCTCTAAGATCGGGGGACGTCGGTTACACGTCGGCAAGCTACTGAGTGAAGCGGTGCTCTATATTTGCCGACTGAGTCAAATTCCAGCGGAGTTGCCCGGCACATATGGTAAGCTCCCCTTTCCATTTAAGGACCTTTTAAGGCTAACTAAAACTTTTTCTGGTTTGCAGCTCAGGCTTTGATGGATTCCATCCTTGACGAGGAGCTGGCCCTGGAAGAGGAGGCAATGAATGCCCGGGCGAACGAGTTACTGGCGGATCGGCATGTGCCCCCCGTGAACGTGGCCCCATCTCTCGCTCAACCAGCCGGAACGGAGAGCGACTCGGAGCTGGAGATATTAGCCCAGAGCATTGAGGCAGATCTCCCCGAGGATCGTGCGGAGGTCGAAGTGCCGACTGCCACCGTGGGTCAATCCTCCTCCCGGGTGTCCAAGAAAAAGAAACGTCCTCGGGAGGTCGCCTCCACCAGTACTCCTACTGCTCAGGCCCAGCCTGAGAGGGCGTCCGATCTGCCAGCTCCCCCGCCCAGTCGGGTCAGAATACGGCTATCCACCTCCCGCTCAGCTTCTCCTCACCCTAATACTTCGGCTCCGTCAGCCAGTGTCGCTCACTGCCGCCGTGGGTCAATCCTCCTCCCGAGTGTCCAAGAAAAAGAAACGTCCTCGGGAGGTCGCCTCCACCAGTACTCCTACTGCTCAGGCCCAGCCTGAGAGGGCGTCCGATCTGCCAGCTCCCCCGCCCAGTCGGGTCAGAATACGGCTATCCACCTCCCGCTCAGCTTCTCCTCACCCTAATACTTCGGCTCCGTCTGCCAGTGTCGCTCAGCCCGGGGCGGTCCCTTCGAGTCCAGGCTTAGCTCGGCCCAGGGATCCATCCTCTAGCTCGGCCCCTACTCGTTCAGCAACTGTTGTTGACCCCGTCAGCGAAGAAGTCGCCACTGCTCTCCTATCAATGCATAACACTCCCCGAGTCCTAGTCGAAGTGCAGATCCCCTCTGAAACCACTTTACTCCGGATGGTGGAGCCTCAAACACTTAACCTCCACGGCCATCTATCTGCGGCCTGGGACAGAGGCCTGCAACTGACTGAAGGACGCAGTTCTTTCAGTTTAGCTGACAACTTTGCCATGGATATAACCAAGGTACATCCTTCTCTCTCCCTTATGCTTTTTATCTATCTAATGGGTTATCTGCTTTGGTGTAGCTGTGGACCACGAGCCAGGCCGTTACTAAGGCCCTGGTCGAGAACGCTAGGGAACGTCAGGCGGCGGAGTACAAGATAGAGGATTTAGAACATCAATTAGCTCAGCGTGCTCTCCCGCCCGGCGCCGAGGGCCAGAGCCGCCTCCAAGACGAGGTGACCTCTTTGCGCACACAGCTGGCAGAGAGTGACATCCGACTGGTGAGTTCATACGAAGTGTTGGCCGCGTCCTCCCGCGAGATAGATCAGCTCGCCACTCACCTTGAAGCAGTCGAGGCTGTGAAAAGAACTGCCCTTGCTCGCGATGTTAGGATCCGTTATGACTTAGAAAAGAAAACCAAAGAGTCCCTGAGTCTACAGCGACAGCTACAGGAGGTACGCACAGCTCATGAGCAGACTCGCCTAGCTTTGCAGAGCAAAGAGACTGAGCTAACTGCCTTAAAGAGGAAGGAGGTCGAACTCCAGGCCCAGCAAGAAGCCTTTCAAGCTCTGGAAGCTCAACTGGTAAGCACCGAGAAAGGGTCGGCGGCCAAAGATACCCTGCTTAAAGAACGGGACATCGAGGTGGCTCGCCTGCAAAAGGAGCTTGCTGACTACAAAGCCGACGAGTCGGCCCGGATTGAACAAGCTCGAGTGGCCTATATTAAGTCTACACCTTTCCTTCGGCAAGTGTACAGACGGACCGCGCGCATGATCGTATACGGGGTGGAAGGTGCAATACAACAACTCACGGAGGCCGGCCATCTCCCTGCCGATCTGCCTCCCAACATAGTAAAGCCCACTCTAATCAAGGCCTCGATCCCCGAAGATGCTCTTCCGAAATTTACTTAGCATAAAGGGCCCGACCTCCCTTTGCCCGAGCTATTGCTCAGTTCGCTTTTGCCCCACTTAAAGTTTTGTAATGATACTTGATTCCTCGACTTGGCCTCCAAGGCCCAATTTTGTGATGGAGGCCTTAATTCATTTCCGCATGTTTTTCTTTCTCTTTATTTCATTCAGCTGTTTGCTACGCACAAGATTTTTGCTAAGTGTTGGTTATTTGATGCATTCATCCCATTCGCCGAAAGTCGGCGTTATTAGTCTTTTATCTAAACTTCACGAAGTGTGGGTCGCTCTGGACGCTTAAATCATTATCGTAGGGTAGACTCCTTCAGGTCAGGTAGGGAGTTTTCGCTAGGTGTCAAAGGCTAGAGACATCCGCCCTACCAGATGTTCGACTGAGATGACGTCCGAGCTCAGGGGTACGATGAGGTCAGGTCGGCGCCCTAACTTGAGGATGTTGTTAGGTTGGGTTGACGTCCCGACCCGGCTATGTTGCTTAATTAGGTCGGTACCCTATTTATGACACGCGAGATCCTCGCTGAGTGTTATTTATTCAGCTCGTTTATCTCATTCTGCGAAGGCCGGCGTTTGCGCCTCGTGACGAACTCTCGCTTATTGTCGATTGCTCGGGATGTTCATCCTGGCCTCCTTAGTTTGATCTTTTTGACCGACTCGAAAATTTGGCTAAGTGCCAGGCGCTCGGGCGACTCGTGTTATTAGTCTTCCAACCCGGCCTTTTTCAAGACCTGAGCTTGTGGCTTGGTCGGGTCGATATCCTGACTCAACAATGAAAGTCAGTCGGGCGTATGACCCGACTTGGTGATTTTGTTCGGTCGGGTGGATACCCTGACCCGGCGATTCTGCTAGGTCGGGTCGGCACCCTAACTCGGCGATTTTGCTCGGTGGGTCGGCACCCTGACTCGGCGATTTTGCTCGGTCGGGTCGGCACCCTGACTCGGCGATTTTGCTCGGTCGGGTCGGCACCCTGACTCGGCGATTTTGCTCGGTCGGGTCGGCACCCTGACCCGGCGATTTTTCTCGGTCGAGTCGGCACCCTGACTCGGCGATTTTGCTCGGTCGGGTCGGCACCCTGACTCGGCGATTTTGCTCAGTCAGGTCGGCACCCTGACTCGGCGATTTTGCTCGGTCGGGTTGGCACCCTGACTCGGCGATTTTGCTCTGTTATCGACGAGTTGACCTTTATCAGCGAGGCCAAGTTGGCTTGTATGTGCTGGTTCGATTAGTTCAGTTTTACCGAGCTGACCTAATATCCCTTTCGTCTTTCAGAACGCGGGGAGCCACGCCCTGACAGTGAGGATCACAGAAATGTGTTAATTCATGCGTCTTTCGAGCAAGAGTCTGGACACCGTTCGTCTTACCCTGACCGAGCGTGGATTGCCACGCCCAACCGGGCCCGACAGAACGTGGAACGCCATGCCAAGTCGGCGCTGAGTCCGGTGGGTGCGTGAGAGCAAGCTCACTTATAACTTGTCTTAGCAAGAGTCTGGACACCGTCCGACTTATCCTGACCGAACGTGGATCGTCACGCCCGACCGGGCCCGACCGAACGTGGAACGCCACGCCCGGTCGGCGCCGAGTCCGGTGGGTGCGTGAGAGCAAACCCACTTATAACTTGCCTTAGCAAGAGTCTGGACACCGTCCGACTTACCCTGACCGAACGTGGATCGCCACGCCCGACCGGGCCCGACCGAACGTGGAACGCCACGCCCAGTCGGCGCCGAGTCCGGTGGGTGCGTGAGAGCAAGCCCACTTATAACTTGCCTTAGCAAGAGTCTGGACACCGTCCAACTTACCCTGACCGAACGTGGATCGCCACGCCCAACCGGGCCCGACCGAACGTGGAACGCCACGCCCGGTCGGCGCCGAGTCTGCTGGGTGCGTGAGAGCAAGCCCACTTATAACTTGCCTTAGCAAGAGTCTGGACACCGTCCGACTTACCCTGACCGAACGTGGATCGTCACGCCCGACCGGGCCCGACCGAACGTGGGACGCCACGCCCGGTCGGCGCCGAGTTCGGTGGGTGCGTGAGATAGAGCTCACTTATAACTTGCTACAGTTGTTTTTTGAGGAGTTAGGGTTTTTGTCATCGCTTTCTCTGAGTACAGTTACAAGGATCATTTCTCTCCACTCTCCTCATGATACAGTCTTAAATGCACCGCACTCCAAGGTCTTCCGAGTCGCTTTCCTTGAGCGTCTTGTAGATAATAGGCTCCCGACCCCAGCGCCTCAACCACCAGGAACGGACCACTCCATGGAGGCTCCAGCTTGCCTACTTCTCCAACGGGCTTGATTCTTTTCCATACCTTGTCTCCTACTTGAAATGTCGAGGTATGACCTGTTGGTTGTATCGGTTCCGCATCCTTTGTTGGTAAGCGGCCATACGGACTGCAGCTTTAGCTCGACCTCCTCAATCAGATCCAGTTAGCTCGTCTTTTCTCCGCATTGTCTTCTCCATACAGTTGTCTTCTGTCCGACTCACAGCCGACCTCCATGGGGACTACCGCTTCACTCCCGTAGACTAACTGGAAGGGAGTGCATCCCGACCCCTCTTTGGGTGTGGTTCGGAGGGCCCATAGGACACCAGGCAACTCATCCACCCAGGACCCGCCGACCTGGTCCAGCTAACCTCTGAGCCCTTTCAGAATCTCTCTATTGGCTACTTCGGCCTGACCATTACTCTGGGGATATGCCACGGAAGTGAAGGCCTGTTTGATCTCGAATTCCTTACACCAATTTCCGATTATCTGACCTTGAAACTGTCGACCATTGTCTGATACCAGCTTATGAGGTATGCCATACCGGCACAAAATGTTCTGCCAAAGGAATTTCTTCACCGCTTGCTCAGTGATCCGAGCCAGAGCTTCTGCCTCGACCCACTTGGAGAAGTAATCTACTGCCACCAACAGGAATTTCTTCTGACCGGCTGCCCTGGGGAAAGGTCCCACTATATCCATGCCCCACTGATCAAAGGGACATGATACAATGGACGCTCGCAACATCTCCACCGGTCGGTGAGACAGATTCTGGTACTTCTGACAAGAAAGACAAGAAAGAGTCATCTTCTCTGCATCCTTTTGAAGGGTCGGCCAAAAGTAACCGGCCAGCAGGACCTTCCGAGCCATGGATCGACCTCCTGAATGATTTCCGCAGCACCCCAAATGCACTTCTCTAAGTACATAGTCTGCATCTTCCTTTCCGAGGCATCTGGCTAGAGGTCGGGAAAAAGCCCGCTTGTACAATGCGTCCCCTATCAGGGTGAACCGGGCTGCTCTGATCTTCAGTATCCGAGCTTGCTCAGGGCTGTCCGGCAGAGTTCCCTCCTTCAGGTAGGCGATGAATGGAGTTCTCCAGTCCCCCTCTATCTCCATTTCTGCTGCCCTCTCGACCTGAGCCACCAGCATGACCTGAGGTGAAGGCTTGTGGAAGACCCATGGCCGGACCGAGCTGGCCAGCCTAGCCAACTCATCCGCCTTGGCATTGTCTCCTCGGGGGATCTGTATAATCTGGACTTCTTGAAATTCTGCTTGTACTGTTGATATGCCTCTACGTAAGTTTGTAGAGTCGCGTCATTTACTTCAAACCGCCCAGCCACCTGTTGAGTTACCAACTGAGAATCAGAATGTAGGATGACCCGAGTGGCCCCGACCTATCTGGCCGCCTGGAGGCCTGCCAAGAGGGCTTCGTACTCCGCCTGATTATTGGTAGCTTGGTACTCTAGCCGCACGGCGAGATGAATGGGGTCTCCCTTCGGAGACATCAATAAAATTCCCAAGCCACTCCCCACCCGGGTGGCTGACCCGTCCACATATATTTTCCAGACCTCCTCCCCTTCCTCGGCATGAAGCTCACTCAGGAAATCTGCCAGGGCTGAGCTTTGATCGCCGTTCGGGGCTGGTACTGGATATCATATTCACTCAGCTCGGTTGTCCACTTGACCATCCGACCTGAGACTTCAGTGGTCATCAAGACCTTCCCGAGTGTGCTATTGGTCAGCACTCGTATAGGATGAGCCAAAAAGTAGGGTCGTAGTCGCCGAGCCATCAACACAAGCACATAAGCTAATTTCTCGAGTGTAGTATACCTACACTCGGCCTCTTTAAATAAGTGCCCAAAGAAGTAGACCGGTTGCTGCTCGGTCTCCTTCTGGGTTACAAGTACAGCGCTCGCAGCTTCCTCAGTAGCAGATAAGTAAACATACAGTGGTTCTCCTTCCTCGAGCTTAGCTAACATCGGCAGACTGACCAAGTAAGTCTTCAATTCTTCGAAAGCTCGGTCGCACTCGGCGTCCCACTGGAACTTGGAGGCCTTGCGCAGGATCTTGAAGAACGGCAGACTTCGATCGGCCGACCGAGAGATAAACCGGGATAAGGCCGTGATCCTTCCGGTCAGGCGCTGAACTTCCCTCAGATTTCTGGGCGGTGGCATGTCTAGCAGAGCTTTCACTTTACCCGGATTGGCTTCTATTCCCCGCTCGGTCAGGATGTAGCCCAGGAATTTCCCACTCTTGGCTCCGAACAGACATTTTGCAGGATTGAGTTTGAGGCCATACCTTCGCAGGGTACAGCAGGTCTCTTGTACATCTGCTATGAGGTCGGCAGCCCGGGCGGATTTAATGAGGATGTCATCGACGTACACTTCCACGTTTCTCCCGAGCTGCTCTTTAAAGACTTTATTCATCAGCCTTTGATAAGTTGCCCCGGCGTTCTTGAGTCCGAAGGGCATGACTGTGTAACAATAGGTACCTTCGGCTGTGACAAAACTGACCTTCTCCTGGTCACCCGGGCATAATGGGACTTGGTGATATCCCTGATAGGCATCGAGCATGCAGATAAGTTCACTCCCGGCCGTAGAGTCTACCATCTGATCTATTCGGGGGAGCGGGTAACAGTCCTTCGGGCAGGCTTTGTTCAGATCTCTGAAGTCAATACAGATCCTCCACTTGTCGCCCGGCTTGGAGACCAGCACCACATTGGCCAGCCAGGCAGGAAATTGCACTTCTCGGATGTGTCCTGCTTTCAGCAACCTTTCCACCTCGGCCTGGATGATCTTGTTCTGCTCTGGGCTGAAATCTCTCTTTCTTTGCTTCACAGGTCGGGCGTCCGGGTACACGTGTAGCTTGTGTTCCATGATCTCGGGCCTGACCCCCTTCAGATCTTGTTGAGACCAGGCAAATACGTCTTGGTTCCGAGTTAGACATCCTATCAGTTGTTGCCGCAGGTCGGGCGGTAGCCCTGGAGCTATTCTTACCTTGGTTTCCTCTCGGTCCGGCAAGAGCTGGACCTCTTCCTTCTCCTCTATCATCTCAGCCCAGGGAGAGGGCGGAGAGGTCTGCACCATGTTACAGTTGGCCGGCGCAGCTCGGAAGGCCTTGCTCACTTCTACTCGGACATCATTTACGTAGCACCGGCGGGCGACCTTCTGATCTCCCCTGACTTCACCGACCTGATCTCCCACCGAAATTTGACTTTCAGATAGAAAGTGGACATCACCGCTCGGAACTCATTTAGGGCCGGTCGGCCCAGGATGGCGTTATAGGCTGAAGGTGCGTCTACTATCAGGAAGGTAGACCACCTTGTCCTTCTTAAAGGTTCCTCGCCGAGTGATATGGCCAGCTTGATCTGCCCCAGCGGTTGGACCTCATTTCCTGTGAATCCGAATAAGGGTGTGGCCACGGGCTGCAGCTCAGTCATCTCAATCTGCAGTTGTTCAAATGCCTTTAAATATAAGATATTCACTGAACTGCCTGAATCCACTATGGTACGATGGATTTGATAGTTGGCTATGACCGCCGTGATGACCAGGGCATCATCATGCGGTACTTCTATTCCTTGTAGGTCTGCGGGACCGAAGTTAATCTGTGGCCCCTGAGCTTGGGCAGAACTGCAGCCCACTTGATAAATATCAAGGCGTCGGGCTTGCGACTTCCGAGCTCTATTGGAATCTCCATAGGTGGGCCCGCCTGAGATGACGTTGATGGACCCGTGCACAGAATTTTGCTGATTGGCCTGTTCCTCGCTGGCATTCCCCGGCTCGGGCGAGCCCGGAGTCGGGAATAACCGTCTGGCTGTAGGGGCGGCTGGTCGATCACGAGGCTCGGGTTGGTTAGGCGATGCTCTTCCTCGGCCCCGACCACCTCCCTGATGAGCCCCTCTCGGGCTACCTCGGCCGGCCTGCCAGCAGTCTTGCAGGTCGTGGGTGTGGCTGTTATGAAAAGAGCAGTAGGGCTGCCATCTGGACGGGAAACAACCCTGGGCCACTTGTTGCACTATTCCCCTTTCGATTCCTTGTCGGTGTCCCGTAACTCTGGGACTTCTGAGAGGTCCTCCGGGAGGCGCACTCCTCTGATGATGCTGGGGGACCTCGGGTACTGGTCTGACTTCCGGTCTCCTGGCGGCTTGTGCTTCTTCTACATCCACGTATTTGCTGGCTTTGCCCAGAAGACTTTCAAAGTCCTTCGGGGGCTTTCAGATCAAGGATCTGAAGAACTCACCTTCTTGCAGACCTTGAGCAAAGGCGCTGACCAATACCTCAGACGTAGCGGTAGGTACGTCCAAGGCCACCTGATTAAATCTTCTGATGTAGGCTTTTAGGGACTCCTTAGAGCCCTGCTTCATGGTGAACAAGTTTAAACTAGTTTTGTGATGTCGTTTACTACTCGCGAAGTGTTGTAGAAACAGTCTCTTGAAATCAGCGAAGTCTCTTATTGATCCTTCTGGGAGTCTGTCAAACCATCGCTGGGCTGGTCCTGCTAGAGTGGTCAGGAAGGCTCGGCACCTGATACCATCCGGGTATTGATGCAGCATCGAAGCATTCTCAAACTTCTTTAGATGTTCTTCCGGATCAGTAGCTCCTCCGTACTTAGCAACGGACGGGGGTCTAAAGTGCTTGGGCAGTGGCTCATTCAAGACTTGGCTGGAGAAGGGGCAACCTGTGCGCTCAGTCGGGAACGGCGCCAGGGGAGCCTTCCCTTTGCTAGCCCTGGTATGGCTAGATGTAGCTTCATGGGGATCCGATTGTCCTGCTCCCTCAGCCGGGCCAAATAGCGCCCGGTGGAAGTGAGGACTTTCATCTTGTCGAACCCCTCCTTCGGTGCCCACCCGAGCAGTCTGCTCGGCCGGGCTCGGCTGAGCAGGTCGAGCAGCCGCTTGTTGTGCCTCCGCCAATTTCCTGGCTCTAGCTTCTATTAGCAGATCCAAGTCTTCCTGTGAAAGAGTAACGGTCACCCGATTGGATTCACTCATCTTCGGCTTTCGATCAGGCAGATTCCCACAGACGGCGCCAAATTTGATCCTGTCGATAAGCGAAGATCGGTTCTCCCTCAGATGACTCGGTCTGACCAAGACGACCCGGTCTGCTGTAACTCGGGGGTCGGGGTCTGGCTGTAGCTCGGGAGGTCGGACCGTAACAGAGCTCACAATGTGGTGGTGTGGTTGCAAAGTGGCAGCGATCCCTTTTCCGAAGACCAAATAGGGTTTATATAGGGTCTTCCCACGTGCGAACTGTCACATCTCGTTAAGGATTAGTCAGGGATTAGGCTAAGTAATTGGATGTCTTAACGGCGGGGTGAGACTGACACAGCCGACTGACAGTCTGTGATCCTGCTCTTCCTGATCCTAATTAAGGTTAGGCGGCCACGTCAGGTGATGATGGTATCTCTTAACGGAGAGTTCCGACAGAGAGCTCGGACTCGGGATTGCTTGACCTCGGGAGCTCAGCCTCGAGGGCTCGGTCCCGGGAGCTCGGCCCCGAGAGCTCGACCTCGAGGGCTCGGCCTCGATTGCTCGACCTCGGGGGCTCAGCCTCGAGGGCTCGGCCCCGAGAGCTCGGCCCGAGAGCTCGGCCTCGGAAGCTCAGCCTCGAGGGCTCAGCCCCGAGAGCTCGGCCTCGATTGCTCGACCTCGGGAGCTCAGCCTCTAGGGCTCGGCCCCAAGAGCTCGACCTCGAGGGCTCGGCCTCATGAGCTCGGCCTCGGGAGCTCAGCCTCGAGAGCTCGGCCCCGAGAGTTCGGCCTGCGCTTTTGACCCTGGGTGAGTTTGACTTCGCCCTGAACTTCCACCGGCCTCGGCCTCTACTCGCCTTGAGCCGGGTTGAACCGGGTAATCTCCGACCGGGCTCCCAACCCTGATAAAAAACCACTCGCCTGGATCACCGACCCTCCAAAACGTAGCGGATGCCAATTGAATATTTCTCATGTTAGGATTAACTTGAGATCGAATCATAAATATCTTTGACGATAATTAATTACCTTTCCACTGTATCGTAACTTCGAAGATAAATATTTCTCAAGTTGAAAAGAAATTAACGAGTGATAGAGAGGTTAGTCGCGTGCTGCCACGTGGCCCAGATGATGTTAAGTGGCATGAGAATTTTCAGTCGGATCCGATCGAGTAGTCAAGTGTTGTTCTCGATTGGGGTCTGTGTGTTGCTCCTCGTCGAGAACCAGTTCATAAACTCCCGGTCGGGAACCATAGCTCCCGGTCGGGATCCCGAGTGCGCACTATCTTCAACTTGGAATATAAGGGAGTGGCTGCATAGAAAGGCGAGTACTAATCTGATTGGTGTGGTACAGGTGGCTCCCGATCGAGAGTGTCCGTATATTGGTCGGTCGATGGAGTTAGCTCCTCATCGATTAAGGTAAACTTCAGGGGCACCTAGAGACGGTCATCCATTTAGGAGAGTATTTAATATTTTTGAGAGTGCCATCAATGCATTAAATGATGAAAAAGGAAAACTGTCATATGCCTTAATGATCATTGGTCGTTATTGGAATGTTAATATAACGGTTATATTAAATATCAATATGATCCAAAAAATGGAAACAGTCAACAGATAGAATCAAAAGGTAACTAAAGGTCCTTGGAAAAGTCAAAATTCTCTCTTTCATACAAAAATATTACTTCCTCTTTCTTGATCGGCTATTGGCTTGAGCGTCGGAGTAGAATCGTCGGAAATCCCTCTGATGCCCTTCTAACGTCTTCTGGAATTCATTTCTCAGGGGTTTTTTCCTGCCAAATCATTTGTCGCATCACCAAGCTTGGTCATCCCATTTGTCAACTTCCAAATCAACGAGATTAAGTAATGTCGAATCTCGGATCGGCTGGCCCCATGAAAATTTTCCATCGGTCGTCAGAGTAAATAGGAAAACGCTTGTGGTGGATAAATATTTCTCAAGTTAAAAAAAATATTGTCTAGACGAATCTGGAGCTACCGGACCTGCCACACGGAAGTTTCCCAACAGTCACCAGGTAAATCAGGAAGCGCTTGCGGTGGGCAGTCTAGTAGCCCAGCGTTCCAGGGCTCATGCCCCATTTAGAAAAAAAATTCTTACAAAATATGTCATAGCTAAGAATCAAACGATGGATGCTTGAGATAATGATTAATCATCCTAGTGTTGTACCTAGCTCCAGGGGCAATATTTCTTAAGTTAAAAAAAATATTAGATTAGATAACAGACGAAGCTGGGGTGATCGATCCGGCCCCACGGATGTTTCCCACTGGTCACCAAGGTAAATCGAGAAGTGCTCGCGGTGGTCGGTCTAGAAGCCCAGCGTCCCAGAGTCGCGTCCCATTTGGAGGAAAAATTTCTGTAAAATACACAGTAGCTAGGAATCGAACCATAAATATCTGAGATAGCGACTAGTCATCTTATGATTATACCAGCCCGGGGGCCAATATTTCTCAAGTTGGATCATTGACACAGTGGAGTTAATAATTTCTCGAGTGTGTCCTATTATGGGCTGGACTAATCCAAGTCTTAGACATGTGAAATGCTACACGGATAGTTAAAGGATTGTATGTGGCACGATAGTAGTTCTATGGAAAGACTTTTTATAAATCCACCACTTCTAGAATAGTAAGCTTAATGTCTTGTCAGATCGATATCAACCAATTCTTGTATGGCTAAACCAATAAAGAGAGGCTTCTATGTATCAAATGGTTTGATCATTGACTCATACTATCACTGTGTTTAGGAACAAATAATTAATAAGATTGAATAACATCGAACTTCGAGGATAGATCCGGTCCCATAAAAAAATTTTATCGACCATCAGGATAAATTAAGAAGTACTTACGACGGACGGTCCAGAAGTCTAACGTCCCAGGATTCACGTCCTATTTAGAAGAAAAATTTCTGTAAAATACACCGTAGTTAAGGCTCAAATGGAGGATGCCTCCGATGATAATTAGTCATCCTTCCATATATCATAATCTTAAAAGTACTATCACTACGTTTAAGAGTTTATAGGGTCACACACATTAGTAGTGATTCTTGTAGCACTAGATGCATGTAATTGAGAAATATTAGTACAATTGTGTACCAACCGCTGAACGAGAAGCATTGAGGTAGCAACTTTTGCAAGAGATAGACTACGTAGATAAACGAGTGAAGGATAGCACAAGGATTGAATCAGGGTTTAGTGCATCTAAATGATTAGTTACCAAATATTGAGATGACCGCTTAGATAATCACATAGACAAAGTGAAGCTAAAGCAGCTTTGGAGCATGTGAAAGAAGGCGAACTACGAAGGTGAAAAGTAAAGGATTGGCATGTTGAATGAGTCTTAGGCTCGATGGATGTAAGGATGGCATGTTAAGGAGTAGCACCCATGTTGAATGAGTCAAAAACAAAATGGTTGATAGGACAACAGAGGAGAGCTACTCGGATTACTTGCAAGATAAAGTCGCTTAGTCAGCTGAAATAAGAGTGAGTTGACTCGATTGATATCAAGGTGAGCTGAGTAGGAATGACCAAACAAAAAGTTGAGTGAATCTTTGGATTTGCTCTTTGATCTGCCAATTGAGTATTCTCCCTTCCTTATCTGTTTGGAGTTTCAAATCCCTTTTCCATGGCAATACAACTCTCAAAATACAATTGCATGAAATCCTTTATCCTTGGTTTCCAAAATAAGAAATCTGTCTCATTATAAGTATTGTTGTAAAAGTCGGCGTCTAGGCCCGCCTAGGCGCCGCCTAGGCGCTAGGCGGCACCCCACCGTGATTCCGCCTAGCGCCGCCTAGCACCGCTTAGGTGCCGATTAGGCGCCGACTAGGCGTTAGACGGTAGTCCTCCGCTCAACTACCGCCTAGCGATTTTTACAACCTTAATTATAAGATGGCAGAATGAACATCATGACAATCAATGAAAGTGTTTCTATTAGCTGCAGTCGATACTGTTCTTTCTTCTCTGACCTTTGGCTTAGTTGACAGTGAGTTCTTCCAAGCATCCACGCACTAATATCAATTCTAGATAATATCAAAATATTTTCTTCGAATTCGTGACTATCCAAGTGGAGAATCCTCTCAAGGCATCCAAACTTTGATACCATTATGCAGGCCTGAATAGCCATAAATTAAAATTGCATAATTTCGAATCAAGGTTAGTGTTAGCTCTAAAGTGGAAATACAATAGCACAATAAAGCAACGTTAAGACATCGATTTTACATGATTCAGACCACCCTGATTGCTACTCCACAGCAAATGACTTGTCAAGAAAATCACCCCACAAATTTCTACCATCTTAACTTTATCAGAAGACGAAGAATTCCCACGGGATGGATCCCCACATGCTAGCTATAATATCCGAATTAATGACCTTCATGATTTATCTCTTTTGTGTTGGATTTAGGATGGGTTAGTGATGATGTCGAGTCTAGCAAATAGGCTTTTGCCACATGAAGAGGAGGAGAAATTTCTGATAGCACTTCTTTACCATGAAACATTAAAATAATGAGCAAACTTGGACATAGAGCACTTTCTTAACCTTTTCCTAAGGTTTAGGATCCACTAGTTGACAAACTCTCTTTGCTCTTTATAACCTTCAAATCATCTTCAAATAGTAAACAAATTCTTGTTTTATTCTGAGACCAACCAATTATTTTCATGATCGTGAAAACTTTTACCTAGCAATGAATTCATCAATCAATTCAATATGTTTCCACTGGACTATTCTGCCAGGCAACAACTACTTCAGTTGACTCACTGTTAAACACTTTAGTAGACACTCTGAATCTCAATCGGTTGGCTTATTTAATCATGTAAACCATCTTACAGTTGTTACCTTCATCAGATAAACAATCTTCTAATTTCTATCGAAGATCAGTAGTCAACTGACTGATCTTACGTCAATCGACTATGTAGTCGACTCCATTCAAAATAAAAAGATTTTTTTAGCAAATTGATCCTAAGTTGACTCATCACTTCAATTGATTGAGAAAATATATAGTTAAGTTTTATCCAAAACCCAAAAAGTGCATATTGGAGTTTGAAATAAAATAAGCACTTGGAGGGCTTTTGGGTTAAACCATAAACATTCTAAATCTTACCTTCTACTTAAGTTGATAAGCACTCAATGAATTCCAAGAGCTTTGATTAAGATTGAAAAGATTTAACTCTCAAAATTCTGAAGAGAGATGAGAATATATTGTTGTAAGTGAAATCCAATGTCAGACTAGGGCGGTAAATAAGCCAAGTTGTGGGGTGTTCAAACTTATTTGATAAGATAATCGAGCCAAATTAAATCGAGCCTAAAATGAACCAAGTCATTGAAATAATTATTCAAGCTTGTCTTAGTTTATTTTTTACGAGCTTTAGTTTGGTTTAGGTGGCAAAAAACGATTCACTCGCCCCCAACGCTCCCGCTAATCCATCTTAGGACCAACACAAAGGAGGTAAATCACAAAAGCTATAGCCCGAATACATTGGCTAGCGTGTGGGGCTTGAGCTTGGTTCAGGCTTGGCTTGAGCTTGGTTCATTTAGATATTATCGAGTTCTCAATTCAAATTTATTTGATTGTTTGAAATTTTTGCTTGTTTGATTAGTTATTAAGCTTGGTAATTCAAACTTAGATGTTCATTTTAATTTGTTTTATTTATTTAATATGTTGATAAAAGATTTTATTAATGGCTTCACAAATATTTTTCATGAACCTTAACGAATTGAACATCTATGTACTCAAATTTATTTGTTCAATTTAACGAGCTATTTAAATTTATTTATTTAATTGATCTTGTATGTATTGACCAAATATAAACAAGTTCTTATCAAGCCGAAGCTTATTCACGAACATTCAATTCATTTACAGTCCTATGTCGGACCATCCTTGTAAGGATTTGTGAAAATCTCATTGATTACATCAAGGTGTAATGCTTAGACGTTGCAAACCAGATTTATATCGATTTTCAAAAAATGTTGTTTCCTATAGTGCGGCCAACGCAATTGAATAGAAACATGCGCTCTTGCCGATCTAATTTCCAACGAATAGAGCAAAAGTTCTAGGAGAATGGCTTCTCACACATCAATATCTTCCTGCTAGCATATGGACCTTCTGGAGTGTCACGCAGCACAGTATTCCAGCTCATTGCCTGTGTGATGTCCCAAATCTCTCCCATGATGTCTTTTGAATCACGAATATATGCATGCCCACCTGGCCGGAGGATCCGATCCATCTCCAGTAAAATGACTGAGATATTGCACCTGAAAGTACGGGGAAAAAATTCATTCATGGCCTATAAGTTCCAGTACTGCTTAGTCTCATTGCAAACTTGATATCTTGAAAGCATTGCAAATTGAATGGCTTTCTTCCAGTGACTACGGTACATAAAATTGGTTCGAGATGTATTAATGAAATAGGATGGTTTCAATGACATTTTTATTCACAGATAGTAACAGTGAGTCTGTAGATACCTCTTCTGCTCCACAGAGAATAGATCAGACGCGTGCAAAAAGTCATAAGTTCTTGGATACGTGTCAAATGGTTCACACCTGAAGACAAAAAAATGATTAATATAGTAAAATAAAAAAGAATCCAGATAAATTGAACCACGTGGAAATGTTTTTATGGCAGCAATCATCTGATGACTTGATATTATTAGAAAATATTGCAAGAGAAGTAGCTGAACTTAGGAATTGTTGCCTCTGAACACAAAAAGACCCTTTAACATTACATCGCAAGAAGAAAGTAACATCAGTCAAGTCAAAATTTCTAGGTGTAACAGGAGTAAAGATATACCGCTGCTTTGACAGAGTGAGCTATAGGGGAGTTTGATGAGTTGCTATGCTGTTTTCCGTAAAACTAAAGACTGAGAATATGCAGATGCTGAAGAAAATAAAATGCTTAACCATCAACATCAATCGAAATGGCAAGTGAAGCCTATGAATATTTTAAGAGCAAAACAGGTTGGTGAAATTTGCAGAAGACAGTAACTTCAATGAAAGGTCTAAACTGATTACAGTAGCAACAATCAATATTTGCCAAAAATGCATCAAGCATACCAGTCATGGGTCACTCCTATAAGGCCACGATCATAAATCACTGGCAATGTATTTGGTTCGCTGATTGGGACTACATTCATTACCCAACAATCAATTTTTTGATTGATTAGTGCAGCCGCAAACCTGCAACAAAATTCTGATAATTATTATCCAGCATAGCACCAGAATAAAACAGAATTACAGGGAGCATGTAAAAATCCTACTAGTAAACTTCACGAGCATAAAGAGGAAGATAGCATGTCGATTAGGAGTTTTATCAAGTAATACAAGATAGAGTTTCTTAAACTTCAACAATGGCACTCTACGCTCGTTGACCTTATAGATGTTCTCACTTTTTTACACCCCATAATAAGCGTGAAAACAGAAGTATAAACACGCTGGTTCTGATATCACTGACCCCAGGCATGCAGGAAAGCATGTACATGAGCACATGTAAAAACATTATCAACCCCTACAACAAAAAGATTATCAAGCCCCAGAAACAAGTAGGAAGTTATGGTTAATTAGTGCATTACAATTATATACCAACAATTAGTGATTGTTGGGAAAGACATTGAGATGAATGGACTTGATCTTTTTTATTTATATATAAGAAATAGGAAACTATTAAAGGAAATTACATGAAGTGGTATTAGCTCAGTCTGTAGTAACAACATCATGATCTTAAAGTCATCAGAATCCTAGTCCACCCGCCACTGCCGCAACCCCCCCCCCCCCCCCCCCCCCCTTCTTTTTCATTTTTTTTTTTCCAATCCCTCTTTTTTTTTTTTTCAAATCATTACCCTTTAAAATTTATTGTAATTTATCCCCACCGCCCGAAGCTTGTAATCCTTGTGTCCGCCACTCACTCTCAGCTATCGAATGCACTATAGCTAACATTAAATTTTAATTGTATCATGAATTAGAAAAGTAATACGAAATTTGAGTTCCAAATAGTACATCAGACGAGTTTGATTAACATAATCAGTCATAAAATTTAGGTTAGTTTGGCTTCATATAATTTGGAATTATGACACCCTTAAGATCAATTATAGCTAACACCACAAAAAATGCCTCTTCAACAAAATCAAGCTTTCATTTTAATATAGAAAATTAGCCCAATGCAAATTACTGAATGGATAAAAGAAATACTCACCCTCCAAATCCAGCTCTCATATCCATTATATTTCGCAATCTCCATTGTTTCCAACGAAAAATACGAATATGGCCCTCCACAATTTCATTCCAATACTGAGACTCTGCCTCAAAAATTTCATTTCTTGCTATATAAGCATCCATGTCAACTTCTTGGAGTCTTTGTGGAGTCTCATGAAGCCTAGCAGGCCAGGAAGAAACATTTGCTCCATATCCATTCTCAGGAAGGCGAGTAATGCATGCTTTTAGGCTAACATACCTGCAAGAAACATGGAGTAATTTGAGGAGGAATTAAAGAAACATACAGCATGAAGCACACTTTAAAAACATTGGAAATGACCAGCATATAGAATTATCCCTATAAGATATTCAAAGATTTCCAAAAGTACACAACTTAAGAGGTTGCTTCTTGTTGAAAAGATAAGCTCAAATGTGGAAAGCAGAAAACTTCACTTCATTCGAGATTTTCATTCAAGCAAAATAATCCAATAAACATTTTTTAAAATAAAAGTGCTTGAATGCAGGATCAAAAGGAAACAAAAGAGGGAGAGCAGTCTATCTCAGAATACAAAAATCCAAACAACCATAACATTGATGTCTAGAATGCACATGACCAGTGGAGATCATTTCTGGTCATTTGAATACTAGCCAATGGTGACAGGATCCAATGGTGCTTAACAAGGATTTTCCACCAGCATGTTAAAGAAGTCAAGGATAGGTGTAACGAATAGTGCTGGCATCTATTAGTTAAGACTTGAGAAACCTAGGTTGAGAATGTAAAACATCAGAGTTCACAGTAACTACTAACTATTCATTTTTGACCATCCTATCCATAAGCACTTTTAATAGAAAGTTCTCGAAGATACCAATCTTTGTTCGGCTGATCATCTGAATCACAAAGATGAGGTTGGACTTCAGAGTTGCGACTCATGTAGCACGAGTTATTGAAAGGCTTCTGCCATATTGCTATGTAGCCCTCCTTCTTCACAAGTTGCCAACAAACACGAGATGTAAGGTCCTGCATATCTGTAAGTTTCCGAAGTGTCAAATTTCCAATTCAGAAGGAAAATTTGTCATTTTTCCCCCAGAAGGTTACATCTTTTCAAAATGGCCTCAAGAATTAAAAAACTCATCAATATACCCCAAGAGTTTTCAAACTATTGTCATTTCACCCTTGATCATTAAATACAGTTGTTCACCAAATAGAATAACATGTGCCACACCACTTCTCCTACAACTAAATTAAGGATGTTAATGGTCCTGGGATGACATTACAGGAGTTCTAAAACACTAGGAATCTTAATGATTTTGAAACTCTGAAAGGTATTTTGAAAAACAAGAAAAACTCTAGCAGGTGAAATAAAAATTTTCAATTTAGAATGTAAAAGAAAATGTGTAAACAACTGATAAGCACATTTTGGAAACCAATAAAAGAGTATTCAAGTAAACTCTTAAAACAAAATTATTCATTACACTTTATAATACGTCTGTTCGACAAATCACTGCTCAAAGGATCTACTTGTAAATATGACATGATATGAGTAAAGTGCAATTTCACATTAATTAATAATCACACCAATAAAAGGTGCTATCTAGGGTAATACCTTAATTTTTTTTTCCTGTAACATGATATAAGAACCTCATAATATTTATTGTTGATCTCCAGAGCACAAGTAAGTCAATCTCAAGTTTCAATCCCTATCCATCTCCGTCATGAGGAATCTACAACTCCCCTCCCGTGCACAATCCTTTGTTACTGTGACGTCGTGCTCTCTTCCTCACAAGGTCATCTAGATTCTAATGGGGGGTCTTCTCAACAAGACGGGCAATTTCTATAAATTCTTCTCTGCTCACTTCCTCTTTACAAGTCTAACAGCCACATACGAGCAACTGCGAAAGTTGCTCTTTTTTCATTGAACATGAACAAGCAATGAGGGCAAATCCTGCATCAGTCATGACCGACAATCTCATTATGTGAACTATGGCCCAAATTCGAACAGCAACATCAACTTCTATTTTTGTTTTTATTCTGTGATTGTGCATTCATCAAGGTTGACTTGAATCCCAAATGTCAAAATTCTTTGACTACTTCCTTATTGCCTCAGAACAGTAATCTCATGGTCTTTTCTAGCTCTTTTGATGATTGCCACAGAGAAACTAAAATAGAAGAAATATGTATCATGAATTGCAATAGTTCAAGTTTGGTTCATGGGCAAAGGTTAGTTAGAACGTTTTGCCAATTGAGATGCCAAGCTAGGTTCTTTGATCCATTATAGCCTTACAGGAACCGACTGATGATCAATTGCTTCCTCTCCTATAGCAGCATATCAATACCAACCTCACGAACATCTTCTTCCCTGCTATATGACGGACATAAACTAGAAATTTAGACATATGTGATATCTCTCTAGACATGATTGAAAATCTCTTTCAATTGCGGCAATCGATGGCACACTAGAAATTTAGACACATGTGATATCTCTCCAGACACGATTGAAAATCTCTTTCAATTGTGGCAATCGATGGCACACATATTGACCAATTGTAAGACATCACTATTGATCTGCAAGGTATCTTCCAAAGCACATGGAACATTAAGGCTATGCAGGATCTCATCTCATCAACAAGATCTTCATTATTGTATTTCTTAACACAATCCTATTTTGGATTTTGGGAGGCACCTTAATTCCACCTTTGTCGGATGTTTATATCACTGATGTTGAGAACCTCTACCACATACAGGATCTCTTCCACAAGCTCCCTATTGTTATATTTCTTCACACAATTAATCTTATTTTGGATTTTGGGAGGCGCCTTCATTCCACCTTTATCGAATGTATAGATATTGATGTTGAGAGCCTCTACCACATCTTTACCACAGTTTTGTATTGCCTCTTCTTACTGCCGTATTTATGTTAATGCATTTTCCAATGCTACGTAAGCAAGGAATTTCAGGTCCTTTATAGAATCATAGATATTTTTAATTGATCATATCATATTGGCGAGGAACGATAGACAATAATATTTCATCATTGCTAGAAATATGAATTATTGAAAAAGTAAGACATGTTTTTGGATATTTTTCTTCAACTTCAAAATATTGCTATGAAACTTTTTTTGGCTACTAAGTTGACAACCAGAGGGACTCATGGTGGTGGAGGTGGCGATAGAGGTGCGTGAGGTTGTGGTAGTGTAAACAAGCAACTAAACTAAGCGATTAGGCATTAAGGATGAGTTCAGCAGTATAAAAAGGATTGGAAACCACCACTATTTTTCAATAAACTAATTTCTTCCCTAATTGTGACTTTGTAACACAAAAGGAGAGAAGGGGTATGTTTCCCCTCCCTGATGCCCAAACACTTCCCTAGATACCAACTAGTGAAGATCCTAGAATATACACGAATATACTGGTCATTCTAGTGGATATAAAAGGTCCAAATACACACACTGAAAATTTGAGCATATTTTGGAAAGTTGACTACTCCATCCATGGGTATCCACCAAGTTATCCTCTACACACTGCCCATTAGCATAACCAGACATAATTACTCAGGATGGTCCACTTGCTCCCATTTCTATCATTAGCTTAACTAACACACTTCCTATTGAGTGTGCTTACCTTCTTCAACTCTAAACTACGATAGATGCTTCCTCTCAGTTGGATATCTTATATCTTCAGAATATTTCTACAGCACTTATTGATGTGCTATTATGCCTTTTACCAAGATCTTTGACTAAAGTGGCAAGCGTCTTTATATGTCTAGTACCATCCACTCATTCTCTAGTATCATCCATTCATTCTCAGAGGTGTATAGTTTCATCCTTATCATTTTCCTTTATTATCTTATTTGTGTTTGATTCCCTTTTAATATATTACAGTAAGCTAACCTTTAACTTGCTCCATGGCATTTACTGTAAATTTTGTTCACATTCAAGATTCACAGAAAGGTAAGGTCATCAGCATTAGGAATGAGCCTCGAGATCTAATATCGGCTATCTAGACCACCTTTGTATGCTCTTGTGGCTATATCCTCTACCTCCTCTACCTGGCTCACCTGGCTCTTTAAATACTCAAAAGATTATTTGATATAGCCTCGAGATCTAATTTATCGCGCCTTAAATTTGATATATCCTCTACCTCCTCTTGTGGCTATAGCCTCAAGATCTAATTTATCGCGCCTTAAATTTATTCAGTGTGAGTCCTGATACTCACTAAAATATGTTAAATCTATGATTTCTGACAAGCTTGCTTCTATTTCATTCTCTTTAGATTATTTGATATTTGGGAAATGTTTTATTCACCTTTATTTATTAAGAATGAATTAGCTTTTCTTAAATAAAAAAATCTGAATTTTATTTTATTTTATTTTCCTTCTATGTTTCTGTGTTGTGTAGGGGAGCTTTGGTGCAACTGTAAAGTTGTTGTTGACCTTGTAGTTATGGATCCTCTTGCAATGCAAGGTCAGGCGATATATAATAGACCCAATGTGATCCAACCTTTCTCCGAGACCCCACATTGGCGGGAGCTTCATGCACCGAGTTGCCCTTATGTTTCTATGTTGCAAAAGAATCCCAATTTAATGTATTTGTTAAGGTGTTAAGGAGCAATTATGCTAAGAATATTTATCTGGCGTCTTTCAATCCTTTATTTCTAGACAAGAAATTTCTTTATCAATCATATATCCTTATACATCCCAACAACAATGGTATAACAGAATGGTTTAGTTGAAAAAAAAAGGAGTTATCATTTAGTTAATATCGCTCTACACTTTTCATTGACATGGAGTTCCATTGAGGATTTGAGATGATGTTGTTCTAACTGCATATCAATTTATAAACTGCATGCCTCATAATCTCTATGGTCAAGTTCCTATATTGTCTTGTTTCCTCGTGTAATCATGTTCCTATCAATTATCTTGCTACCAAGGTCTTAAAGTGTATTTCTTTCATGATTCTTCTCTCTTGGCAGAGATACCCTCTCATCTGTAACGATTGTCTTCTTATTACACTCGACTTGAAAAAAAGGTATCATCACTAGAAACATCACCTTTGAATTCACTTAGTATTTCCAGGCTACTCATCTACCTGTGAGTCTTATTACACTCGACTTGAAAAAAAGGTATCATCACTAGAAACATCACCTTTGAATTCACTTAGTATTTTCAGGCTACTCATCTACCTGTGAGTCTATTAACTTTTTCATCAATACCAACATGACTAAAGCCTCCACCATTGAGAACTTACTTTTTAGTTGACCGTCTAGAGATTCCTTTGCTCACTCAGCACCAGGTCTTATTCAATATTCAACCTCTGATTTAGATTTTCCTCATGCTCACCAGAAAGACACTTGCAGTTGACTACCTCTCTTCTCATGTTTCATTTCCTATCTTATATTGCATTCTCACCTAACTATCTTCCCTGAATTTTTCTTTCATTTTACATTTTTTTTCTAAGATTGTTCAGATGCGCTTGCACATCCACAATGAAGAAAAACTAGGGTCAAGGAAATGTGTTTTGCATTCTGATGCCTACGTGAGATATAGATTCATCCCATTTCATCAATGGCTAAGACTCTCCCCCTTGTTCCTCAAAGATCTGGATGCTTCCTCTACTATGACCCCTAAAAGTTGAGTCTTCCGGTTGCTCTAGTATCAATGGTATCTCTTCCTCCTCACTTTCAGATGATGATGTGGATGGTCTTGTTTCCCATCTCGATTGTTGAGCACCTATTAACTTCCGAGTTGTCCTTCTCTTAGATCAATGGGTGCTACTCCTTGGGCTTCACCTCCTGTTGTGTCGATGAAGGGATTTCGTCGAGTTTGGTCAATTGCTCCACAATTCATGTTGGCTTTTGTACTCTATCTTGCACAATATATTTCCATGTAAAATATTTATTTAGTAATTTCATTGCCTTGTTGTTCACCTCAAAACAAGTTGCTTCTTTGTCCAATTTTCCTGGTTTAAGATTCTTCCTTTCTTATCCTTAGGAGCTTCAAAGCTTTTCCTCAAGGCAAACCATTCATGAAGAAAATCTCCATCATTGATCTTCAATGGCTGAAGTCTCCTAATTTGAAAGGTGGTAGAATTCACATATCGCAGCCGAATCCATCTCCAAACTCTATTGGATTTGGTGGATTCTCACTTTAGAGTTCTTGCTTCAGGCAATTAAGCCTCTTTGGAGAAGAGGAGCCACGTGCCAATTATAAGATCGTGTAGTGTGACTAGAGGGTGAATAGGCACGTGTATTTTTCTTTTTGTTCATTCATTCAATTTTGCTTTTCTACAAAATATTGATATGCAGCGGAAATATAGAAAAAAAAACACAAAACCAGTTACAAACACAATAAAAAGTGGTTTGGAGTCCTCGATTCCTATGTAACTGCAAATGATCCCTTGGCGGGTCAACTTTAGTTACACTACTATCTTTTCTTCTTTCCAGACATCTCTCAGAGGTGGAGAAAATGAAAAATACAAGCCAATATAAGTCCCTATTCTTTAGGGCCAATACAAGAAAACAAAAATACAAGTCAATATAATTAAATGATAATAATACAAAAATTAAATTCCTGAAATGAATGGTTCCCTGTCATTGTAGATCGTTGTGGATTTACTCAAGTAGGCCCTGAATGCAGCAGCACTCTTCTTGGATCTAAACACGAGGTGATAAAAATTCTATGAGATTGGCTTATATAAAGTTTTCTTCCTGTTGTACTCAACTACAATCAAAAATTTTAGTCGACTAACTGCTTCAATTAAAATCATTTCTTAGTCGACTAGATTCAACCATGTACATCACCTCATTTGGATCTTGCCGACTTAATTTTAGTCTACTAGAATGTCACTCTAGTCAACTAGACTAGACTAGACTAGAAAAAATACGAGACCAAATCTTTTGTTGCAACCACTTTAGTCATCTAATGATGCAGCTTTTAGTCGACTAGAATGTCATTTCATTTTTATCGACTAACCATATTTCTAATCAACTAGTACGTCTGCTTAGAGTTCGCTCTTCCAAAACTTCCACACCCGCCTAGAGTTCACTCCTCCAAGACTACGTCTTCCTAGAGTTCACTTTTCCAAAACTTCCACGGTTATCAAATATTTACTTACCTTTGACCTACTTGGACTTCCTCGCATATGTCTAACCTTAGGTCAACCTTACCTCTCAGGACTTCCTATCAACCAAGTGTCTCCGAAATTTAACACCACTTAACACATTGCTTCATGGTCAACCTTTGACCAGTTAGTCAACAAGGATCAAAGGATGATTGCACCAACAAATCCCATACACCAGCCAACTGGCTCCCCTGACTTCGACCACATCTATGGTCGAGTCCGCCTAAGTTGTAATCCACCCTCGTCTCTTGTACACGCGTCACTCCACTCACATCCCTCGTAGAATTTTTCCAAGCCTTGAAGTCTTCTCATGTCAAGCTGCTCGTCCATTGGATACGACTAGTCCTCGGCTCCTCATGTCATTCTTCACACCTTTGCTTACATAGTTCACCTCCTTAACTTTACGTACTTCGATGCTCCTCATCCTGCAATCCCTCGAATGCTAGCACTATCTTTTTTTAATCTCAACAGACCTCATTCTTTGTCCCTTTGATGTCCACGTCATCCTTCTCTAAACTCCAAGGACCTTTAGCCATTGAGTCAATAAACACCTTTACCAGTCTAAGTCAACCTATATATATATGATACATCCTATGCAACTTAATACACAAGTAGATTATGAAACAAATCTAATATGAACGCTTTTCCCAACTCATTAAAACACTTAGCTGCATTCCTACAATAGGGAACAAAAGCTACAACAATTTTACTTTTTTAATGATTAGCAATCCATTTAAATTAGCTAATAAGAAAACAGGATATAAAGAAAGTTCCAAACACATGACAAACTCCCCCTTCACCAAAGCTCCCCTTGAGTTAGGAATTCTCGAAAAAATGCTAAATATGGAGAATAAAGACTATCTTAACCCCTTATACTTAGGAGAAACCTATTAATCTATAGTACCACTTGGGGTATTGATTCTCTCAGCCATATGTCTGCTATATGCAACCATCAGTAGACAAAACCGTAAAACACTTGGGGTGTGGCTCCCCTAACTTCAACCACGTCTAAAGTTGAGTCCGCCTAAGCTTGTTATCTACGCGTCCCTTATACACAAGCCACTCCACTCACATCCCCCATCGGGTTTCTCTAAGTCTTAAGGTCTTCTCAAGTCATCCTTCATGTCATCCTCAGATATATCAAGCCCTTGGCTCTTCATGTCATCCTTCATGCCTTCGCTTAGGTTGTTCACCTCCTCGACTTTGTCATGCTCTGGTGCTCCTTGTCTTGTCGTCCCCAAATGTCTACACATGTTGGGACCGGGTGCATGCTGACAAGGATACGGGTTCGTAAAATTTTAAATTTTTACGTGCAGCGGAAGAATTAGCATAAAATAATTTCTCAGATTATTTTAACCACGTATCTAGCATGCAACCTTATGATGTGTGGACATGATCATAAATTAAAATTTTGCGAAAAGTAAACTAATTTACTAAGTACCTCACGTAACTCGAAGTAAGGGACGAGATCCAACCGTAGCGTCCCTTGGAAGCTCCGCCTCTATTCGCGTCCACGCCGAGTTCTCTTCGGGATGACTTCGCAAAGCCACGAGTTTTGTGCCGACGAGAACTACTAGATTCTCCAAAGGCACAACTAGAAAAACAAGAGAGAAAGATGGAAACTAACCACCAAGTAACGGAATCAAAATTCCGGGAAAGGAAAGAAGGAGTCGCGATCCGTTTCTTCTTCTTCGGCACCTTCTTGGCGGTTGAAGCTCTCGGCCACCCTTGGGATGTGCGCCGGCCCTAGGGGAGGAGAGAGAGTCGGCCCTAGAGAGAGGGGGGGCCGGCCCTAGAGAGAGAGAGAGTTAGAGAGAGAGAGAGAGCTACTAATCTCTTGATAACTCAATTGAGGAATTCAAGCCTAGCCTTGGTTCCTTTATATAGTAGTCTCTCCCTTGCCATGTCTCCCCTTTAACGGAATTAACGGAATAAATTTTCATAAGAAATTTATCTTATAAATTTTCTTATTAATTATTCCGTTATGCCAAGTTTTATTATAACTAATTTTATAATAAAACAAATACATCTCTCCTTTTAATTATGGAATAAATTTTCATAAAATTTATTATATAAATTTTCTCATCATGGAAAAATCAATTCATAATTGATTTTATAGAATAAAAATAAACCATTTAAAGTTTATTTTAATCTCCATAAAAAGAATAAATTTATTATATAAATTTTTCTTTATCATGGAAAAATCAATTCATAATTGATTTTATAAAATAAATCAATCCATGGTTCATTTTAATTTCCATAAAAAGAATAAATTTATTATATAAATTTTTCTTATCATGGAAAAATCAATTCATAATTGATTTTATAAAATAAAAATAAATCATTTAAAGTTTATTTTAATTTCCATGAAAACAAATTTATTTATCCATAATTTATAAAACAAATCGCGCTAGATTTATTTTATTAATTAAACCACATTAATTGGTTTCTCCCCATTGTTGTGGCCGGCCAAACCAACCCTCTTTGGCCGGCCAAACCGAGCCGATCCCATCGCGAATTAAACTCATTTAATTCGTCCGATAAGCCTTCAAAAGACTTAGCCATTTTAAGCTTCCGTTGCGCCTCTGATTAACTCAGATTCGACTTATTTCTCTTGATCGGAAAATCCAATTTTCAACTCGTTTTAAATCCCTCGGATTACTCGTAGTGCGTGTGACTAAATAGGCTTTCGATTTATGTTGGCCGTCTATAATCAACTAATTATAGAACGATCATGAGTGACACCTAGTAGTACATCATGACCCCCAATTAATCGAAAGATCAACGGTTGACCTCAGAAGTAATTCTGAAACCCTTCAGCAGCTCTAATGAATCGTGCCCCATTCCCTTCACCATATTATACTCACTTGGTTCAGGACATGGTCTGTGTGTGTCAGTCCCCACTAGGCTGACTACGTCACACCTAGCCCAAGTAGTGTCTTTCTCGTCCTTTGGATTTCTAATTACTCTCATGTATTAAGAGACACATACTCTAAACATAATATGCTCTGGCCAGAGGCTTTGAGTAACAATCCGACGATAGGCCTGGGTATACATCTCCTCGCAAGGAGTGGTGAATCCTTTGTAGGCTGTTCAAACATCTTCGGGCACTTCGGCTTATACCCAACCATCCTGGGTCCACACCTCCTTGGAGATGCTTGCTTAAGATGTTAAAGTATAAGTCTCCATGACCAAGATGACTTGAACACCGCAAGTCAAAGGAACATCGCACTTAAGCTGCGGTAAGAACTTCACTGACCTGTCTATGTATAGACTACCATGTGAAGTTTTACAGTCAGTCACTCAAATGAACTAGTTCCCTTAACTAGCATCCATGATTATCTCCGGACATCCCAATGTCACCAGCCAGTGAGAATCAGCTGATTAGAGAATAACCCATGCGAGTCTCAACAGAATTGATAGTGTCCGTTTTTATCAATTCATCGACTAGGGATATTTTCAATACTTCACAATTGCACATGTAGAGATAATCACTAGTTGTGATCCCATCACAAATTCTCTTATGCTGTGAATTGTATTGCGGACATTCAGTAGATGAGTTTAAG
This sequence comes from Boesenbergia rotunda, assembly GCA_024364735.1. Lineage (NCBI taxonomy): Eukaryota > Viridiplantae > Streptophyta > Magnoliopsida > Zingiberales > Zingiberaceae > Boesenbergia > Boesenbergia rotunda. The sequence goes on from JAGFNQ010002223.1 coordinate 370,756, forward strand.
ATCCCAATCAAATACACAAATATGTATACTTAAATAGTGAATTTTCATTTATTAAAATAAATGTTTACAATCATAAGGCGATTGCCTTAGGACACTTCTCTCATATTACTAACACACCATCCTTCTCCTATCTCTGTGCACTTCAAGCCATTGAGAGATCAACCACCTTGGGCACTCCAAGTCAATTTATATACATGATAGAGCTCGTACAATTTCCCACGCATATCATATAAAGCAAAAAAACTTAACTTAAACCTTTTGCCCAACTCATCAAAATTCAAAAAGGATGAAAGCTCCAACAAATAAAATATATGAAATTATTCAACTAATACCTTAAATTGTTGAATTAACAAGTAATTCATCAATACATTAATTATGATATATTATATGGCATTTATAATTTGTTATACTTTGGCAAATTTTGATAATATTTCAATAGTAAAATTATGTTTAGGGTGAGTATCAACAGAAGATTACTCTTAAATAGAAAAGGTAATATTTTTAATGTGTTAGGTAGATCTCAAAATTTGCTGGATGCGACAAAATATAAGTATCGACTGCAGTAAAAGTTGAATTTTCAATATAAGTATGAAGGTGAATTTCGACGGTACATGTTCTCCTTCAACCCCTATAAACTTCAAACTGCTATTCCAATAAGCTAAATGTGACAGAATATTTACAGAAACTAACAGAATAGGGAAGCATGGTAATAACTTCATATTTGCAGCCAGTGAATTTTGATATGGAAAAAAATTGACACTCAACTATAGCATTAGGGCATACCTTTCCATGCCTCTTGTTGGGCTTCCTCATGCTTATAAACAGGTTGTGCTGCCCAAACAAAGTAACCACCAGCTCTGAGCAATCTGTTGACCTCAAGAAGCAGAATCCCATCTTAACCATTTGTGAACAAACTGATTAGTACTTCAGCATAGTTGAAACAGAAAAGCTATGTAGAATTCATTCGAGCATTACACAACTATAATTCGTGACTTTCAGAAATAGCATAATTACTAAAAATACTTGACAAGATAAAGTGAAAAAGAAATGCAGATAGTGACAATTGCTGGATAGATTCTTCATCATGGAAAATAAAATTCAGGTATGTCCCAATAAATTGCAGAACTACTTACCATCACGGGTCCAGTTTATTCTGCATCTTGAACAATGAATTAGATCAAATGCCTGGCTTGGATATGGCAAGCGATGAGTTGCAAAAGCTACTACCATTGCAGGTACTCCACGTTCAAGAGCAAACTGAATCTGGTTTTCATGGACATCTTTTGGAGCTATTGACATGGTGATCACGCTCCGTGAAAGTAGAAAAGCACCAAAGCTAGCTACACCGCATCCAACATCAAGAACAACTCTTGTACGATTACCAAATGCAATTTCTGGAACCATCTAAAGTTTGTCAAAGAAATAAGTGCACTGTATTTGTAGATAAGAAATAAACAGAGAGGATAAATTTAACCATACATAGGATGATGAAATATTATTACCTGGGAAATCTGATCTAGGTACTCATTTGCTCCATGGATAAATTGAGTCCCACCACCTGGAAATTTGAACTTATCTTTCTCCCTAGATATCCAATTTTGTCCTCCTTTATCTTCAACCAGCCGTGTGTGGGGCACATTGCTAAACCATACCTGAGATGGTGCAAATTTTCAGGAAAATATCAGAAGCATAACAAAACAGCCAATGTTGGTCTTAAGTCCCAAAACTTCAGAAGAATGGACCTTAGCGGTATTTGATACAAGGCCAGATCATCACCTATAACTGCCATGATAAATCCTAATCTTCCTAGTACCTTGATATGCAAAGAACAGGGCAAGGAGGTGGTCGAGAAAGGATCCATCACATTAATGCTCGAAAGTAATGCAATATAACATTTTTTTCTCACATTGTTAAGAGTTAGTGTGGTTAAAGAAGTTAATCATGATTAAATTAGGTTAGCAACTCGAAATAAACTTACTTTTGGTGTGCTAACTTTAGGAAAACGTGCTCATTTTTTTTAAAGAAACACTTAACATATTATCTGTAGGACTCGTGAGAAAACCTAATTTAAGGTACCAAGGTGTAACTAAACTTGGAATTTGATGGGCATGGCCTAGGCCTAGGAGGATGGTCGAATCAGTGTGTCCAAACCAACCTGGCCTAGATCGAGCTATGGCGAGCCACACACCAACTAGGTCAATCTTGGCCCTAACACATTACAAGTACAAGTACATGCTTGATTGGTTCAATCTAACAAACCAAATAAAAACCATTTATTTAAAATTTTAAGAAATTTAAAAAATAGAACTTTAAAAATATTAATATAAGAAATTATAAAGAAAGGTTTAAATTTATTAAAAATATAGAATTGGAATAAAAAATTATAAAGTTGATATGAGACACAGAAATGAAAATGAAATTATGATCTTGAGATACGAACGAGATTCTATTTGCATGAGGGGTTAGAAGTAAACAATTTATATGGTAGTGATCATAATTCCATTCAAATTTTATTTTTTTAAATCTTGTAGGGCTATTTAAGTCATTTGGCTCCATCTTTGTTGTGTGTGTGTGTGTGTGTGTGTGTGGTCTGTGCTGTTCCGTACCAAAATTACATTCAAGTCTAAACTGACCACTACATATGAGAAAATTAATAGCTTGTATGGCCTAATTCTTCCATGACTGACCTAGTGACCTATTTAAGGAAAGGCCATGCCAAGCACAATCTAATTTGTGTCAAGTCAAGCATGAGCTAAGCCAAGCACCATCTAATGGATACTTGAATCAATTAGATTCCACCATTAGTAAATTTCTCTGCTATAGCCCTTAAGTTCCTTGAATTATCCAACCGTTGTAGCACAAGTCCATCAGATCAATAGCTCCTTCCAGCATTCCTACTATAGCATTAGTCAACTGAAGCTTGTCATTTGTCTAGTGTCAAACTAACTCAGCCTTAACAGAAATATTCGATTCATTGGATGATTACTCTAAGTCGACTAAAGATTAAATTCAGCTCACCAATGAATTACAATCACGTCCAATCCACTAGAGCCCCAACTATGGTCACCTTAATAATCAAATATTGTATAAGCTGACCCTCTCCTAAGTATACATGTCTCCCAACTCTCATAACTCTCATACCAGAGCTTCTATTCTGTAGCTTGACTTCGCCATTAAGATTGATGATGTGTGTATTTTATGCGTGTTTTTAAGCATTGTTTAGCATATATTTTGTTACAGTTCATGAGCATATTTTGCATTCGCACATCCCCTTTCTATTTGTTTTCATTACTTTTACTCTTTTGGTTCAAAGAGCTGCTCTTTTCATGTTTTCATTGATAGACCACATTTTCGGAGCATAAAACCTTTGGAACGTGGAGTTGGAGCAAGGAAAACGCTCTAGTTGTCTCCCATGACACGGATGTGTTCCTCCAGGCGAAATTAACCGAAGAACAAAATGAAAACAGAGCCTCTAGCAGCCAACACAGCCTGACCGTGCCTCCATCATGCCTCATCCGAAGATCAGCAACCAAGATTTTCTCCCCGCCGAGCCCAACACGATCCGGCCATGCCTCTTCCTTAGAATCATGTTGAGGCCAACAAGGCCCAATCGTGCCTCGGCATCATAAGCATGCCAAAGCCAAGACGACCCAGTCGTGCCTCACAAGCACGATCGTGCCTCGCCTTGTTCTAGCCACCAAAGCCAATGCACAAATCATTCGGGAAGAAAAAGGCATTAAACAGACCATCAAAATAAAGTTTTAATCAAGGAACACGCTCTAGCCGTGTCCCATAACACAGGTGTGTCCTCTAGAAGAAATTTGGCGCAAAATGGAGCTAAAACTAAGTCTACAGTCTCCAACACGCCCCTGTCGTGCCTTTTAGGCACAACCGTGTCAAATTTGCAGAAAAACCCGAGACCAACACAGCCCGACCATGCCTAAGAGGCACGGCCTGACAGGCACGGCCGTGTCAGCCTCTGGCCCAAATTGCAAACCAAACCTCAATTGGGCATAACTTTCGACTCGGGTCGAGCCACGGGGTGTGCAACCTATCAAAATGTAGATAATTTCAAACTCTACAAGTTTGGTTCAGGATGAAACCTGAAAAAACTAAGTCTTAAGGGATGAAATACCCAATTTGGCAGAGCCCAGTAAATCTGGCAGACCTGGAAGGCTTGGGGAAGATATAAAAGGATAAAGAAAACCCTCGTTTGACCTATCCTGGACCGGCGGGCTCCATCCCCTTCCTTAGAAGAGGGTTTTCCCCAAAGAGGAAACCCTAGGAGCACCATCAAGGAGCCATCGCAACGATTCGTCCACCATCGGAACATGGAGATCCTTCCAAAAACATCAGCGCCATCTCACTAAGCTTTCTCTCCTCCCTTCTTTCCATTTAGAGTTGTTAGATGCTTCCCTTTATGTCTTTTGGTTATATCTCCATTTCCATGAAGTAGTTCTCTGGATTCTAGGAGTAGAATGTAGTTACGATGTGATTGTTGATGTAATAACTAAGTATTTGTTTACCATGTTTACTACTTGTTCCTGCTTTATTGTGTGTGCTTGAATGTAATAGGGTGTGGGGGATTAGTCACCATATAGAGGTGATAATCTAGATTGTATACCCGTGGAGCCCCAAGTGACAGAAGCAACTCTTAAGCAGACATTCTAGCATAATTACCTTGAATGGAGGCCGATTTGTCATAAGGTGACAAATATCACAAATCTTAATTGGTTTGCCCCAATTTGATGTCAGGAAATAAGATAGATAATCTAGATTGTATACCCGTGGAGCCCAGGGTGATAGGGATAACTCAAGTGGATATTCTAACATTATCGCCTTACTTAACAACGTCAAGTTTGGGTAGACACTCTGATACAATCCTCACGAACTGTCAAACAGTCACTTGGCATTGGTAGTGTCAAACTCTTATGATCATATAATTGGCATTGGTAGTGTCAAACTCTTAAATCACAACATCTTATGATCATATAATTGTTCATCGAGTAGTGTCAAACTGTCAATTGGCATTGGTGAAATTTTTTATTTTGCATGCTGACTAGCATGTGAGAAGCTACAAAATCCTCAATGCAACAAGTGAAACTAACGTTTGCCTTCACAACTTCATCACATGATGCTTCCTTCATCATTATCTTTAGCAAGAAGCTCTGAATGAATAATTGTCGCATCGAGCACCTAATAAAGAACCCATATGAGAAACTGAGTCATTCTTGCAAGAAGCTCCACATTGGCTCCTCAATGCTAGAAGTCACGACACAAGAAGCTCTGCATTGGCTCCTCTACGTTGAACTCTCCTCTGTGCTTAAATCCTAGCTTACTCCTCCAACATCGACTCGTGTGTCACGACTCATGTTTCTCCAACCCCATGTCATGTTTTGCAACATATGTTTCTCCAATGTTGATAAGAGACAAGATTCCTCGTCTCCTACTCTTCTTCTTCTTCTTCTGCTTCTGCTATTTGCCCCTCACATTGGAGTAATTGATATTATTTGTCAGCATAGATCAAAATAGCACGAAACAGTTTTGTTCCAGCTGGAACCATATCACCAATTCAGCATAAGATTTTAAAGCTTATGATTGTTTATACTTATTTCAAGAAGTAAGATATATAACTTATAAGAGATGAAATTTTTTTCCTTACTACGAAGGTATATTGGATTATGTGTAAAAATTATAAAGTAATTTCAGGAAAATGCTAACTAATAAACATTGATAGTTACAAGGTTTAGAAATGTATGAAGAAAAATATATGTTTCTAATTCTATAAGAGCTAAATGATCAAATTTTAAAGACAGCAATGTAAACTTCCCATAGATAGAATGAAAATGAGCTAAGAGTAAAGAATTTGCAAATTTTTTATGGGGGCTTTGATGACAAATAAGATAAACAATGTAGCTTGTATTGAAGAGCTTAAACATGGATGTTTAATACATATAGAGTTACAAAAAAGGAGAGTTGGCAGGGGTATGAGGAAGTACAAAATGTATTTCTTTAAAGAAGATATATTATAAGAATGGGTTATCAATTGAAATAAAGTTGGATAGGTGCATAGTAGCTAAAATTGGACTGGATCAATCAGTCCGGCCAAAAAATATCAGATTCAGACCTCGGTAAAGTACTAAAGTTTGGTTATTTGAGCAGTTCAGATATGCAATTGACTGAGAGAAAAATTCATTGGGGATTTTCAACAAACTAGAAAAATAAACCAGTTTTATAAAAACTAATCGGGTTTTGGCTAGAGTCATAAATTCTATAACACCTCTTAATAGCTTCTCCGGAGTGCACCATCTTCTTCATTGTCTATCAACAGGTCATCTTCCTTGCTGACATCTTCTCTGATTGTCCATTGGGCATTGGCTGCAAAATCATAGATGTCTAGATTCCTGCCTCAAATATCTGACTTCAAACACTGAGGTTTTACTTAATTTATATAAATTTACAGCATCTGCCATACAATTTTAAATTATTATAGATTTTATTTTTTATATTGAGATGTCACTGATAGAATAATAGTTTAGTGTCTTATCTTGTGTTGCAATGATTATGCTTTTAATGAAAGTTGCAAAAAATTTATGGTTTAGATTTAGAAATTATATGTTACAACTTGTATAGGTGTTTTAAATTAATTTTCAAGTGACTTGTGAAACGCATAATTTTAACATCACACATCCAAGATTTTTTTATTAGTATTCATATATTTATATTAATTGACTTTTGGATTCCTAGCTTCTGGTTCCTTGTTAGCTTGACCCAGTAGGTTTCTAGTTCGATATGCAATCCGACCAATTGGCCCACTGATTCGACCAGTGACACAGAGTTTTCAGATTGGATTACCATTCTAGTTTTCATAACTATATATACAAACTTGTTCTACTTATAAAGGGATCAAATTGAAAAGTCATATTATAACTTTTGGAAAGATGTTATGAACTCAATAAAAAAAATTCTCATGCAATGTGTTAAGTCCTATAAATGTAGATTCATAAAGAGTCAATTGTAAATTCAACCTTTCATAGTAGTATTGGATGAATTCAATAATCACATTCTAAATAAATCACATTGGTGTATGTTATGCGTAGATGTCTAGATGATACTGCACAAATAGATAAAATTCAAAGGTTGAATTATAGAGAGAAACTTAGAAAAACAATTTTAAGTAAAAACCAAACTAAATATATGAGATGTAATTTCAGTTACAAAAAAGAAATGAAAGAAGAGCAATGAGATATGGACATCAAATTAGATGTCTTAGATCTCTTAATAATAATAAATAAATAATACGGTACCATTGATAGATAAAAAAAGGTGTTTGAGAAGCTCTCCTAGAGTATTTTGTGATCATCATGTTTTGAATTAATAAGACTATGTCTGTCATGTTGTATAGATCAAAGTGGTGTTATTAGGAAACAACAACAACATAATTAGTGTAATAAAATAAGAATATTAAAACAAATGTATGAGATTATTAAAAAGGAACATTGAAAAATACTATCATCCTATAGCAATTAAATATAGCTCCAATAGACGGTAAAACGAGAAAATATATGGAGATGCTACATACACAACCTGTATACTTTCTAACTTGAAGAATCTAATCAATTAGACCAAATGTATACAGATAGAGGAAGACCAAAGAAAATTTCAGTTTGTGTAATAAAAAAAAAGTTGATTTAATTGGTTGAATGTTATTGCTGATATAGCCTGGCATATAATTCATTAGAGTATAAGATCCATGTAGCATCAATAGGGTTGGTGATAATGATGATAACACGAGTAGTATAAGTAAAAGACACTGTAAAACAAGACGATAACAACCAAGCCTTATCTCAATGTAAAACAAGAAACATAGAAAATTAACGCACTAACTTTGATTCCTCTGCATTTGATCAAGCACTTGAATAAGGATATTATTGTGTAATAATTGAAACGTTGTGGAGATTTATCACAAGATGTTCATATCACGAACAAATTTTACCAGTAAAAGTCAAGCATTCCAGATAACCCAAATTTATGTTGCTAAGTATGGTGGATCCCCAAGATTACTCATCTATATTTATCATCAAGTGTTGTTTCTGGGACCTTGCCATCCTTAGGATAACTGTTGTTATCAGGCCAGTTTGAAACTAAGGCCAGAACTTAGTCATTCATTTATTCGGTATCAGTGTTTCTTTTTCCCTTTTAACAACCTAACCTGATCTATAAGCATACTACATCACTTTGGCCGAAATCAACTTTCAACTTTCTATTAAGGTAGAGCATCAGGCATGGGTTGCAGATTTTGCTAGCATAGGAAATATAAATTCTTGTACATATCACAAAGAGTTCTTTCATTCGAGATAGACAACAAGGTTGGACTTACGGAACCGTTTTTAGATTCTCCAGATTGCTACTTCAGTTTATCATTAATATGAAGCAATAAAAAGACCTCGTTAAGCTGCATTACGCTAAACAAGGAGGGAAAGAAAGATAAAAGAAAGATTGGAACCTCGTCTCTGCTTTGGGGCCAGGGAATAGGTTGCTTGTAATCTTCTGGTGTCGGAACTAAGCAATTCAATCCCTTGCCCTTCTGTGGGCAATGCCGCTCGAATCTCTCCCCCCATTCCGTCGACTTAAGCTCCCTAATGGCCTCTTCGTTGTCCATGCACGGTATGTACTCACTCATATTCTTCGGACAAGCCTTGAACTTGTCGATCTTCACCCTAATACTTTTATCCCCCTCTTTTCCTCCTTCCGCGGCCGTCTCATTACCCCCAGCATTACCCTCGTCCCACCCGTCCGACGGATCCACCTCCCCCTCGTCGAAATCTACCCTCATCGTGCCATTTCTATCCACGATTCCGAACCCCTGTTTTTTCGGCGGCGGGGAGGTCAGATCCAGGGGCGGGGGAGGCGCAGCAATCGGCGGCGTAGCGTCGGGAACAACGGAATTGGAGTCAAATGTGATTTTGGAGTTGGGGGACAGGGACACGGAGGGGGAGGAGAGACCGCTGGTGTCTTCGCCGCCGCCTCCGCCGCTGGAGAAAAAGACGAGCTGGGGGGAGACATCGTTCCAGTGCATGCCGAGGTAGAATGAAACGAGAGCAGTGAAGAAGAGGACGAAGATCTTGACGATGCGGTGGGACTGAAAGAGGTCGGCGCCGCAGAGGAGGAGAGATTTCGCCATGGTTGCGCTTGCGGAGCGGTGCCGCGGAGAGTGAGCAGAACGAAACGCGTTGTCTATACTGTCTGAGTCACTTCCCTTTCATTCACGTCGTTCATTTTGTTGTGGTAGAAAATACGAATGATTATATTGCAGGACAATCGCTTTCGTTTTTACTATATGGTCATAGCTTTAGGGTGTTGCCACCTAGGATCGGACGCGATTATAAATTAGGGATTTAAGTTCGAAATTCAATCGTGGCGTAGACAATGAAAAATTTTCATATAATCGATCACTTATGATTGTTATTTGATTAATTATATAATATATTGAATATATAATTATAACCATTCAAGTATAAAAATCTGATATTTAGCTTAAAAATTTTAGGATAATAATCTGGCCAATTAGAAATTTTTTTATAATTTTTAAATTATTATTAAAATCGTTGAAATCTAATTATATTTTTTTCTATTTATTTTCATATTAAATTATATCCTTTCTTATTTATTTTATATTAATTATATCCTTTTCTATTTATTTTTATATTAAATTAATTTTTTAACTTATAGAAAATCATTATGAATTTTTATATAATTTTTAGGATGATTATTAAAGATATCTAAACTCAATTATATATATTATTTTCATATTAAATTATATCTTTTTTATTTATTTTCATATTAAATTACTTTTTTATTTATAGAAATTTATTCTTAGCTGATTCAGATTTGATCATCTAAATTTAGCGGTAATTTTATTGTAGAGGAGTTGCTGGTTACTAATCATGTTGGTATTGCCACTTAACTGAGTTTTAATTAAATCTTATTGGATGTATTTTTTTTTTCGAGATTTATTTATTATATCAGGATGGGGGAATAGCGGTCGGTAACATGCACCCGACAAAGATCAGGTTTGAATATCGATATATTAAATATATCAGAAGAAACATTGATCGGTACATGCTACGTTATTTTATTAGCGTGTCAGTCAGTGTTTAATTAAATCTTAATTAAGTAACAAACTATATTATATAATCGGTATTTTGTCAAAGGCACAGTTAGCGGTGATTTACCAACTCACTTACCAGATTTTGCATAGTAGTTAAAAAACATAGTAAAAATTTTAATATACCATACATATTATATAAATATATATTATTCATATTAAAATTGTTAGTATATTAAAAATTTTGATACCATATAATAGCGTATTAAAATTTTCGATATCGGTATCAGAATAAAATTTATATTTTTTAGTATTTTTGATATATACTGAAATAGTAAAATAAATTATTTTTATTTCAATTAGAGTGTTGGGTTGTAATAGGTTTTAGTTTTTATAAATTTTTTTCCCAATCTCATTCCCCATTGGTACATAGGCCACAATCCAGTCCAACACTATCTTTTTTCTGATTCTCCCCACCTCATAGTCTTCGGAAGTTTACTAAAGGAGCTACACAATTGTAGTAGTTATATGACAGTATAGAAATTTATAGGCAAAAATATTTAAAAATCACAGTGAAAATAATAGATCCCACAAGCGATCCATGTAAAAGAAAACTCATACAAAGTTAATTTATAAATTCCTATCGTATAGGTATACCTTTGATACGTGTCCTTCGCTTATGCCGCTTGTCCGAGATATGCCGAATCTCTTGCACGTTCAAGTGCCCGTGCCTCTATACGTATCCACACGAATACGATCTCTCAAGCTTTAGAGAAGAATCACCTTTGTGGTGTAAGTCACAAGAGAATATTCACAAAACAAGAAGGAGAGAGAGAAGAGGGATTTTGGCCAAGAGAAGGAAGGAAATGAAGAATGACAAGTTTTTTTCATCTAAATGACAAGAAAAACTCTTTTATACTCATCCCATAAATATGAAGAGTTTTTATCCCTTTAGCTTCCCTCCATTAATGTTAATAAAAACTCACTTAGAGCATACTTTCTCATGTGACTCTTTAACTTCTTTTCATCCAATGAAGAGAAACTTTTCATCTTCCTCTATTATTAATTTATTAAACATTATTAATTTATTAAACATTTTAATGAATTAATATATCATTCAAATGTGGTTGAGTCTAATCTAAATGAGTCAAACATAAATTAGATCTCAATTCTATAATCTAATTGGATTCACTTGAGTCTAACTCAATTAATACAATTCGGATCAAATCTTAGTCAAACTAAGATCAATTAATCTCCGAAGCATCATGTCCTTAGTGTGTGACCCAATAGGTTCTCGTAACATTGACAATATATCTAAACCGCTTTAGACGCATAATCAATGAGCGGCATCTAGCAATGCATCATTGCTACCCAAGTGACGAGAAAATCGAGATCCGACTTAACCTCCGTGACTATGACAATATATGACCTTGTCCTTCCATCCTCAATATCTAGATTGACCAATAAGGCATACACCGTGTCATCCTCGATCAATCTTTGTGTTTCTTGATCCCCGAATAGACTCACTCAAACAAATGAGCTCAATATCTCATATTGACTCATTTGAGCATGGTCATACGTTTTAGTAGTCCTACTCAACCAATGGGCCCACAGATATCACTCCCGTCATATGGGAGGGATATATCTCATCTATATCACTCGCATCCCTTCGCATAATTCATTACATACCCAGTGATCGTCTTTATAGTCCACCCTGTTACGGGTGACGTTTGACGATACCAAAGTACATAACTCCTTATGTAGGGAACCGTAGTAACTTCAGGTCTAAGGACTATTCATACCAATAGTCACATGAGAAAGTTTATGACACTCATATGACAATCTATTAAACTTTCTCATAGCGGGTCAATTCAGTACACATTCTCTAATGTATACCCATGTGCCAACTTGATATCATATATCCATGACTTGTGAGCTCAAGTCATCAATTGACCTACATGCTAGTCTCCATGGATTAATATTGTCCTTGAATATTAATGTTTGACTAGGAATGGTTTAGTGTAGTATTCTCTACATCATTTCACTATCGATTCAACCAATCGATATAATGTAGGTAAGAACTTACTACCCAATGACATTATTATACTTAGTTATTTGGCACAAATATAAAGTATAATAACTAAACATGCCTTTATTAATGATAGAATATGATACAAAAGGTCCCTAATCAATTATCACATAATTGGCTCTAGGGCTCCTACTAACATATAGTAGCTAGTATAATTATGTATTAAATTTTGTAAAATCATAACTTTTCACTCGGATATCAGAATGAGATAATTTTGTTTTTGAATTATAGATCTTTGAACGATTTTCGATTAAAAATTCATCTCATTCTGATATCCGAATCAAAAGTTATAATTTTCAGAAGATTATTATACAATTGTAAGAGATACTCGATAGTAATTGCTATAGCATATAGCTGCTATTGTCAAGTAGCTGCTTTATGTTATAGCAGCTACTTGACAATAGCTGCTACAATTGTATAGCAAACTTCTGAAATCCATAACTTTTGACTCAACTATCAGAACGAACTTCAATTTAAAAAAATTCATCTCATTCTGATTCCGAATCAAAAGTTATGATTTTCAAAAATTTCAGCATTATTATTTTTGAAAATTTGTTACATTGTAGCAGTTATTGGTTGTTACACGTTTTAGCAGCTACTGTCGAGTAGCTGCTATAAATGTATAGCTGCTCTAACAAACTTTTAAAGCCTATAACTTTTAATTCGGATATCAGAATAAGATATTTTTTTAATCGAAACTCATTGATTTATAATTTAAAAAAACAGCTCATTGCAACTTGTTCTTGTACCATTATACTTCTTGTCCAAATATTTTTTTGGATATGTGAATATATTGACAACTTGTAAGTTTCGTCAATCTATCAGTCCTGTTATTCTCTATACAAGGCCCATTCAAAATTTTTAGGATAAAAATCTTCATTATAGATGGTATATCGAAACTGTAGTATACTGAATTTTTGGTACGATATTGATATTAATTTTTTTATATCAAATTTTTCGATATGGTATACGATATAGGAATTTGATATCGGTATACCGTAACAACCCGACCCTAATTTTGCATGTTATCAAAAAAAAACTATCCATTTTGAAATTGATCAAATCTCATATCCCTTCTAATTTTCTGTTAAATAATGAAAGTTGAGGGTTAAAGTGCATAAAAAATGAAAGTTAAGGGCTTAAAGCGAATTGTCTAGAATCTGAGGGTCATTTTGCAAAATGACATCCCACTTATATTTTTTCCCCTCTCTTCTTTGCGTTCATGCTCGACCCCTCATCGTCACTTCTCAGTTACCATGATTTACCTCCTCCGTGTTGGTCTTGGGACGGGCTGGCGGGGGCGCTGGGGGCGCTGGGGGCGAGTGTTTCACCCCTTGTGTCACTCGACCCCTCATCGCCGACCTCCCATGTGATTCCCATCCTCGCGCAACAACCACCGCCGCAATGCTCTTCGCAACAATCTTCCTCCTCCCTTGATCGAAGTCGACGCCTTCTTACACAAGCCTTTCCCCTCCCCGAACGAGTGACGATTTCTCCCTGCCTTGGAGCGCCAATGAAGGGAGTTGACCATCCCTGTCCAACTATGGTGCCGGCGGGTTGAAGGTGACTAAGACTTTGTTTCGTGGTTAGCGACTCTTGTCCCTGATCTTGATCGTGAGCTTGATTTAGCAGAGGAATTTGGGGATTCTCGAAGGGTTGCTGGAAGAAAGGGATCTTGCAATTTAGGGGTTGATCTGTTAATTCAAGCCGAGACGAACACGCTAGTGCTCACCACAAGTAAGGATTGTCTATTCGATTGGGTTATGAATCGTTCTTGCTCTACAATGTTTCATTTGGCTCAATGGTTTCTGTTAGTGAATTAGGATTTGGCCTCGTGGTCGTGGGTTTGTGTTTGGATCAAAAGGTGGAGTGAATACTTTTAGAATTCTTTTTTTTTTCATTCTGAAGTGTCATCCTACCTAATAGATTTTTGGTCTCTGTTCTAACGATTCAGAGCTAATGGTTTTCTTTACTTCATCCATCCATGTGTTGGTTGTGAAATTGAGATGTATATAAGAGGGGAAAAGATTGGACACACGCCACTATAACATGGATTATTACTTAGGAATCTACAAGTTGAGATTACTTCTAAATCATCTTGATCATAACTAGAGCTTGTCATAAAACCATGTTCAGCATCGATACATTGATTTGCCAAGTAGGATTGTGTTTTCTATTTATTTCAAAATATGGAAGTGATTGGTGAGTAATTTACTTAATGATTCAACATGTAAATAAATATGAGCAAAAGATGTTAATAATTGTGTAGCATCTAGTTTAGCTAATTTATTTGTTGTATAAATAGCTAAATTATGTTCGTGATACAAGACATTGATCGGATACATGCTTTTGTTTGTGGAGGGTTCTCTCCGATACATATATTACATTTACGAGGCGAGTACTTCTCCATTGATTCTGTAGATCTTTTATCTTAAATGCATGGTTATTCCATTATTTGAGTAGGTTGGTTTATCTTAAATATATTTTGTTTGTATTTCCTGCTTAATACTTGTTCTTGTTTGACCTTTGAGTAGTAATCCAAAATATTCAGTTATACAGTTTCAACTCTTGATTTCTGATCTAAAGAGTATCGCTTGTACGTGTATACTATAAAATTATCATTTGACCTATCTAGGGTTTGGTTGACATTAGATATATCTTACCAAGGTGATTAGTTGCATGTTTATTTATTATGGTATTGATTGAACACATGTGGTTCATATTATTTGCATAGTTTTGGTCTGATTTAGGATGTGCTTATTAGTGACATGTACCATATCATTGTTTACATGCTGATGACTACTGGCACACTTGTAGTTGAGACGGATCGTCGGTCACATTTTCTGTTGTGTCATGCTGCGATAGAATTGTGTATGGGTAGTTGATAGCCTCAAGTGTTAGGGGTCCCCATAGGATAGGATATAATACATCGCACGTATGGAATAAACAATGTATACATCTAATATATCTACATGACATATATATATATACATGCTGACGATTAATGGCTCACTTGTAGTTGTTATGATGCATTCAAATTTTGTGCGCTCCGTACACAATTGCCACAGTGGCAATCCCAATCAGATTTATTATTATTATTTTCTCTTTGTTTTATGGCAATTAATCTTTTATTTTTTTTCTTTGCTTTCCTCTCCACGCTTCTGCCGCCACGCTTCCTTCGTCGTTGCTGTCGATCCTTCTTCCTCTTCTTCGCTGTTGCCACCCGACGTCCCTCCAAAACTAAAGGTTAATCCCCCTCCCTCTTCTTACCTCTCGTGTGCGTCGGCGAACAAAGAAAAGGGTCGAACCCCTTTGTGTCGTCGCTGCGTCGGCGAACAAAGAAAAGGGTCGAAACACTTTGTGTCGTCGCCGCCCAAGGAAGCACCGTCGGAGCTCTCCCCTTGCCGTCGCCGATCTTCCTGGCCAGAGACTTTGCCGTCGCTGTCCAGTGCCGCTGGATGGGATGGATCGGGCCACAAAGCCTGCTTCGCTTCGTCTCAGATATGGAAACTCGTCCCATAGCAGCAGCCAAGACATCGACAAAACAGTTGCCGTCATGCTTCTCTTCGAACTTTGTATTGGAACTCTCTGCTGTAAGAGAGCTGTTAATGAGTGCAGCAACTCTTTTGATATCAAGTATGGGTTTAGCACTTCTTCTAATCCTGGGCTTTCTTGTCACTGCCTCAGATGAGCATTTTGTGTAAAACAAAATCCATGGGTGCACTGAAATATTTTCTCTCTATCAACTAAATTTGGATGGCGATTAACGAGATACAAGAAAGCAAATGTCAACTTGTAATAAAGACTACAGAGAAATACCAACAACCAAGCCTTATCCCAGGGTGGGGGGTCGGCTAAATAAAGACTAAAGAGAAATGCTTAAGAATAAAAAACAAATGAAGAGCATCCAATAGAAAGCAATGTAATCACAGGCAAGGAAGTCAACAAAAAAGAAACAATTAGCATGTGCAAAATAGAATGTTTATAGCAATGCATTTACACAAAGAAGGTGGAAGTTCATATTTTATTTGGTAGAAAACACAAACGACGATTTACACTAAAAGACACCTGAAAATTCTAGATAGAAACAAGATTCAAACACCAGGATATGCAGAATACTCGACCATTATAGATGTAAGTGAGAATTAATATGGAGCCACAGCAAAAGAAGCCAGTATATTAAGGTATGATAGCACAGCAACAGGATGCAACACCAAGGAAACTGGTAGATGGAAATATATCCTCCAAAACTCGATCAACAGAGCTCCGTGTTAAGTATCATGAATACCATTTTGTTCCACATATGTTGAAAATATCTCATAGCCCATCTAATCAGAACTCACGTATCTCTCAGTTCATCGAATTGACTTGTAAAAACCACAGGACAAATAGACATGTAGAGAGGAAGTGAGATTCATGTGCAAATCTTCAACCCAGATCCAAATCCTAATTCCTATGAAATGAGCATAAACAATTAGGCAGTGAAAAATGAAGCATAAGCAACTAGGTAGTTTAACAAACATAAGCAACTAGGCTTGTAGGATAAATTACTTACAGTGTGATTTGTTGTTTACTGATCTTCATTGTTTGCTAAATCTTCACTTATTCTACAGCATGTTGTTAGAACCTACAATAATAAAGAAATTATTAACTTCAATTTCTCAATCAATCAACCACTATAATTTAATAATGCTTTGATAGTACCAACTATATCTGCCAATTCTTCTTCATAGGTGTCATCATCGCTGTTATGATGACTATCTTTAGTTGATCTGGTAAGATACATAATCATATTTATAAATTATATTAGTGAACTACTTTGCAAAAAAAATTATCATACAAATGTGAATTAATTGATACATACCCTTGCTGTGATATTGGACAGTTGCGCTTATCATGTGACATACCTCGATGTCCGCATCCACGACATGGCCGAGATTTTGAGATTGCCTTCTCCTTTGATGATTTTAATCTTTTCCCACATCCCTTTGTTCTTACTAAAGAAGGATCAATAATAATAGAGGCTCCATGCTTGGATTTCTTCCAATGACTTCCATTGTCGCATGTTTTTTTACTAATGTTCATCTCTTTAATTTTGTTGTAGATAAAATCAAATTGTTCATCCAAAAAGTTTGTCCCCTCATCAGTCAAAGATGCATCATCAATTAATATTGAAGCTTTATAGGATAACCTTGAGTGTCTTGACATCAAACACATTTTAGGATCATTGACGAAATTTTGCTCTCCCAAGAAATATATTGCTCCAACCTTTGCATCTTGTGTCCATCGTTTAAGTATATACTTATCAGGCAGATGAAACACTTGATTGATACGAAAAAAGCTAACATATGTCTGCATGGAATGCCATCGAACTCAAATTTCCTATAGCTACAGGATATGTAGTCCCTCTGTATATCATGCGTGAGGACCCTTGGTTTGGAGGAAGAACAACTTTGAAAATTCATCACATGGTAAACCACTAACTCAACTTCTATAGATGCTTGTTGCACATAATAACTATTCACTCATTTCACTTTGAAATTCCATCCATTTCTTTTTTGTGTACTGTTTAACTATTTGAATTTCTATTGGCAAGTTTGTCTTAATCCTGGGATGCTTATTCATATCAATATGGTCAGCAAGTATTTCATTATGTCTTTGATGTCTCAGTGCCCTATTGAAGCGAGTGATAAAATTAATCAATGAATTCTTATTTGAGATATACCTCTTAAAAAATGCATGTGAGCTTTCAGATCTCTGACTACTTGACATTCCAGCACAAAATACATGGCTAAAATATGCTGGCACCCACTTATGTCGCAATTCATATATTAATGACAACCAATCATTTTTCTCTAAATTAGCACACTTGATAACCTCTTTCCATGAATTTTCAAATTCATCAGGTGTTATAGAATTTCCAATGACATTCTTTATGCTTTGATAGTAGTCACGAAAAGTCAAAGGGTTTAATTTATCTAGGAATTTGTTCAATATGTGCCACAAACAATATCGATGCACTGTCTGAGGAAAAACTTGGGCGATGGCTTTTGTGATAGCAAGATCCTGATCAGTGATGATTACATTCGGTGCACCTTTAGACATTGCTTCTATGAACTTGTTAAGCAGCCAAACAAAAGACTCAGTTTTCTCATCACTTATAAAGCCGCAACAAAAAATAATTGTCTGATGATGATGATTAACTCCTACAAATGGTGCAAAAAATCAACCCATATTTGTTGGTGTTATATGTTGTATTAAATACAACTACATCTCCAAATACATTGTATGTCATCCTTGATATATGATCCGCCCAAAAACACCTGCTAAATCTATTATCTGAATCAGTCTCGTAATAAAAAAAAATTGAATTCTTCTCTTTCTCAGATGTAAATAACCCAATTAGTGTTTCAGCATCGATACCCTTTTGTTCATCTCTTAGTTCTTTCTCAAAATTTATAATATCTCTTTCTGTGCAACCCACCCACTCAGGACCTCCATATTCTATCTCCAATAATCGCATTTGTTGACAAGTTGGCACATTTACCTCAGAAAAATGTTGAGTCAATGCTTTTTTTGCTACCGAAACATTACGATGTGAGCGTAGCAAATGCACCTTTGAAGGAGTTGAGAGTGAATAATTATGACTTTCCATGATGTTTTTGACAATCCAATTAGGTCCAGTTTGTTCCTTAACAAGTGACATATATGACTGACAACCGGTTCTAACTTCGCCGCGTGCTCTTTCCCTTTTCTGTTGATCACCTATTGCATGTTTATTCCATCGCATTTGATTCGTATGTCCTTCTTTAAAACATACAAATCTTTTCCAAACAACTTCATTTGTCATCTTATTTTTCTTGCTATTATTTATCCTTGCACTAAATCCGGCTTCTAGTGTATATTGGTTATAAAATGAAAATGCTTCCTCCAGTGATGAGAATTTCATTCCAATTTTTGGTGTTCGATCATCTGCTACTTGAAGAATGTATAGCCGGCTCTCGCTACCATTTTCTTCCATTGTTGAAAATGTCAGATTCAGATGTAGTGAAGCTCTGCATATCACCACATAGCCACGAAAATATTCTGAATCAAACAGACATAAAATAGTATTCTCATGTGGCAATAATCTAACATGACAATATATCATTTTAGTACTAAAGTAGGAGCTCGAAAAGGAGAGAGGTAGTAATTTTAGTATATGTACTAGACTCTTAGGAAGTAATGCAACCTTATCAATGCTATTATTATCAAAATAAGATCTCCTACAATTTGTGATATGACACTACACTGTTAGAGGCATTGAAAACATAAATAAATAGAAGAGAAAAAATAATGAATCATGAAGATTCTAGTGTATAAATACATTAAGTATAAGCGAAACAAATCAAATATGCTACCAGTGGAAAACATTAATCACTAAAATGATATCCATGACATCCACGAATCAAGGCAAAACTAATTGTCGAATTTTTGAGAAATAATGGATTAAGCGATTGAAATAAATTAGAGACTTACTTTGTAGACAATGGAACTTGACTATCAAGTTTTTAATCTAGATCTTAATTGAGATTAATTTATATAGAAATTGAAATTAGTTTGAGAATAACAAAAAATAAATTGCTTCACTGAGCTAATATACCTTATAAGCCCAATTGGAAGCATGGTCTCTAGAAGGATGGAGAGTTGGGCACTGGACAGCGACGACAAAGGCTCTGGCCAGGAAGATCGGCGACGGCAAGGGGAGAGCTCTGACGATGCTTCCTTGGGCGGCGACGACACAAAGTGTTTCGACCCTTTTCTTTGTTCGCCGACGCAGCGACGACACAAAGGGGTTCGACCCTTTTCTTTGTTCGCCGACGCACACGAAGAGGTAAGAAGAGGGAGGGGGATTAACCTTTAGTTTCGGAGGGACGTCGGGTGGCAACAGCGAAGAAGAGGAAGAAGGATCGACAACAACGACGAAGGAAGCATTGCGGCAGAAGCGTGGAGAGAAAAGTAAAGAAAAAAAATAAAAGATTAATTGCCATAAAACAAAGAGAAAATAATAATAATAAATCTGATTGGGATTGCCACTGT